>JAMXBB010000012.1:66649088-66827702 GCA_024138015.1 Lumnitzera littorea | reverse complement strand
TTTTTTTTTTTTTTCTTTGAGAGAGGGAAAGAAAGATAAAGTTTTATTTTATAAAAATTGAGAAAATACATAAGTCAATTATTTACATTTCCCTAAGGGGGATATGAGATTAGTTAGATGAATCTTATTGAAGCATTTATTTACAAAGAAGGAGAATGAAGAATGTTAATCTAAAAGAGAACATTTTATTATTTTGAAGAACCAGGGTATAGAGAACGATGCAAGAAGACCTACCACTTATTTTCAAAACTTTGATACTCATTATAGGCTCTCTAGATATGAACTGGAAAAACTCTAAACTAAGTCTCGTAAATGAGCCTTAAGGTTTTCCAACATTTCATAAGTTTCCCTAATAACTTGTCCTATAAGGGCTCTTAAGGCCTAATTGTGAGCTTTAGAGCATTTGAGTTTCTCCTTTAGATAAGCAATTTCATCCTTTAGTAGTTGCTCATGAATTCTAAGGATATCCAATAGCCTATCAGTTCTCTAATTATTTAATTGGTTATTAGCCATTTTACGCCTAAACATTTCACAGCCAATAATCAATTATTAATGAAAGAAAAGAACGTATATGGAAATATGTAGATGTTAGGATCATTTGGATTAATACATTACTCCTTAAGTTGCAACCGTATTGTTATTTTCAAAAACTAATTGCATTAAAACTCTTGAACACTTATAGGGTTGCAATATTTTAGTAGTGTACTAACTTACTTTAAGGGAGGTATATGCAATTAGGTAGGTTCTAAAGGTCCTTAAGCTTTGTGACCTCACTTGTTTTTAGAAAATGCTTTCATTGGTCACATTTTAGCTTAGGCAAGGTAGCCTAATCAACTCTGAGCAGTGGTTACGCCACTACACCTAAAGGCTATTGTCAGGCTTGGTTTTTCACCCTCTAAGTTCTTTTATAAAATTAGGACTTCTCCAAACCGACCAGTATTAAACCTTACCCATTTAATATTGATCCTCGACCAGGGTTTAAAGAAAACCATTTTTTCAACTTGAAATGATTTGGAGTCGCTACTCGACTGAAATCAAGAAAAAGAGTTAAGTTATAACCAATTGGGTGGATTGATTATAACTTAGCTATGGTCTATCGATTAAAAAAATAATTTATCAAACGATTTTTTGAAAACCAGAGATGTAGGTTTGAAGGCTAATTTATTAAACCATAAACCGGTACCACTTTTTAACTTTTCAAATTTAACTTCGCTTTTCAAATATACACTTTTTAATTTCTAAAATAGCTAATTATAATACACGCAACTAAACAGATCAATGTACATAAATATCTAAAAATGGAAAAAATAAAACTTTCCATATTTTAAGTTACCTCGTATTGACGTACGGGTGCTTACGTACCCGCTATTCGAAATCAGACTTCCATAATTCGTTCACCAAAAACATAGCGAGTTGATCAATTTTAATTTTTGAAAATTTGTCAGGTTTATGTTTTTACCTATTTTGACTAATCTAAAGAAAATTTCCTAAGGGTCCGGTTTATTTTTCTTTATTTGAAAAATATGTTTTTCTAAGTGGTAAAATGTTTTTCTTCATTATATATTTTTCATCATTATTATTTATATTTCTTTATTTATTCTATTTTTTTATTGTTTTTATTACTTATCTTTTTTTTGTTAAAATGTGAAAATAACTAAATAAAAATAAAAACAAAATAAAATACTGCCTCTTCTTCTTTTTTTTTCTTTTTTCTTTTTTCTGCTTTTTTCCTTTTTTGCTTTTAGTTTTCTTCTTTTTTTATTTTCTCTTTTTTTTTTTTATTACAACAAACTACAATAATGAATTAAAATATAATAAATAAATAAATAAAAACAACAACAATAGGGCTAGACCCAAAGTAGTGTAGGTCGGAGTTAGACCGGATTTAGAGCACGGGGTTAAATCCGGGTCATGGGTCGGATTGGAGCTCCACAGGTCTAGTCGGATTTGAAGTGTGAGTCGAATGCAGTTTAGATTTGTTGGTATAGATAGCAAGTTTGGGTCAAGTTACTTGCAATAGCTAGAGTGGGTGTTTTCGTCTGATCTAGCCACTAAATTGAGTGGGAAAAACCACTTTTATGGCAATTCTATTGAGGATTAAGGGTTTAGTTCAATGCCACTACCAACGAAGGTGGTTTGGGCAGTATTTGAGGTACGTTAGTATGTATAGTGGACGGTCAGAAATGGATGAAGAACAGTAGGTTATGGGTTGGTTTGGTGTGGGTTGCAACACTTAGTGGAGAGAGATCTGAGAGTGTCTAGAAGATAAAAGGCCAAGAGAGAGATCTTTTTTAGAGAGAGAGAGAATCTAGTAAGATCCGAAGAAGAGAGCGAGGACGAGGGTGGTCGTATTGGTGTATGCTTCAATGAGAGAGGGTCAATGATAAGTTAATGGTCGCACCATTGGGTGAAGGTCAAGGGTATGTGGTGAGTGAATTGTGCGATGTAGCGTAGATTTTGGGTTGGTGTTCGATCATACGGTAGAGCAAGGGTTTGTTAGTGTAGGGGATTTCAATCAATTAAGAGAGAGGTTGAGGAGGGCGGTATATGTGTGGGTTTGGCCAAGGATGAGGGTTGGAGAGAGAGAGAGTTGTATAAAAGAGAGGGTTGTACAAGAGAGGTAAGTAGAGAGAGAGATAGGGATCGAATGATGGGTGTGTGGTTTTAGGTGTAGCATCTAATGAGTAGCTGATGGCTATTCGGTGGGTGGTTTTGACTGTGTATGCAAAGAGAGTTGGGCCGAGAGTGTGAGAGAAAGAGATAGATTGGTCGAGAGAGAGAGAGAGAGAGAGAGAGGATCAGATGGTGAGAGAGAGTTGTGTTTTTTGTTAGAGTGGGTCCCCTATGTGTTTGAAACAAAAAATCCATACCCCCCGCCCCACCCCTTGTGTTATGTCTGTGTGAATGGACCTCTTTTGAAAAACAAATCTCCCCCTTTTAATTGTTGTTTTGTTTATTAAAAAAAGAAAGTGAAAGGAAGAAGAGGAAAGAGGAGAAAAAAAATGCGGGGGGAGGGAAAAAATGTGTGTTGTCCAAGTGAATCACAACGTGCTATGCCTCTAGTGAGTTTCGAACCCCTATCCTTTAGCTTAATACAAATCCAAACCCAAATACTTATCTATTAGACCGTTGATCTATGCCTTGTCCATATATGCAATTGCACATATAGAGTAGGTAAACCTGAGTTAAATTTAAATCAAAGCCCATGTCCAATGGTTCATTATTTTAAGTCTAATTAAATTAAATTAAATCTACTCTATCCAAGCAACTTAAACATTTATTATTTTCTAAATTCCTTATTTTATTTTATTATTTTTGTGACTTTTCAAATTTCTTATATATTTTCCCATTTTTTGTTTTTTTTTTCTAAATTTCTTATTTTTTCATGTTTTTTCCTATTTTCCTATTTTTTGTATTTTTCTAGAATTCATATTTTTCCTAAATTTCTTCATTTTGGGGGGTTTTCTTTAATTTTCTATTTTTTTTATTTTTTCTAATTTAAGACTTAATAACCTATTCTAAAAAATAAAATGGAGCAAAAATTAAGTGTCTATACTGTTCTCTAATGACAAGATCTTTAACAATTCTCTTTGTAAAGATGTCTTTAATGGCTTGACTCAAGTTAAACTTGATCTTGACAAGTAAACACTTGGACATATTGCGAGATGGGTCTTTCATGTCCAGATAATATGACTTTAGGATGCTAATATGAAAAACTAAATGAACCTTCTACTACACAAGAGGCTCAACCTTGTAAACCACCCTTCTAATCCTCAAGATGATAAGAATTGGACTAGTACACCTCTAAATCAACCTTTTATCCTTGTTTTGCACTGATCTAACTTGTTCTGGAAAGAGCTTTATGAAGAATTAATCTCCAACACGGTACTCTCTAGATTGGTGGCTCTAATTTGCTCATTTCTTTATCTTCTTGAAAGCCTTCTCAAAATAAGACTTCACTACTTTTGAACATTGCTTCCAATCTTTGGTAAATTGTTAATCTCTTGGGCATCTCTTGTTGTATGGTATGACCATTGTGTAGGTTAATAGTGGTTACTAACCCATGATGATCTTGATAGGGCTCTTGTTAGAGGAAAAGCTTCATTGAATTTTAAAATAGAACTTAGAGATATCTAGCAAGTTGATGTAATTCTTTTGGTTGGTACTAACAAAGTATCAATGGTATTCCTCTTAAAAACTGTTAAATTCCCTATTTGCCCATCGCTTTGAGGATAGTAGCAGGAGATTATTGTGAGCCTTATAATTTTACATAATTATTCAAGTGAGTAATTTAAGGTATTAGTAAAATTAATTCAAATGATCTAAAAATTTATTAATAAACTCGAAATATTAGTTGAAGACACCCTATAGACTTAGATTTTAAAAATAAAATAAAATAATAATAGAATAGCTTAAATAGTGTAATTTTAATATATTAACTAATATTTATTGAAAACGTATAGAATAGGCTCCAATAGCTAATAAATATTTAGAGATAAATTATATATGTACTAAAAATATTATGTGACATAAAATAACACGTAGAGTAATTATGTATAATCCTTATGTAATTTTTATATAATAATATATACTAGTAATTATCCAAAACACCCAATTAAGTGTAAATTAAGGTAAAATAAACAAAGAAGAATCATAAAAAATTCATGAAAATTATTGTGGTAGTTGGGATGCGTTTAGAATAAGTGTAAAGTATTAAGGACAAGTGTAGGATCAAAAAATAATAAGATGAAACATAATTTAGGTTAGTTATAAGAGGGATTTAGTAAAGAGGAACAAGAAAAACATTATTTTAGCTTCTTAAGTGATCTATAAAAATTTAAGAATGCTCTATATGGGTTTTACATGCCAAGAGGGATTTAAGAAAAATGAGCAGGGGTTGAATGAATTCAAGAAGAAAAATCTAGAAAAATTACAAAAAATTAAGTGCAATTTGGGCTTAATGGAATGTGTGTAGTTAAGGAGATGCTAGGTATAAGCGACCACCACTAAGCGACAATGAACCTACCTTCTAGGTTGATTGACAAGGTGGTAGCCACCATTGGTAGCCAGAGCTAAATATTCTAGTGAGGTCCTAATTTAGTCCAATTTTATATAATTTTTTTAAATTAGAAAAACCACCTAGAAAATTATGAAAAAAATTATTCTTATATGTTTTCATATATAGAATCTAAGGAAAAATATTGTTTTCTAAAAATTTAATAGCTACAGTATACTTGCTTAAGAAATCAACAAAATGGAATAATTTTTTGTATTGAAATAAATAAGTTTAATGACATAGTTTTGACTCTAAAATTTTATATAAACTTTCTTATATTTATGCTAAAATGATATGAAGAGATTTTTTACAAAATTATTTTCTATAAATTTTATGAATTTTTTATTCTCAAATTATGATAAAAGTGGTGTTTTTGGTAAAAATTATTGTATTTTTCTTAAAAGCCTCACTTGGATTATGAGCTCTAATGGTTATTAAAGTATTTTGTTGTGTTTAGGTGTTGTTAGAGGTGGTGCTATTGAGAGAAGTTAATAAAATCAAGTGTATGTCACTTATATGACTAATTTGATAATGTGGGAATTGGAAAATCAGTTAATGATGACAATGATATTCTAGGAATTTGGATGCAATGGGGTTAAGTAACATTGGTTGAAGTGTTACTTTGATTGCTTTTACTAGAGTTTAGAGTGGAAATGAACAAATCAATTGATAGTAGGAACTTAGTTAAAGGTAGATGATAACTTAAAGGATTTTATGAATGATTTTAACATTAGAATAATATTCAAGAAAGGAGGGGGTGGGGGGTGGTTGGTGTTGTCAAAAGCAAAACCTATGAATAAAATGTAAAAACGTAGGATTCAGAAGCTTAGTCAAATGATGATTTTCTTAAAAACTCTATAAATAACAAAGTTAGAGGGTATCTCAAAGGAAGTAGGGGGGCAAATGTTCTACTCAATAATCACTTAGAAGTTTTGTAAAAGGCAAAAACTCAAAGAGAAGTATAGTCAGGAAGGCTTATAGGTTAAGTTAGAGAGTGAACTCTTAAAGAATTTGAAGTTGATTGGACTTAGAGGATATTCTATCAAAAGATCTAAAAATTAAGTAGACTACATGGTTGGTTCAAATAGTGCCTTAGAGGATACTTAAAGTGAAAATCTATGAGTATGAGCACTCAAAAGTTGTTTTAGAAGGTAATTTGTAGATCTTGGGTAATTATCAGACTCAGATGATGATTCAAAAGATAAACTTGTTAAAAACTTGACTCTAAAATAGCTCAAGAGATAACTTATAACCTTTCCGATTTAAGAACTACAAGGGTGATCTAGCTTAGAAATTAGCTCAAAGGGTATTTATTGAACAATCTTGAGTTTTTACTAACCTTGGAGATTAACTTAAAGGCTAAATTGGTTATGAACCTCAATACTCATGTAGTGTAAAGGGTAGCTTGGAGGCTTCTCTAGTTGAATACACCAAAGGCGCAATGACTTGGGATATAGCTCCAAAGGTAATAAAGGTAAAATATACTTATAGCACCGTATTAAACTTTCAATACTTAAGACAATAAATTAGTAACTAAATAACTTAATGCTAATGTAAACACATAAATTGGTAACATTTCATAATTTCCGTGCAGAATAAAGTACTATATTGGTGTAAATATCGAAGGATGATTAACAAAGACAAGTTAGCAAGCATAGTAGCGAAGGATTGAGTTCTAAGTAAGTGTGTTCATACTTCATCATACTTGAAAGTATTATTTAAGAATACTTAGAGACATTAGAACATGTCTTGTTTGTGATAGTAAATTAGTAGCCTATATGTATGTAACATATGTGCTTAGATAATGTATTGTTGCTAAAGATTATTGGACTTTATATATTGATTGCTTTATGGTATTGTGTTGGTTGAATTGTGTGAAATTGCTTGACCATCATAAGAGGAAAACTAATTTAAACTCAACTTAACATCTAACTAGAACTACATCGCAACCCACTAGGGGAAACAACTAAGATTCTCGAGCCAAACATGAACCCTTCAATGAGGATAGCAAAAGTAGTCCTTTCCCCACCTTTAGTTGAACTAAGTGATAGGAGAAAAGGTCATGGAAAGGTTAGAGACCATGGTTTAAAGTGAAGTCCTCGATGGAGTGTGTTTCTCTGTTGCATAAACCCTGATTTGGTTCTGATTTGCAAAGTGCATAATGTCAAACTCCTTAAAACCTAGATTAGAGTGGGCACAATTTCTCTAATCTCACGATGATCAATTAACGTCATGCGATGGTATTTGCTTGAACAAGCATTACATTTAATTAACTTTGCTTGAAAACCTTGGTTATTTGATTGTAGATATATGTTATTATCTTCGTCTCACTTATTGAGCAAGTTGTCACTCACTCCCCTATAATTGTTTTGTAGGTTTATAATAGATTCATTAGTATTACACAAAGTCTTAAGAAGATTAAAGAATGAGGTTAAGGAGTGAGATTCAAGACGAATGAACTATGTTCTTAATTATTTAACAGATTTACTAACTTATATGGAAACTAATGAGATCTTTATTAGTGACCCTCTAGTTTTCAATTATGGATCTTGTTACTATGCTCTATTAATCTATGATCTTTTATAAACCCTTTTATTAATTGCTCTATTTCCTCAACTCATATAGCTTTTGAAGACTTTTGTTGAAATTGAGATTTTATCCACTAAATGATTTGTAAAGCTTAATTTTTTCAATCATTTGAGCCATAAGTTTATTTTTAGAAGCTATTTTGAAAAGTTACAACACTGATTGATATATATTATACCAATAATTTGATGACTCAAAGCGAGGAAGTAGTAAACACCTTATGTAAGCTATATCTATGTTAGCAGCTAAGATGGTTAGCTTTTAGCTTAGGTTGGTTTATATGGCGAAGTTGTTACGATTTTTTAGTTAGGGGCTTCATAATTATGCTCAACTCAAAACCCAAAAGATAGAACAACTTTATCTAGAATTTCCCTATAAACCTAGCATCGACGTCACTTATAGTATTCTGAGGCACTTCGCAAAACTTCACAACATTCATTAAGAAAAGCTAGGTTGTCCCTTCTGCATTTGAGCTCTCTATAATAGGAATGAATGTGGCATACTTGGACAATCTCGCCTACTCAAAGCATCTACTACCTAATTAATTCACTTATTATGATACTCAATCTCCATATCAAATTCCGCCAAAAAATCTACCACTTCGCTTACTTGGTAGAAAGTTTTGGTTAAGTTAAGATACAAATGGCAATAGAGTTGTTTATCTTTACTAAGAACTTTGATCCTAGCAAATAATGCTTTTGAGTCCTTAAATAGTACACAATTGTAAGTAACTCCTTCTCCTATACAAAGTATTTACATTCAATTGGATTTAGTTTCTTACTCCCATATGCCATTAGATGGCCCGCTTATACCAAAACTCTTCCTAATGTGATATGTGGGGCATCCATATGGACTTTAAAAGGCTTAGAAATGCCAGGAAGTGCAAGGACTTACTCCTTTGTCATGACTCGCTTCAACTCTTTGAATGCATTATGACATTCCTCACTCTATGACCATGTTTGATCCTTCTTCAGCAAATCTGTAAGGGTATAACTCTACGAGAATATTCCTCAACAAATCTTCTAATTGGCAAATCTAGGGAAGGACCGTAACTTAGTTACTCTTGGGCACTGACTACTGCCTGACTGATTCCACCTTCACCATATCCATCCGAATCTATCCTTCCTTAACTACATGACCCAAGAAGTTGATGTACTTTTAGGAAAAGGCACATTTCTCACACCTCATATACAAATGATTCTCCTAAAACTTTTGAAAAACCATCTGTAGGTGCTTCACATGGTCTTATGATGCCTTGCTGTACACAACAATGTTGTCTAAATAAATGACTACAAATTTATCGAGATATTGATAAAATACATTATTCATTAAAGTATAAAAGGTTGCAAGAGCATTGGTGAAATTGAAGAGCATCACCAAGAACTCACAAGCACCATATCGAGTAATATACATTGTCTTAGTCTCATTACCCTCAACAATATGAACCTGATGATAACCTGAGTAAAGATCCAGCTTTGTGAAGTATCTAGCCCACTTAGTTGATTAAATAGATAAACGATCAAAGGGATTAGATAATGATTCTTCACCGTTAGCTTATTTAAAGCTTGATAGTTGGTAAATAATCTCAAACTCCCATGCTGCTTCTTCTGAACTAGAACAAGAGTCTTGTATAGTGCTTTTAAAGGTCAAGTGAAGCATACCTCTAATAGCTCATCAAGCTACTTCTTTAACTCAGCAAGTTTAAGAGGCGACATTCTATATGGTGCTTTGATAGGTGGTTTGGCACCAAGAATAGGCTTAATCTTATGGTCCATTGACCATCCCGGTGGTAGTTCCTTTGGGAGTTTATCAAGCATCATAGAATTATACTCCTTTAGGACACTCTCTATTACCCCGATATCTTAGTCTTTCTTACTTCCTCTTTCTCTATAAGGATAACCAAGAAATTAGGATCCTGATGTTTAAACCCTCTCTTCAGTTGGAGTATTGACAGCATCATAATCCCAACGTTTTTTCCTTCTTACCATGGTTGCTTGCCCTCTTCCCCTGAATTAATACACAACATAGCTTCTCATCCATAAATAACAAGTAATTAGCCGTGAGCATTGGAGTAACTTTAGCATATCCTAAGAAATCTATCCCAAGGACTATGCTAAAGTCATCTAATGGGATAGTTGTGAAATTGAGATTTCTACTTCAATCCCGGATGTTTACCTTCACCCCTCTTGCAACTCCTTAAACGAGACGAGCCTTAGAGTTGACAAGTTTAATTTAGCCAATGCCTTAGTAAGAACTAGCCCTAATCTTTCTACCTTAAGCACCTCAATGAAGTTATGTATAGCTTTGGAGTCTATCATAGCATTAGTACTCTTGTTATTGATCTTCAAATAGACATACATGAATTCATTATGACTTTTAGGCTTACTTTATGCTGAGGAACTCTTTCTAATAGCTAACAGCATGTGTAATGCATGCCCATTCGATGTTATTCCTCACCATCACTCCTTGACTCATCTTAGCATATACTCTCTACATATAAAGCTATGGAATTAAGCGCAGCTCTATGCCTCTATGTAGACAATCTACTACCTTATGTAAGCTATTGCATAAGCAAAAGAATTAGGGCTTCTTACCTCCATCGATTGCCTAATTCTTTCTAGACTTATGAGAGTTGTAAGATTTCTTATAAATCCCTTTAGTATTATTGTAGTTGCTTGAACTTAGGGCTTCCCCACTCTTAGGTTTGCTTGTTTTAACAATCTTTCCACCTTCGTTTCCTATTGAAACACTCTTTCCTTTATTATTATGAGTGTAGATTATTAAGTGTATAGTTGTTGCCTATGTTGTAGCCAAGTTCACCACTCACTGCCTATGTAACTCATTCTTGATATAGGGCTTCAATTCTTCTAGGAAGTAGAATATCTTATCATCTTCACCCATACTTTTGATGTCTAACATCAAGGTTGAGAATCATACATATACTTTCTTATTTTATCACCTTGCTAAAGTTCCTTCAACTTTTTTTAGGCATTGTACTTAACATTCTCGGTAAAAAAAAATTGGGCCTATAACTCAGCCTTAAACTCTGCCTATGTCTATAAATGGATAGTGCCATTTTGAATCTCTTCATACTTAGTGCACCACTATAGCTTGGCATCACTAATCATGTACATCGTAACCATTGTGACTTTTTTTTTCTCTCATCATTGTCCTAAAAGCTATAAGGTACTATTTCATATCAATAGAAAATTTTCTTGCAATTTAGCATCCCTTATGCTAGATGTCCTATACGAGCGAAAGGATGAGTAGGAGCATTTCCCAAAGCTTGGATCAATACAGCTACTTATGTGCTCAACTTTTCGATAGATTTAATTGAGGCATGAGTATTTACTTATCTTCTCAAGTCATCAACTTGGGTACTTAACTGTTGTCTCATATCATTAGTTATCACATGTAGCTCTTCCTTGAGTGTTTGTACTATGACACCAATGTCATTGGCTATATTACCCAATTCACCATTCATCTCTTAGTAATCAATCTTAACCATAGATGGCCTTACATAAAGGGCAACTAAATCATTTAGTCATACCCATTAAGATTTCTTCTAAGTTATCTAGCTTTTTGCTTACTTCTTCTTATTATGCTAAGGTCATTCTTAGTAGAATAACCAAAGCTTTGATACTAATTGTTATGGTCCAAGGCTTTTTCTAGTACAACGATGGACCATGTGATGTTATAATCCTGTCTCTACAATAATAAATAAGTTTAATTTGTGCAATGATGGCCAACATGCCCTAAATCTACAAGCAACACAAAATAAGATAGAAAGGCAAGGTTAAGTAAAAGGGATATGGGTAAGAACTGTAATTGAATAGCAACATACTTTTATTAACAAGTCAAGGTTATAATCGTATGTACATAGGGGTCTAGTGTATAACAAGATTCCTTCGGTTGTGATTAATTAAAGTAGTGAGTATGAGCTTCAATCTAAAATGGTACTTACATTCCCGTAAAGTGCTTTACGAATATTTCTAGACTTAGTAGGAGTAGACATTAAAATCCTTGAAATGGTTACATTCCTAAAATGAAAATAGAAAAATAATGAGGCCCATAAGTATAAAAAGTCCCCCTTTAGGTTATAATAATAAATAAAAGGACGGGGCTTTACTAGTACAAATGTGTTATAAAAAATAGACCCTGACACAATGCGTCAAGCCTATTCACATCAATTAAAGTCACTATCAGTTGACAATTTTGGCATCATAAAGGCTATGTTAGTAGTAGCCTTAACATTACATGCCCACTCTTGGCTCGGTTCTAAGTGTACCACCTTCAATGAAGAAGCAATCACAAGGGAGTAGTTTATTCCCATTTTACCCTCAAGTCTATGTAATAGTTCATACCATAGCTCTATTAGTCCGTCTTATTCATAATTTACTCTTTATTCTTTGTGTTTTGTGTTGGTTCTATGAATGGAGGCAAGCGAGATAGGAACGTTATGAAAATACACTACAACAATATTAGCATCGGCCTCTTCCATGTCTTTAGCTTGCTCTTCGACTGGGAGGTAGAATATGGAGGAGGGGTGTGCAATGGACCTTTCAATAGAGCCCTTTGTATGCTTAACCTCAACTGGTGACTAAGGTACATTGACCAAGCTAAGTATCTTCCTACTTAGATTTAAGTATAAAAGTGCATCATAAGCCACCCATGCTTAACTATGTCTACCTAGCACACCATGCCTGCATGTACAACATACTCTCCTTCCTAGCCTATTGACAAAGAGAGTAGGGATAAGCGTTAATAGCAGATTTTTGGGTCTAACCATAGGGAGCCCAACAATAAGCCCATGTTAAGGAAGTTCACTAACTTTTGCACAGCTTGTGCATAAAGCTGAGTACCATAGTTAAGAAGCTAAGCATAGTTACAGTCGCATAAGCCCTAATTTACCTTAAAGACAAAGGATTGTATGACACCACTAAAGCTTTAAATAGGAAAAGATAGATAGAAGGCTCTAGGATCACCCCTATACTTAGACCCTTGTTGGGAAGTCCCATCGTCTAAGGGCAATTCAGTCAAGACTGTAGATCTCGAGCCTTTCACTAATCAATCCTTCATCTATAAAAGTCTATCTCCTTTTTGTATGGTAAGGCTCTCTTAATTTAAGAAGTTGGCTTCGTTTCCAATGGCCAAAACACTTTTCCTATTTACTTTAGCCTTTATCATCACTTATGGACTGAATTGGGGATTGGAGTGACCATGCTGAAGCAATCTTCAATGCCTACTTTGTTGCATGTTCCTTGTATAAGCCTATCTAGGTGGTTCACAAACCCATCAATCCATTTTACGATATTGACTTATCAACTCTATTGGCAAAGATTAAAGATTATTAACAATCTTTTTTCCTCAATGGATAAATAATTTTTTACATAAATTAGTCTTTATTTATGTAGATGTCATGAGTACGAGGCTTAATATGCGGTGGGGGGTTGCTGTAGCTTACCAATCATGTGCAATGGGGCACGTTGGTTGAATTAAGAGATGTTTTAAACCGATGGCACCTAGAGGGATGTTGTTAATAAGAGGTGTGTGAGGAAGAACAAGAAAACATGTATTCTTAATATGTATGTGTGATAGTGGATCGAATTTGGTGTTTTTAATCGCTCTTAAATTGTTCTTGATGAATTATCTGTTTCATGTTCTCCAACGTGATTTTAACAAACCTTTGGTATTTGTCTTAAGTTTGCTAATATTCTAAATGAATCAAATAAGAAGAGAGGCTTTAAGATAAAAAGCTTAGATTGAGTTCCTTTGTTGAAACTTATCTTTTCTTTTAGTCTTCATGGACTTGGATATGGGTTAATGTATGCTTAAGGCCTATGACAACTAAAAAAAGTCAATTATTATTATAATTAAGTCTAAATATAAACTAAGCCTCTTCAAGGCCTAATAAAACCAAATAAAACCCAAGCAAGCTCAAAAAGACTATTTTCAAGTTTACTTTTCATGCATGAGATAATCAAGTAAGGTTGAGAGCAAAAAATTTAGTTTGATGATTCTATTTTAAGTTTATTAAGCTAAATCTTCTTAAAACATACCTTAAATGGGTCGATTTCCTAAACTTTGTCATTAACCCGAAATATTGATCAATAACATTAATTTGTGTTAGAAATCCAATTCAAAAATAATCCCCTGCACTTAAAACACTTATTTTGTAAATGCACTACTATTCACATTATTATCCCGGCCTAGACGGCTACACCATCGATGAGGATGACGTCCAAAGAGAGCTAGACGCACGGTCTAAACGCTGGTGTGTATGGTATATGTAGTCAATACTCTACTCACGGTCCAAGTGTTATGAGGTAAGTTTTTGTTTGACCTTGCAGAACAACTCGCTAAACGCCACGGACCGGAGAAAAGCAAAGAGCTGCTCTCTCTCTCTCTCCCATCCCCTTCCTTTTTATTTTAATATTTGGAGGTCCTCTTCTCCTTCTGCCGCACAAAACCACACACACACACACACACACACAAACATAAAACATAGTAGAGAAGTATCTTTTTGGGTTTACCTACCTACAGATCCACCTTTAGCTCATTGTGTATCGAAGGAGTCTGCTCAACTTGTAAGTTCATCTATTTTCTCTTTATCTTATTGTTTTTTATTGCATATATAAGTAACATGTTTCAACATAAAATTTCCCGACTCTTTCTTTTTCCTTTTTATATATCATTTTGGATCCTTGGTTTTCTGGGTTTTTATCATTTCGCTGCCTTTTTGACATATTCTATCTTTCTAGTGAGTCTTTCATTGCTAAGATAAAACGGGACATGTGCCTTTTGTTGCTTGATTTTGATGTATTGTTGAATTACTAGGTTTTACTAGCCCATATGTGACTGGAAGCTGAAGTCAGTCTTGTCATTTTGTTGATTATGAACAGATTTTCAGGTTATTGGATAAGGCTTTATGGTCCAAGTTTCATCTTTGTTATCCCATGGAAATCTCAAATGGAAAAGTGAGTTAGATATTACAGCCTAATGGGAGGGCTTTGCTCGCGGAGTTCATCCGTAGACAATGCTCCCAGCAGTGGAAGCTTGCAACATAGTAATGGTCACGTTGATCAAGCCAAGGAAGCTATTCACCACTCTGGCGAGCTTGCCAGAAAGGTAAATAGCAAGGAAGTTCCATCCTCTGCTGACCAGCATAACCGAGAGCCGTCCTCATTGGAGCATGTGAACAATATCTCTGGTGGACTGGGTGTGGAAGAAGTCAATGATGGAATTCCTCATCTGTCCAGGGCATTGTCAAACAATTCTCGAACGACAAGATCAAAGCAAGTTGCTGTTGCTAAGGTATATTTGCATCTTGCAAACTAATTTGCATGCATTTTGAAAAGAAGGCTAAAAGCAACACGTTGTGGTAGCTCTGAAATGCTCTATGATTCAAACAATTTGAGTGATGGGAAATGAGGGATAATTGCAGAATGATATATTATCTCTTTGAAACTTTATTGTGAGTTATGAGTCATCTTAACCAGATACAACAAGGGATTTATGTTCACAAATCAGTTGAAGAAGCCTTGCTTTTCCTATGTTTCAATCAAACTTAATAGGTGGTCTTGATGTGGCTGGAAAAATGACATTCTAGAATACAACATTGTTCATTTTAAGTGATATTAATTCTACAAGAAACCACTCAACCGTGCAATTGATCTCCTGTATTAGTGGATACCTTGACATAACTTTGTTGCTTGTTGATTTTTTTCATCCAAAGTCTTGTGCTTTTTGTCCATTAGTTTTATAATAAGGGAAGAAAGGAACATTTTGACGTAAGATGTTTCCATTATAAATATATATAGGTTTCTGAAGTTGGGTCTTTCTTGGGAAAAGCTGGAGGGAAAGCAAAGGATGTGTTAGACACACTAGGAAGTAGTATGACTGAGTTGAACCTCAGCAGTAGTTTTACGTCTGGGGTTGCTGTTAAAGGAAATAGAATTTCCATTCTGGCCTTTGAAGTTGCAAATACAATTGTGAAAGGTGCCAATCTCATGCAATCATTATCTAAAGAGAACATCAAACATCTGAAAGAAGTTGTGCTTCCTTCTGAAGGTGTTCAAAATCTTATATCAAGAGACATGGATGAACTGCTTAGGATTGCTGCTTCTGACAAAAGGTATGTAATAGAAGTAAACTTCAATATTTCTTCTATTCTACCTGGTACGTGATCCATATGGAGATCATTGTTTTAGTTTTATAGGCAGTGATTTCTTCCAATTTTACAAGAGAACAGCAATGACTATCTGTTGCATGATCTTGCAGAGAAGAGCTCAAAATTTTCTCTGGGGAGGTTGTTCGATTTGGCAATCGTTGTAAAGATCCTCAATGGCACAACTTGGACCGCTACTTTGACAAGTAATTTCTTTATGCATTTCGCTGCAACAGATCTTATGTCTGCACTTGATGCGATCTTCCCTGCTATTTCAATGGTTTCTAGGTTAGGTTCAGAGGTTCTGCCTGAGAAACAGCTCAAGGAAGAAGCAGAAATTGTGATTCAGCAATTAATGAACTGGGTTCAGTACACGGCTGTAAGTGTTTTAAACATTTCTTTTAAGTTCCCTTGTCTTTCTGTTGTGTGTGTAAGAAATTGTCTTCCGCATAGCTCTATATTTTTGATATGAAGATCCATGGAAACAAATCTGGAAGAGAAACTCACTTGTTGACTCTATGTTAGTATAAAAATTGCTGCACAGCAGGGAACATCTAACCTGCTTTGTATCGTACTGAACATGATGGAGAAAATATTTATGTCATTTGGCATGTTTCACATATAATTGTGACTAACAAAAAATTGTATTGAGCTTCTAAGGAAAGAAATTAGAGAATCACTCTATTTTGTCCAAAGTAGGGTAACATGGATGTAAGACATCTCAGGGGTTACCTTTTTGAGACAGGTCAATTGGAGTGAATCTGTTAGTGAATTCTTTTTCAAAGAAAAATATTAATAATTAGAGTATGTTATTTGTTGTTATCCACAAGTCTTGCAACAAATGAAGACTTGTATGTTGTTTTAAATAGTTTTTTTATGACAATTTATTGTCATTCCAGTTAACAACCCGTGGGCTTACTCTTTTATTATTTCAATGAAATCCAGTAAAAATTGTACAAATAAGAGTAGAAGAATACTTGATAGAACTTTAATCACTCTAGAATAATTGTGAAGTTGAATACTTCAACAATTAGAGTAGGTATCCCTAGCTTACAATCTTCTAGGCACTTCTTTTCACTCAACAACATTCAACAAAATGACTCACTAACTCTCTATCCTCCAATACTAAGTATTTATACACTATTTAGTAAGTGATATTGACACTTATAATTCTGCCCTTATTAACATGACATATACTATTGTACCAATATCTACTACACTAGAAATGTATCGATTCCCTCCCCCATTACTTTGTACTTGTCCCCAAGGACAGTCCTTTCTGTATATAATCCTCAACCATAATCATAGTGCTCCAAACCAGAATTGTGGACTTGCTGATCACAACAGCAAGGACAATGCACGTCCTCAGTTTTGACTTCTATTCACTCATCCTCTTTGTTTGCCGTGTCCTCTTCAATTAACATCACTTGCAAGGCTTTATTTGGACATTTTTGACCTGGATTGAAGGGTTGGTCACACTTAAAGCACAAACCTTTGTTGTGTTTGTCAACATATTCATAATAAGTCATTTGTTCAAGCATCTTCCCATTGCTACTATTTTGGGTTGAACCACTTCCATTAATCATCGAACCAACCCCTGCACTATTCACCTTTATGCCAGTATTAACATTGGAATGATTTTGCTGGTGGGCATTCATTCCAGCACTAGAAATGTTTCTAAGCGATTGCCAAGGCAATGCTAATCTGGTATTTACTGCAGGGTAGACCCGATTAGCACAAACATGTGTCGAAGCATGGCTTACAGTGTGTTGACAGGAAGAAACGGGCAAATTCATCAAATATTTCTGGCCTGCATTGTTTGAATTATAAGTCTGATTCACATCGTCTCGATTGTCATGTTATACCATCACTACATCATGGGCAAACTCTTGCTCAATGCCGAGGGCTAATTTGACTGCCTTTTAAACATCAATAGGACACAAGGTCTGAACCCTAACCCTAATTTCGTCCTTTAACCCTCCCAGAAAGTAACCTAACAATTGAAGTTAAATTATCTCAAGCACTTGGGACACGAATGTCTTGAAATCCTCCAAGTATGGCACAATTGAGGAAGCCTAATGTAAGGTAGACAATTTGGCGAAAGGATTGTTCACAAATTGATCGCCATATCTACATAAAAGCTCATATTTCATCTTCTCCCAATTTAGGTTAGGGTTTTGCCGCTTCAACATCTTTAGCCAGTAGTTAGTTTGTCCCTTCATACCAGCAGTAGCCAACGCCACTTTATCCTTGTCGAGGACATGGTAAATGTTGAACAATTGTTTGGCAACAGCAACCCATAGCGATGGATCTTGTCCATCAAATTTAGGTAAAAACTCTTTTGTAGTACTACTTTGCGATTTTTCCTTCAATCACTCAAATTGCATTGCAATTTTTGAATCTTTCTCCTCCATTCGATTAGATAAATTAGGATGTGTTCATTGATTCCGACTACATTCCATCCTCCAGCCACCGCCTTCACCCTTATTTCCTTTTGTCGATCCATCCACAAGTTATGTAACATGGTTTCAAGAATGGCTATTTGCTTATCAATGGCAGTAAGTCCAGAATTTGCATTCTTCTTCACCTTCAAAATCTGATCATGGACTTCCGATAAGCTTCCCTTCTAATCCTCTCCTAACTCTTTCATATTATTTTCCAAATTCTCAACTTGAGACTCCATCCTAGTCATCTTTGAAATGTTTCCCACAAACGGCGCCAACTAAAACAACAAGTGGGCTCACTTTTTTATTATTTCAATGAAATCTAGTAAAAACTATACAAATAAGAGTAGAAGAATAGTTGATAGAACCCTAATCACTCTAGAGCAATTGTAAAGTTGAATACTTCAACAATTAGAGTAGTTACATCAAGCTTACAATTTTTTAGATACTGCTTTTCACTCAGCAACTTTCAACCAAATGATTAATTAACTTTCTATCCTCCAAAACTAAGTATTTATAAACTATTTAGTAAGTGATATGGACACTTGTAACACTGACCTTAGTAACATTGGACATTTACAATTTTGCCCTCATTAATATGACATATACTATTCTACTAATATCTACTACACTAGAAATGTATCGGGCTGTATCTAGGTTTACTTTTTCAGAACCGTATAAGGCAAGACTACTTTTGTTTTTCTGCAACATGCCAAACAACAATTCCATGATGATTACATATAAGTTGGAGATTTTGTAAGAAAAAGGATGGCAAAACCTGCCATGTATGGTTGTTTTATCAAAGCCATTATCTTTTTTTTGGATGAATTAGAGAAGACAGGAGATCTATGTTACTGAAGTGTGTTTTCATTCTATTTTTCTTATTTAAATACTTTAAGTAAAGTAGGCTCACATGTAAGGGTTCTATTTATCTTTTTAAGGATACTTGCTCTTTTCAACTTCATTTTGTGCTTCTTATCTATTAGATGTTTGTGCTGTCCCTTCTTGATGACCAACACAACAGGTTGGTGTTTTCTTAAATATCCATTAGCCGTGGAGGTGACAGTTACAAAATGTGGGCTTGCTATTAGATTCCTTTTTCTTTCAAAAGTGCTCCTAAATAACTCTCATTGAAGATTTGCACCATAGGAGAGTGAATGTACATCTTTCAAGTTCAAGCTAAGGCAGATCGTAGAATGGATTAAAGGGTCAGATAATAAGCAATGGTTATACATTTGTCCATCAAATTCTACTAATTAAGTTACTTGTGGTATGGAAGGAGAGATATAGTCTAGTCTTGCCAGATCAATGCCATGCACGATCTCATAGCACCTGGAGAGGATCCTACTGGATCTGAGCCCTCGTGGTGGGATTGTGTCACAAATGGTCCTTACTTCTGGTCATATGGCCTAGTACACCTAGAAGCATTGGTTTTGAAGAATGCTTTAAATCCTCCCATTTTGAATTTGAAAAGCTAAATGCCAAAATCAGGATTTTATCTTATATTTGTTATTTTAATTGATTTAGCTGATACTGGCACTGAAATGATCTTGTGTATAGATAACATGTACAAGGAAGACAGGGATGTGAGTCTGGATATGTTTACTAATTCTTTTGTTAACAGGAATTATACCATGAATTACATGCCTTGGATAGATTTGAGCAGGATTTTCGGCGCAAGCAACAGGAGGAGGATGGGTCAAGTGTTACTCAAAAAGGTAAACTTTGGGTTAAAAAGCTTTAATTGTCATCTTTTGGTTATAGATTCTAGTAGTGCATATCCAAAATATGTTTACAGTTACAGTTTTTATTTAAAATTTTTGAGAGAGCACCCTTGGCATCATTTTTTCACAATTATGTTGTGTAATTTGTTGGATTCAGAAATGAGACCTGAATCATGTGTTGATTGTTAAACTAGATTCGATTATTATACTTACCCCCCCAAAAAAAAAACCATCCTCTTTCTTGCTTTTAGATCACTACATATTTATATCAATATCACACTATTTGACTATATGGGTTTATATTGACCCAATGACATGAGGAACAATATTCTTAGTGTTACATGTTTTAGTTTTTACATTGGCTTCACTCTATCTTTTTTACATTACAAGATCTTTGATATTTGGTGTTCTTTTCACGTGGTTGAGAGTGATTCCAATGTTATCATGGAGTGATCATGGTTCTTGTCTTTCATTTGAATCTGCTTTCTTTTCATGAGATTTGAGTTGCATCAGATTGAATTACATAAAAATAAGTATTCAAACTTGTGATGTTACATAGATGAAAGCTTCTAGTTGACACCTCTCCTTGTGATTGGATAAATTATTTGCATGAATGTTTTGTTCTGCTTACCAGTAAAATTTTGATTTATAGGGGACAGCCTTTCAATGTTGAGAGCAGAGCTAAAGACTCAGAAAAAACATGTAAAGCATTTGAAGAAGAAATCACTTTGGTCAAAGGTTTTGGAAGAGGTATCTATCCTATCAGGTTTAAATGACTATAATTGGTGCACATAGAAAATATCTGTTTGACTTGGTTTAATAAGGTATCTGTTGCTGAAATGCCATATCTCTGACTTTACTGAGCTGGTCTGGAGAAATAAGGAATGTTAAATTAATTTGATAGGACAACAAAAAGAAATATTGAGTTATAGCAATTTCCATCTTATGCAATTGTTACTTGCTTTGAACTAATTTTTTATCTACAAAAATTTACTCCATAGTTCTGGCTGCATTGGCGAGCCCTTTCAAGGCCTTGCACTCACAAGTTTTATCCATTTGGGTTGGCTATTCTTCCTGCCAGCAAGATCCTTAGTTTCAAAATAAATTGATATTATTCTATTGTTAGCCTTGTAATCAGATACTTGAATTAAGTGTCCTTGTGTCACTTACCTGTCAAGGAAAATCAGTTAGGTGAGACATTATCCCTTTATGCCATGTCCCATAGTTTTTCTGCATAGGCATACAAGCTTCAATTACATCTAAGAAATGAAATGGAGTATCCATTGATAAAGTTGAATATTTATCCCACAGCTGATCCCACACAAATAGTATGAGGACTTCAAATTGATGGCACTACTCGCATTATTTTATGTTTTCTGCTAGTTTAATTGTCAGTGCATTTAGGTAGTTTCTAGATACTTAACATATAAGAAAGCAACTTTGTGATATTAGTTCTTTCCCCACATTTGCTTTTCTGTACCTCTATTGCCTTAGCATCTAAGATCAATCTGGTCTAATAATAGCTATGACTTATCACCTGTATATGTGGATGGTTATGTGGTAACCTATCGTGGATATCTTGCTTTAATAGCTGAATATGACTGCTTAATCATGTACTGCTAATTTTAGTGGGAACTACAGTAGTTAGATATTGATTACTCTTTCATGATGAATCGGGTGGCGAAGTTATGGTTGTACTATAGATGATTCGTGCAATAACTTAGACAAAAAGTGTGCAAGGTGGACAGTTGCAAATCACTAATGATGCTTGGTTCAATACACTTAATAGGGAAGTGACAGCTCATTCTTATTGGCAAAGTTGATGCAAATTTCAAAATGTTCTTATGACATTGTCTTGTAGCTGCATATAGCTTATCAAATTGGAAAGGTCTATTAAACTCTGTAGCTCTAGCTCATTGGATTTGTAGCAGTTGTGACTTTAGAACTGAATGCAAGAGTTGAAGCTTGTGAAAAATATGCCTTCATGCTCAATTAAGATTGTGCCAGAACTTAGTAAATAAGGAGATAAGTGGAAGAGTTCTGCTTTACCTACAACCAAAAAAAAAAAAAAATACAGTTCTGTGAATATCTAATTCAAAGTCTGCAACAAACGTTTTGCAATGTTAGTTGAATCATATTGAATGCAAAAACAGTTTGAGTCCATATGAGTTATGCAACAATAGATAAAAGCGGGAAAAATAAGGCTCAAAGAAAGATGACTATAAAATGCATCTGGAAGCTTTAAAATCCATAGGTGAAACACCAACTTGGAATCTGATAAAATTTTTTCTTGAGATGATTATATCTTTCAAAAGGTGTCTTGTTTTATTTTGGCATATAGACCACACAATGAGTGGAGAATGACCTTTGAAACATGATGTCTAGTGAGCCAGTCGATGCAGCATTATAGCAAAGCTTAATGACTAAATGTATTCTGTATCTACCTGTGGTAATACGGTAAGTGGTTGTCTTTCCTAGCAGCTTCATAAATTTGACAATAAATGGTCCATGCCCTCTCATGTGACTTAACAATATTATGTGCAAGATGGGCATTGGAGATGCACCATTTTCATGCTGGTGTCATTTATTTAGTGCTTCTACCATCACCTAATATGTAAGAGTGTTGGGCAGTGAGAAACAAAACCTACAGGTCCTTTCCTTTTTCTACTCTTTCATACTATCTATTCCAACTACATCCTTGCTTCCTCATTTTAGCCTAAACTGAACTATCCATTGGATGGCAAAGAGAGTGACTGCCAAAATGTGTTTCTTAATGACGAGATGTGTTCACCTTATAGATGATGACACCCCTCCAAGGCTGGGAAAATGGGTCTAGCAATGTAGGGCATTAGAACCCCAAGTGAATGAGGCCCAAGATCTCTCATGACAATTTTCATGTGGTCTTGATTCAAATACTTCCACGGGCACCTCACGGAGCTACCTATATAGCCCAACTTATATTTAACTGGTGAATTGGTTTCGTAGGTTAGTTCATGTGTTTGTCTAGTCCAATTACACTCATGCCCTCATGTTAACAAAAAGAAAAAAAGAACAAATATAAAATAAAAGAAAAAAATGTAGTGTGTCATGCCTCTTAACTTTTTTTCTTTTTGGTTTTTGCAGGGGAGAAAGGAGAGGGGAGGGGGGTTGTGTAAGCACATTTTTTTGTCCTTTTCCCTATTCCTTTCTAGTAAGAGGATATTTGTTACAGAGATTATAACAGGATTCTCTCTTGTAATAAGAAAATCTCCAATGTGATGGGTTTGTTGGGGTGTGCTATAATTTATATGCTCTTTGGGACAATCTTATATGTCTGTGTTATTTAAAGGTAGGACATTTTCCTTGAGACTGAGGTGTATTTAATAGTTGTGGAAACTTTGGAAGACTTCATAAGATTAGAGGCAATGATTTCTGTTCCTCTAGTACTTGGGGTGACAATTACTCCAGGAAGTATGTTTTTTTTTATCACTTCTAAAATTTTGGGTGAGTGATAAGGAGTGTTGGGTTGCAGATTTCTTGATTTAGAGTGGTGGAAGCTTCAAATTGAGTCATCCTTTTACAGGAATCATGATGTAGGTAGTTTCGGTCTCCTTCCTCTTTAAAGATTTATAGCTATTGTGTAAACATAATATGAAGAATGGTTGCCTTCATAAAGATAGTTAATTAGCCAATAGTTAGTCTTTGTAATGACCATAACTTTGTATATTAAGATGTTATCTGCTTTGGTACGTTGCATTTTCACAATTTTATCCTTGGTGCTAGCTGTTTCCAAAAAGGTTACTCATCCTTGAAGTGTTCTCTACTAAGCACACTTAACTTAGAGTGTCAATGAACTTTAGTTTGTTACACTAAAAGTTACTTTGATGATTAGAGTCCAGTTACGTTATACTTAAAGGATCTTATAGTTTTCTCCACTTATAGAGCTACATTCTCTTTAGTTTTATTACATAGATCTAAGAGTACACCAAGTAGGGGAGGACTTTACAGTTACTCTCTTACATGCTTAAGAGGTTCCCCCAAATTATAGCACTTTGCTCTGCATAACATCAGTTTTATTACACAGATCTAGGAGTACACTAGGCAGGGGAGGACTCTACAGGTACTTTCTTACATGCTTAAGAGGTTCTCCTATACTGCAGTACTTTGCTCTGTGTGGCAATTAGCTCCCCTAATTCTAGCTGGTGAACTACCTTAAATCCACTTTGTAAGGATTGAGCGTGTTCATTTTGGCACGATACACCTCACAGTTTCATCCTTTGTGCCAGCTACTTCCTAGAAAGTCACCCATTCTTTGAGAGCCTTAGTGATTAGATTTTTGTCACCCTGTGCTTGAGGGATATCACCATACTGACAGTATCATGTTTTGCTATTTGGGTCAGCATACAGAAAGAATTTTAGTTATTGCTGCATGTGTTGGAAATTTTGTGACTAATGGATCATCTTCAGTTTTGGTGTGAATGACTTTGCTTTAATGTGCTTGTTGGCATTTCCATTGTAAACTGGTTTATCTCAGGATTAGTGAAGCAGTTTTCATAGTGTTGTGAGCTATATCAAAGTCTTCATCTGTTGGGGGCCACCATTCAACACTGTCTTTTGCAGAGCATATGGAGGTTAACAAAGTTCCGGAAATTTGAGGGAGCGACAATCTGTATTTCAGGAAATAAAGCCTGCTTCCATGCTACCTCCATGGAGTTTTCCCAATTAGAAAACTTCCAGATAGAGCTCAGATTTAGATATTTTCTCACTAGTTTTGTTTGGTATTGCAAGGGTTCCCTGCTATAATGATGATGCCATGCACTATTGTTAAATATCTGCATGAATGAACATCTAGATGATTAAATTGTTATTTGAATGAAGGGAAATGTCAAAATTCTTACTTGACCATGGGAAAATCTCATTGTGTAATTGTTACTGTTTGTCAAGAAGAACCGACTTCCTTTTTTTTTTTCTTTTTCTTTTTTTTGCTTTTATTAGGTGATGGAGAAGCTTGTCGACATTGTTCATTTTTTACATCTGGAGATTCGAGATGCCTTTGGTAGCGCTGGTATGTCTTCATACTGTCACCATTTCAAATTCTGTACTTTCTGGGTTGATTACATTAGGGGAAAAAGTTGAATACTCAATCTTATACTTCTATTTGGATTTGAAAGGATGTCCTGTTCTGCATGCCTAATGAACCCAGTAGTTGCCCTGTGCATGCTATGAAATTGTTATTCAAGAAGATTGTTGCATGTTTTATTAGATAGATCAAAATAAGCAATTAATGTTTCTTCATTGGAATTTTGATGATAAATTGACACTATTGGAGGTGTCAAACATTGCACTACCTGATTAGATTCACAAACACAACGAGATCCTTTGATAAGATTTATAGATGTGCAGACACCCCTGTTATGTTTAATTGATACAATAATAAAGTGGGCCCCACCATTTAGAAGGAGCAAAGGATACAATAGAAAAAAAAGTTTGGGGTGCTTTTAATTACGAAAATATTGGGGTGTCTGGGGCTATTTACCCTTTAAATTTTCCTTTTGTCTGAATGATGCTCTAATGACCTCTCTTCCTTACAGATTGTGAAGGAGTTGTGAAGGGTTCTGCCAATAATCAGATGAAGCTTGGATCTGCTGGTCTTGCTTTACATTATGCAAATATTATAACTCAGATCGATACTCTGGTGAGTTTATATCCCACTCATTGTATTCTGTAATCTTTAGCTACAACAACACAAGCTTTATTCTAGGATCAACTATATGGATTCAGTCTTTCAGGTGCACTCTATTGCAATTAGCAAGCAGTAATTTTTTCCCCCCCTTTTCCTCTTATCAACATGGATGATGTTGCATTTTTCTGTTAAGAATGCATCTTACCTCAAATTATATTGGAGAGTAAAAGGAGATCTGTGCTATAATTACCCAAAAAAAGGAAGAGGACACTTGGCAATACCAAGTGTGTTTGCTTTTGGGAGATGACAGTGCAGATGAGATCCCCATGGATAGCCCGGTGGCATGTCTAATAAATTTTTGTAACAAATAGTTTTGCCTACTTTGCTGTGGAATACTTACTTCAAACTCATAACAACAACCAAATGAAATCTTCAGCATCTTTATCAAGCAAACCTACTAGTAGGTACTACTTATAGGTGTCAGCAGCTCCAAATACTTCTTATTCTTTCTGTGTCCTTGTGATTGCTTTCTATTATTATTTGCTGCTAAGAAATTAAATTATATTGGCTGGAAACTAAGTGCAGGTATAACACTGGAACAATATATTTGATGGAGGCCTGTGGCATATTGAGATACTTGCATAATAGAATTCTCTTGTTTATTGATTTCCTTCTGATGCTAGGGAAAAAGGACCAAAGAAGGATGCCATCTGAAACTTGGCAGTACACAAACATTAGGAATCTATTGATCTCATGGATCTAGGTATTAAGAGGAAGAATAATCTCTTGGAACTTCATCAGCCATCAACTTGAAAAATGTGACTGAGAATTAATTTGCAAGTCTAGCTGAGTTTTATCTTTTTCTGATAAGTGCTCTGATCCCTAAGTAGTTACTTGGCTGGATTACTGCCCTAGGTGCTCTACGTGGTACTCTGCGTACTGCCTACTATATGATAACAGAACTATCTAGTCCACTGAACCTTTCGCACATTGAGAATTTTTCTGGTAGTTTTCTTGGGAGAAATATTTTGAATTTGCAGCTTGCACTATTAAATGTGATGCAATAAACATATCTACAAGTTTAGGTTTTTTTTTTTTTTTTTTTTTAAATTATATATATATTTTTAAATCAAATGGTTGTGGTGCTAAACTCAATAAAGTATTAAAGTAGGAGGTTATGAGGTAAACTCCCTACACAGTTATTTTACTCTAATTAATTGAAATTGTCCACTTGGTCAAATTCTCATTCTAGATGTGACAGGAGTATGAAGTAAAGTGTTTTTTTTTTTTTTTGGTTGAAATGAAGCAAAGTGTTTGCTATATCTAGAAACTTAAGCTTTTAGATTAGATGATTGTAGTACTAAATCAATGTTATATGTTGTCAAAATTTGAAAGGACTGCAATCAATTTACTTAAACGTGTGAATAAAAATGAATAAGCTGTATCAGAAATTCTAAAACCTTCTAATGACTAAGCTGAATATCTGAAAATGAGTAGTTTAAGAGTGAATTGCAAATTTTAAAAAGGATTAAAACTGTTGTGGACATTCTAAAATGTTCAGGACAAGATTGATAAATGGGACATTTCATTTAAATGTGGTCTATTTTTTATTTGTTTATTTATTTTTTGTGGGTAAGTTCTGCTCCAAAATTTAGACTTAGAGTTATTCAAAATGGCTCACATATATTAGAGCATTGTTAGAAAAAAAAACTATGAATCTTTTCTGTTCTAATTTGAAAAAGATCATTTTAGTAATCAAGACCTAAAGTATATGGAAGCTTGCAGTTGGTTTCTCTTGGGTTGTTATTGTGTGATGTGCTTATGAACTTTATCTTCAAATTGTAGGTGACTAGAT
Organism: Lumnitzera littorea; assembly: GCA_024138015.1. NCBI lineage: Eukaryota > Viridiplantae > Streptophyta > Magnoliopsida > Myrtales > Combretaceae > Lumnitzera > Lumnitzera littorea. The sequence continues at coordinate 66,800,208 of JAMXBB010000012.1, read as the reverse complement.
CAGGTTCCATGCCTCCAAATATGAGAGATGCATTATACCATAGTCTACCACCCAGTATGAAGTCAGCCTTGCGTTGCAGATTGCAGTCCTTCCAGATCAAGGAGGAGGTATCCATTGCTCTGCTTACGCCTGTTTATTTTGTCTGACAATTCATTGATATGGTTCCATCATCATGGCTTTAATGCAGCTCACTGTACCTCTTATCAGAGCAAAGATGGACAAAATTTTACAGTGGCTTGTTCCAATTGCCACTAATACAACAAGGTAAAGTTACTGCTTTTTTTATCTTCCATCATATCTGGTGCTTCATTAAATGATTGTGAGGTTTTTGGTTATCCTCAGTATGCAGACTTTTTCTTGTAGGGGTTCTAATAAGTCCTTGTGATCATTTGACCATGGGGTTGTTTTCCTTGAAATATCAAACATGCTAAAATTATTTTTAGTGCTTAATTTCTCTTATTCTGCAATATCTGTTCAAGGGGTACATGTTTGTGGCTTATTTTTCTGTATTCATCAATCTGATGGTTGTTCTTAATCAACTTTCAATATAACTGGGAACTCATGATAAATTGACTGAGATTTTGGGTTCAAAACACATGAAGAACACTTGTGGAGCTACCTATACAGTGAAAGCCACATCTAACTGGTGCAGGGCATGTAGTTGGCTCTATTGCATTGTGTCTGCCATTCAAAAAATAAAAACTAAAAAAATATAAGTACCTAACCGAACTAACATGTTCTACATCCATCTTTGATTCCTTTTTTTCCTCTTTTTTGTACATCACACAGAGCTCATCATGGATTTGGTTGGGTTGGAGAATGGGCAAATACAGGGTAAGCTGGAGTTGCCAGAGCGATGCTTAACTCATAAATTATTTACCGTTTCCCTAAGTTTTTCATTTCTTTTTTTAGGTCTGATGTCAGTCGGAAAACTTCAGGCCATAATGACTTGATAAGAATAGAGACTTTACACCATGCAGATAAGGAGAAGACTGAGTTCTATATTCTCGAATTGGTGGTGTGGCTTCACCATCTTGTTAGCCAAGCTAGGTCTGGCAATTGTGGGATCCGATCCCCCATTAAGTCTCCAATTCGATCTCCCAATCAAAAAACAATACACTTACATAACCCCAGCTCTATGTCCCCCACATTAACGGTTGAGGATCAAGAGATGCTTCGGGATGTAAATAAGAGGAAGCTCACACCAGGAATAAGCAAAAGTCAGGAGTTTGACACTGCTAAAGGCAGACTGTCCAAGCACCATAGGCTCAGTAAGAGTAGCAGCGACTCCCCAACAAGCGAAAGTAAGAAGGATCCTTTTCCCATCCGGAGACCATTATCCGTTCCGGTCATCAACTTTGACATAGATCGTTTAAAAGCATTGGATGTCATTGACCGTGTGGACACGATTGGAAGCATATAAGAAATCAGAGAGGAAAAAGATGCATATCTGCAGCTTAGTATCTTGCATCATGCAATTTTACGTGCTGGCTCTCCAAGTTCATCTCGAAGGAGATATGGGAGTAGCTTAATTTGCAATGCAGGTTTGGGTGGTCCGAGCTGTTTCCTTTTTGTACATGGAAGTGTGATACGAGTATTGAAGATTTTTTTTCAAGTCAGATACATCTTTCTAGTGCATACGCGGATGTTCAGGAAATGTGTTTGCTCGGTTCCATTTGTACAGAATTCCTCATCCTTCTATCGTGATACTACTCAATCCTCCATTGTTATGCTCTGATTGTACTTGTCAGGAAAAGTAGCTTCGGTCTTTTATGTTTTTTTTTAGTTGATGGTTCTGCATCTGTTTACAGATAATCGAGTATAAAGGAGTTGTACTCAAAAGTAAAATACAAGTTTATTTTAGGCGTGGAGTTACACTAGTTGTAACTCCAATTTTGGAGTCCCATCAAGAATTAGATATTATAGATGTTGAATGTGTATCATCTTCATGTGATGCATTGATCAGTTGTCTACAATGGGGAGCTCAACCGGTAGTTAAGGAAAAATATTAAGGGAATAGGCTCTTGGATGCTCCACATAGGAGTTCATTTTTGAAGAAGATTTTCTTTTATTCATGGTTGAAATCTAAATTTTTCATGAACTTTTTGATAACCTAATCTATGTTAAGACGGTAAAGGAGACCATGGATTGTCCTCACATCAAATTAGAGTTCTCCCTTGTGAAAAATCCGAGCATGCTGGCCAATCGATCATTCTAATCGAGTGGAAAACCAGAATCTGTATCTCTGTAGTTCTCTTTGATGGCTGCAGTTATCTATAATCTGCGACAGTTTGCCAAATCAATTATTATCTTTTCAATATTCCATTACTAATTAAATAAAGGTTATTACGGTAAATTCATCAGTTTGACTACCCTTTCTCTCTATTAACAGCTAACCTCCTTTTTCCTCCCTTTCTTTTTCCACAATTGGTTTCTACTTGGAAGAGGAAAAAAAAAAAAAAAAATCTTTTCAATATTTCTACCTGGATGATTTTGTTAATAGTGGTTTTGGTTTCCTTTTTCTTTTCTTTTTTTTTTCTTTTTTTATAAAATCATATCCTTTATTTGACCGATGATAATAGTTATCGATAAACATACTAAATTTGTCAATCTACCATACAAAAGATGCATTATTAGATTTTATTTCATTTTTACTTTTATGTATCTGTAATATGGCTATGTTTTTTGATAATTATATAAAAGAGAAGATCATAAGTGAAACTTATAGGTCTACCAAACAAGATCATGATATTATATAAGCAAAGTGTACACTCAATTGCAAGTAAATCTTCCAAAGCACTTAATTTTTACTTTGATACATGATTTTCCCAAGCATTAAATTAGGGGATTCTATGATATAATCACTCGAAAGTAGCTATATGATGCCTATCATTTTTGAGTTGCAATAAATTATCCCTATTTATATCCATTCATAGTAAAAATAAGATTGTTTTACAAGGTTGTTGGAAGGTTTAGTTTTATTGTTGATGGTTTAGTTTTTACTGTGAATGGCCTTATTTACTATAAATAGGAGTGATTTACTATAACCTAAATGTGAGTACAATATATAGTTACTCTTAAGTAATTGTGTTATAGAATTTTTCGAAATTTCGTAATGAAATATGAAATAGGGCATCCAATAAATATTTTCACAAGACACCAAGCCTACCACCTCCATAGTGATATAAATAATAATGTTATAACTGGTGATAAATATAAATAATTTTAAATTAAGGTTATGATATTAAATAATTATAATATTAATATTAGAACTAAACTACTAAGTAACTTAATAGATATATATTGAAAAGCCATATAAGATAATAAATATAAATAGCATACAATATTAATTTATATTGAATTATATTTATTTTAAGATACATATTTAGTTATAATGTAATACTAGTGTTAAAATATTATCTTATACACAACAATATAATATAAAATAAAATAATAAATCTAAAATGACATAGCATTAAAGTTGTAGAATTTTTGTTACCATAAAATAATATTATGCTCTAATTTTAACATTATATAATAAATATATATTTTAAAAAATAGTAATAATATAATAGCATAATATAGTAATTAAATGATATGTAATATTATATAAAATACAACATATAATATTAACATAAAGTAAATAATTATTGCATGTCATGTACTTAAAAGATATCAATTATGTAGTTAAGGTTCTTCACAATAAAACTATAGTTAAACCAACATAAATATAAATTAAAATTAACTATAATTTAACTTATAAAATTATAATTTGATACGATGAATATGTATAATATATCATATAATAAAAATAATAAATCAATTATAATATTTGGTAATACAAAATACATAAAATATTAGAACAATATAAAAGTTAATAATTTATGTATTGCATAACATATATGGTCATATATAATATGAACTTTATTATAATTGTAAGTAATGAAATATAGTTACAAATATGATTATGATGTTATCATTGTACAATTATATTGAAGAGTATTATGATATATTTTGTAATCGTTTAACCCTTAATCCTTAAAATCGTTCAGTTCACTAAGCAAAGTATTAATAACTTCATTTCGCTAATTGAACAAAGTAATCATTATTTAGGTATCATTTTGACCATATCCCTTTCCACTCTAACAGTATTCTATTATAGTCTTATTCCATTCAATTAAGTAAACATGACATAAGAAAAGAATAAAAAAAAGTAAAACGATAAATTAAGCTCACAAGAGTTCTAGAGAAATGGATCCTTTAAAGCTATTTTATCTAAAGTTACAAATCAATTTTTGATATTTTCTAGATTTTTAGAATATCTTGTGATATTATGGTGATGTCATTTTTTTTCTTATAATTTTAATTATTGGTTTTAATTGACAGTATTTTAAGGGGATAAATTTAGAAAATTTTCGATAAAGTAACATGAGAGAATCCAAAGCTTAAATGAAACAAAGAGACTTCTTGTACTCATTCTTAAAACTTTAATGCTTAGTTGATTCCTAATGGCTGAGCTAAGAGAAAGGATGCATAAGGTAATACCTCTATGCATCTAGATACTCTCTCTCTCTCTCTCTCTCTATATATATATATATATATATATATATATTACTCTCTAACCTTAATTACACAAATCTAAGTGATCTCACTTAAAATTTTCAAAAAGGTAAAATTAAAACTAAAAATTCATGTTAACCAGTTGTATTTTGTGTTCAAGTACAAAGGAAATCATGTTCATTTATCTCAATCCATAATATGATTGGTTTACTATTCGTATATGTAAAACTAAACCTGTAAATTGACTAGTTCAATAAACATATTTCTTGTTTGGGTTACATATATTTATCACTTAAGAATCTAAAATAAATTATAACATGATAATCGAGTCCATTAAAGAGAAATTTCAAGAATGGTAGAATGGTCAAAATTTTTCATATAATTAACTTCAACAAAAACAAATTACTTAAGTACTTAGATATTACAAATTACAATGAAACAAAAATCATTATCAAAGTAAAGTCAAAACATAAAGTAATAAAGTTACTCATCCATTAATACATTATACCATTATAATTGATTGAGTTGTGGTCTAATTGGATATTAATGTTGAAATGCCCAATAAAATTTCAAAGAGAATGTTTTCTAAAATAGAGTACATTTTGGTCCCTTTAGTCCTTAAACTACAAACCTTAACCTCCTATACCGCTCCCTCCCTCCTTTCCTCCCCCTAACCCACCCACCCATCCATCACACTCCCCTACCCACAAACCGCACCCCCCTACCCCATTTCGACTGTCATTAGCTCATTCTTAAACCCTAAACTTGTTATACCCTTTGTTTTTCTTCTCTTCTTTTTACTCTTTCCTTTCTTGACTAAGACAAGCTCTTAGATCATCCAAAACTCAAGCAAATTCATAACTAATCAAGCATTAAGGTTAGATTAAGTGCTTACACTCCTTTCTCTAGCAAATTTAGTGAAAAACATACATTACAATGGAGTTCTTTAAGCCTTTCTTAGGAATCCAATTTTAGGTTCTTCTATTTGCACCTCTCTTCTACAAGTTAATCTTGTATTTCAATTCTAAGCTCGTGCTCATCTACTCAAAATAAGTATTCTTCACCTTTCCTCTTGTTCTTTAGGTTAGAGTTGGTTTTCTTGAAGTTGTTGGTGGATTTGATGATTTGAGTGGGTGTTTGAGTGGAAATTTATAGTTGAATGAGATAAAAAATGAGTTTATGTGATGAACATTTGGATATTTGAAATATATTTAAGGTTGGGTTGAAGAATGAATGTTTGGAGCTTGATTTAAGTGTTTTTCAAAGGAGGAACTATAGCTTCACTAAAGGGGATACAACTTGATGACATGGTTGTGTTGTGAGATCTATCCCTTATGTTTAGGAGGGTGTTGGATCCTTAAGTTATATGGCCTAACAACATGGTCATGTTGCGAGATTGTGCTAGGCAGATGATTTTCGATCTAAAAGTTACATGATTGTTTGACACAATCATGTCAATTAGGTTATATGTCCACTAATACAACCTATTTGATATGGTTATGCTGAGGTTAAGTCCCATCAATTCATTCTTTATCCCTTTTTTTTTTCCCTACATTTCTTGGCTAAAACCTATTCCTATCCCAAACCAAAGCTAGTTGAGGGATCAATAGGTTTAGGTGTTAAGTTAGCATACAACAAAGTTTAAGAATTATTATTGAGTTGTGTACCTTATGTTAATTGTTAGTTGGTTAGATTTGAGTTTCATGGTTGATTGAATGGAAACTTTGCAATTGGATTAACTTAGCTTTTTAAGTACTTAATACTTGTGTATTGCTTGTGCTTGTTTGGGTAGTTAAGCAAATAAATTGATTTTGTATTCGATTAATAACTTAATTGCTGGTTGTACTTGACTCGTCCTATGAACTAAGGGGCAAATGCTAATCTTCATATGACAACGTCCTTAGTGGAGTTTTATGTTGAGGTGAGTAGCTAGATTTGGGTAGATCATAGATCATGGACCATGTGATCTTAGGTGTTAGGGCGAATCGGCTTACATTGTAAAATATATGTAGTAAAATACTTATATATTTATACTATATATGTATTTATGAGTTCAAAAGGTGTAGCTGGATAATAAGCACTTCTTTGTTGATTGTTGACTCTAATTCAAGATAATTAATTGATTGTTTCCTATTACTCTTCTGTTATTACTTGCATTAAATATATGTGTTTGATTGGTTTGGTTTCCATGTATGCTTGTATATTACATATAGGGTTTCAACTCATTCTTTTATTTTTTTACAATTGCAAGTGGTTAAGATGAAGTTCGTTACTTTTAGAGTTGGGGCTATTAATATTAGGTTGGGAAGAGAGGAGTTTAGTAATTTTATATTAAAGATGTTGTTGATAATCTGTAGAGATGAGATTTATAGTGTTGAGTAGAATTGTTGGCAAGTTCTATTGTTGTATAGTTAAAAATCTTATTGATGGATATAATTGTAGTTGGATTGACTCGCCTATGAGTCATTTGAACGGTAGATAATTGTTATTATTACTTGGCAGGTAGTTGTTACTAGGATTCTAGAGACTATAGTAGAGTTTTGAGTCTTAACGTATCATTACATATTAAGGACATGTGGCTAGTTGTATTGCTATAGGTTCTGGCATGTTACAAGTGTCAATATCTAAATTTACCTAATCCTTTATTAGCTCTTGAAGAGATGCCGTTAAAGAATACATGTACAAAAATATTATTGATTTAAATAAAAAAGAAATAATGTTCAAAATTACTAATGAAAATAGTTTATCCTATCTTTGTCTTCTTATGTTTTTGTATCACTAGGCTTAATTGATCTAAATACTATATGTAGATTGTTTGAATCTAAATCGACTTGCATAAAATGCATAAGATATATTAAAATAGAATTAATATTTGATATCATACAGGAGATCATAAATGAAATAAATGATGTCAAAATTACTACTTGAACTTTCCGTTGCTTTCAATCTCACACTTGACCTTTGAAATTGTTAAATGTCATATGTAATTAAGCTTTTATTTGTTACATTATATACTTAAAATTTTAATTTGCTAAATATTATACCTAAACAAACTTATACTTGTCAAATTTACTACCTTCACTAGATGATGTTATAAACATTTATAGATTAAAAAGTATGAGTTAGAGGTTGTTGTTGTCGAAATTCATATTCGTGTTCTTAATTTGCAAAAAACAAGAGTTCGGTTTTGAAGGTGCCGAAGCTGGTCTAGTATAACCACTCCAATACCTAAGTTAGTGAAGTGTTTGAGAAAAAGTGTTTGAGAGTATAAGGACAAGTGTTTAAAGTGCATAGATCGTTCTTATAATTGCCATGTTCCCATATTTATAGGCTTTTGTTTAATAATTGCAGTGATTGGTAGTTGAATTGCCAATGACATGTGGAGTTTCTTGGATTTAGCTATGTGCAAATCGTGGGGAGAAATGGGTGGTTGGATAGTTGTTGTCTGGGCAAATGTTAAACACTTCATGCCTACATTTGAATTTCAAACCTTCATGGACAGGGCCTTAACTATTGGGCCTTTAGTATTACTAACCGAGGGATAAGTACTAATCTATAGAAGCTCTAGTAAGAGGTCAGTAGCTCAATTACATAAATATAAGATAAGATAAGTCATTTAATTATCAGTTGCATAAGATCCTGACCAAAGTTAAGTTCTAACTTAAGCTTAACAATTAGATGAAATATTAAAAATTAAAAATCTATTCTTAAATAGTTGGTCTGTTTATAATAGTGCTTGGAATACCTTAAAAAGTATGAATAGGTTGAAATAGATATGATTTGTTCATTGATTGTATCCAATTTTCTTAATATAAATCTGCTTATATTTATGTCTAAAACACAAGTCCTATGTCAAATTAATTACTAAATAATCAATTCACTCCCTTTGCTTTCTCTTCTTGATTTATTGAGCTTTGACCTTTGGATGCCTTCTCATAAGTACAATCTTCCATGTTTTTTTTAAAAAAAAATGATGTATATCATGTTTAAAAGCATTTGATGCACATCTATTATGGAAAAGGAAAAAAAATTGTACTTATAAAAAAAAGTTTCTTAAAATACGATGATACTTAAAGTAATTTCAAAACTATGGTATTTGAAATCGTGTGTTTGAGTCATGATTTCAAATTGTAGTGAAATCATAACTTGGTGACTTATTTGAACTTGTGTCTTAGAGATATGATTTTAGCTTGTAACTAGAATCTTATCATCAAGACACGATTTCAATTAGTAGCAATTAATGTACATAGTATAATCTAAATGGAAGTGCTGCCATGGAGGATTTTTGTTCCTTTCTTTTTTTTTTTTTCTTTTAAGAACACGAATTGGTACATTGAAGAACATGAATTGATATATGCATTTATTTTTTTGTGCGTGTTTGTTTGTTTCAAGTGCATCATAGTTTAGGTTTTTGCCTTGGTGTATTGAAATTGAATTGTGATGGAAGCTTGGATTTATTAGGTGCAATTTGGTGGTTTAGTATGTGATACAATAGTTATAGTAGCTTTTGCCTTTAGTCATTAGTATGCAGCCCTTTTTAGGGATTTGATTGATTTTTAAGCATTTTTATTTGTCCTTTACTTTGTTTTAATAAAGGTCTAGAAAACATTAGTATTTGAATTGACTCTCCTTTGGTTGTGAATTAGAGTACTAGTAAAAGTAAGCTAAGCTAGTAAACATTTAGTGAAGTTTGAAAAGTTAAATAATTGATGGGTTTTATTGAAGTGCATGTTTTTTACAATTATAGAGAAGCATATATAGTTGCTAATCATTTGGCAAAAGTTAATAGATCTTCTTGTTCATCTTTCTTGTGTGATTTTATGTTTATAGTTGCTGATCATTTTGGTTTGGTTCAATCTTGTGTCCTTATAGTGCCTTGGCTCTTTAGGCGTCTACTCTAACTTTTTCCTTACTTCTGGTGCCTAAGAGAAGATTCGCTATAATTATTCCTAAGTTTAGGATACAACTAAACCAGTATTCTAATTGCTAACTTAACTCTACACACATAGTGACTATTAGAACTTCTCTTTATTAACAACGAATATTACAATGGAAACTTTACAACATAGGCCCTATTTAGACTATCACTACTCAACTATCATGTACAATACACCATCTAACTAAAACTACAATTTTACATTCATAACTAATATATGATTTTTTTATAATGTAAGACAAAGTTATTCATATAAAATTGCATGTTGGAACCTACTACACAATCTTGTAGCTAAATGCTCTCATTGGCCATCCTATCTCTTAGATATTGACTTTCCTTCTCACGTACAACTTGTGATGTAAGGTTACATAAACAAACATCCCCTTAATTTACTATAAGTTGAGTGAGAGTAGATAAATACACAACAATGCATAAGTACATTGACCAAGCGTGCAAGGCTTAGTGTAAGCAAATGCACCTAGTCAAGTTATAGCATAAATAAAATGGATTATGAGTCCAAGTGTTGATTGCATGAGGAACCTTATATGGGAGTAGTATCTAATTATTTTAGCAATTATATCCTAGATTATTTCAGTTACCTAACTTATGCAATAAAAAAATTATTTGAATAATTAAAGATAGGAAATTAAAGATTATACTAATGAATAATTAAAATAACAAAAAATATAACATAAACATAGTAAAATTAAGAATAAAACTAAGAACAATAACAAGAATAATAAAGAGAATAATTAAAATTAAAGGAAAGAACATGTTTCTTAGTAAATCTTTAGTGTTATCTACTACTTAGTTTTGAGTGACTTATTCAATCTCAATTACAAAATTGAACTGTAAGTTTTAAGTGACTTATTTAATCTCAATTGCAATATTAGGCTGTGAAGATTCCTATTATAAACTAATCAGATTTGCATCTTTGGCTAATTCTTAACCTTAAAATCCTCTCTATTTGAATCATTTTTTAATGGAGCATTGCAGGATTGTATGATACTCTTAAATCCCAATGTTAGGTTGCCTTAACTTGGAAAAATCGAACTACTAAACATTTTAGTCATCTAGTTTTTCCTAATTATATTAGTAAGTCATATTGTATGTTCTTGTGAACTGTACAATAGACTTTAGTAATAATTTAATCACTAGTATATTAACTTAAAGCAAGCAATAAAAACAATACAATTATATCACAATATGCAAAATCATAGATTGAATTCCATTAATAAATAAAAGTCTCCCTAAAATGTAGGGCTCAACAATGATTTACTAAGAATTTAAAATAAAGACATGATAATAATGTAAAAAGAAAAGATGAGAGGAACCCCTTTTGATTCTATACCTTATTGACTCTAACTCTAAAGGGGCTCTCCTTGCAACCTTAAGTCTAAGTATCTATTTATAAGAAGTGGACCTAAAATTATAAAGAAAACTTAAGAAAAATAAAAGATTCTAAAATCATAGCAAGTCCACAGGTAGGTATACGGCCATGAAGCTAGTGAGTGTACTTGCACTTTGTTTGAAATCTTTAAATTTCAATAGAATTAAATGATGAAGGGAACATGGGTAAGAACCTTGACAGTGTTCTTTCTTGGACTTCATTTCTTATTTAAAATTCTTTCGCTTTAATTTTTGATTAATGCTTCTATCTAAATATGCTCTGAAACTTGATAAAAATTTTTGAAAGTTCATCAAATGCCTTTTAAAGTCAATGAAAATGAAATTTAATTGAATTAAGCTTAAAATATTATAACATTAGCTAGATTAATATCTAAAATGGCATAAAGTAACCATAGAATTGAAGTACACTAGGCTAATACTCAGCAGGAAAAAGTGTCTGAGGGGGGGTAGGGTGGGGGTGGTGAATTGAATATTATGACAATTTTTAGTTTGTTTTTTTTTTAAGTTCCAAATGCACAACACTTTATTAATCACACAATCAATGCTCTAAGAGCTACATAAGTCACTTTAATCACCAATATATGATATACTCACACAAATGTTGTGCTTTCACTCTCTAATAATTACATGGTTTGAACTCTCATGCACTACGCACTCAATCTCTCTTAATTGATAGCAATGAAAAGTATAAGAGACAAATTGTTAGTAATAATGCTAAAGAGTACAAGAGAATGTTTGTTAATGGTAAGAGAATATTGGATCATAGGTGCCATTGGCTGGGTTGTTGAGCATTTATATCATCTCCATAAATTCTTCTTGTTATTGTGCATTTAGTGCTTTAATAGTTAGTAGAAACAAGTTGATTGTCACGAAGGCTTTAGTCCCTTACCATAACGATAGCTCCAAAATCAACTACTAGCGTGACTACTAGCAAGTGAATCATCATAATGACTTCTACTGAATAGAACCAATTTCTTCTTTCTATTTAAAGCTCTAAGCCATCATGTTGGTGTCCTTCTACTACCGTTAAGACAATAATGCAACCACCGAAATTTTCACCTGTTTTCAAGTTCCAAACAAGTAAAACACAAACACTACTATATAATTCATCATGAAACAAATTTATTTCACTTTTAAGGCTAGCATTTGGGATATATTAAAGAGGTAATTGATATGATTGAAAAATATAGCAAGATGAAGCTTATTTTCAATTGGCTTAACATAAACTCATTACAAATGTGTAATTTGGTTTTGTTCTCCTTAAAGTCAAGTAATGAACCTTGGATTCAACAATCTCCTCTTTTTTGATGAGGACAAAACCCTTATACATTAAAAGCTCCTCCTCAATTTAGTGTGATAAAGGCATATTTTTCATGTTTTAAACAGGCAAATTAGATATAATTATTATTGATTTTATAGAAATCATTAAGAAATGGTACTTAATTATTTTCATTTGGACATTTTAGGAATTGGAGGATTGAAAGTAGAAATATTGACGATTTAGAGGAGTTTTACGCAAATAAACAAAGTCCAAATCAACAAGTTGCAATTTTGAATTCAACATGGTCGGCTGAAACACCGCTGGCTTTGGAATCTGTGCCACAAGCTTTGGAGTCCACACTGTCAACCTTGAAGACTACATCGTCGGCCTTCATTAAAAAGAAGCTTTACATGAGCCAACCCTAGTTTTTCTTATAAATAGCCTTATGTTTCATTGTTTAGAAGAATTTTGTTTTTTTTTTTTTTTAGAGAAACACACACTTTCTTAAGACTTAGAGAGTCATAGAATAGTTATTAGATAGTTCTTGAACAATTCTTCTGTAGAATCGCTTAGATCATTGAGAAGATTTTGTTTTTGTTGTAGAGACCAAGTTTTGGAGTTGCAATTGAAGTTTATCTATTCCAATTACAGAATTGGTGACATCGATTTTAATTATATTTATGCAATTCTATCATCTTAGCTATCTAGGGTTTCATTACAGAATTGGTGACATCGATTTTAATTATATTTATGCAATTCTGTTAATTATTCATGCTGTCAATTATGAATTTCTTTACAATTTCAATTAGTAGTTGCGCTTTTGTTTCAAATTCTACGATTGGCTAAATTTATTTGTGGGAATTAATGAAACCCTAGATAGCTAAGATGATGATTGTATTCGTGTTATAGGATTAATAGATATAGGGATGATTCATGATTACAATTTCTATGATTTCAATTATAGTTGTTTAATTGATTATAATTGTTAGAAACCCTAGTGATACGGGAGTTAATATAGAGTTTGTTAGAAATTTTTGGTTAATTTGATTAATTAATGTGGAAGCAACATTAATTGAATTAATTAGAAATTATCGAAAGATTAATGCGATGTTTGGCAATTGATTATTCACTAAGACATTAGCAATAATTAATTTAGGGCATTAGATAATCATAATATTGGGAGATATATGATTGCAATTTAGAGTCCATTGTTAATTAGAGATGTGGGAGTTGACTAATTAATTAGAGGTTTAAATCCTTAAGTTTTAAGGTATAATAATTTCACTTGAATGGCTATATAGTTAATAATCTATATAACATGGTAACAATTTGATTTACATAATATAGGGTGAATTCTGTTTTTCCCACAATTCTCAATTGATTGCTTAGTTTTAGAAATTTTATAGTTATTTTCTTTTCAATAATTTTAGTACAGTTATTAGATTAGTTAATTTATTTTTGATTGCCTGAATATTAATGAGAATTATCATAGGTTTAGTAATATTATAGTCCTCGAGAGATCGACAACCCTACTTGCTTTATATTACTTGATTTCGACCTAGTATACTTACTAGAGCATTTGCAATTTAATTTATATATATATAGTTTAAGTGAATCATAGTGCCCCCTCTTAATCTTTGTACTCCTCCCTCAATCAAGAATCTAGTTTCAAAAGATTTGCAAACAAGTGAGATCAAATGAATACTTTGATATTAAGAGTAATAGATTGTTAGGGAGTCAAACCTTATTTCCAAAATAGACCTTAGAATTAGCAAGATTTTAAACTATGTTCATATTCAAAATCATATCTAAAATATTGCCAAACTATGTTCATGTTCAAACTTTTGAATCAACTAACCTTTTGAAACTTTTGGCTCTCTAAGTGACTTAGATTCTTTTCTCCCTTTACCCTCATCAAAAAGATGAGTAAATCGGAGCAGTGAAGAGGAAGAATTGGCTAAGTTAAAATTTAGCATAGTCTCGGCTTAAGCCTTAGGATATGCCCCTTGTAAAGATGGAAACAAAGGAGCTACAAATCATGCCAAATAAGATTTCCATAATGAATCCATTAAGATCAACCTACAACATGTCATACTACACAAATTCCCAAAAGAAATACATAAGCTAGCCATAAGGAGTTTAGTAACCCCATGAGATATAGAAGCTATCTAAATAAGCAATAATCATCTAGCACCATATATACCACATAGATGAACAACATAAGGATAGATGTCCAAGCATCTCGAAAGATAAGTGATTGCAACATTAACATCAAAGGCTAAGTAATGGCCGAAACTAGACAAAAGACAACACAAAGTAACCATAGTGGTGGCTAATGGACAATTTCATAACATAACACAAACATAAAGGAGAACATATGCAAAATAGAGTGGAAGTTGATAAGTTATGTGGCTAGTGGATCATTTTCATTAGTGGGAGGAGGATACAGGCAAGTCAAACAAGTATAGTTCATGTTGAAGTGCTGATATAGGGCTTGGAATCTAGTGTGCATATGGTTGCAAATATCATCTTGAAGCTAATGGAATCTCATTTTTGAATATTGATAGAACGGGTATTGGGATTCCATTGTTAAAGATGGATCAAAGGAAGGAAATCTAAAATTTTGTGGTGAAGGTCAAGAAGTACCCTCATGAGGGGGATGTCGAGGGCATTCTCTTGTTGTTCATGATCACTGCTAGAGCTCCTCTCTTCATTAGAATTCCCTTAATCACCATCTCCCTCATCCATAATAGGTAGAGCAAGGGGCTTTTTCCTCACCTAATGATTACCTTCTTTCTTCCACACACCCAATAGATGTCAAGGATTTCAAAACGCTTAACATGTGCAACTCGAGGAGGTGAGGGAGGTTTGACTCCTTTCTAAATCAAGAGTTGAGTAAGAAGACCAAAACGTAGAAATGCTTGCGAAGAATTATTTGTGACATGCTTGAAACATAGAGCAACCCCCCTTGAAAAAATTTATCTTCTTATCCTTCAACAAGTAACATAGAATCCATAGGCCTTAAAGGGTGATGCTTGCTTGTTGACCTTTGTAGGGACAATAGCAATGAATAATAATATGATGAAGAAGCTTTGTTAGAACATCAAGATGAGTGGTTGCTAGATTTTTGGGATTGCTCCAAAAATTTGTAATCGCCTTGGGTTTAAATACCCTTTCATAAAACTAAACTCTCTTATAATCCAAGTTTAATTCAGAGCTCCTCGGTTCTACACCAATTAAGCTACAAATGTCCTCTTTAGCGATAGTAATCATCCTTTAATAAGCATAGGAGTATAAAACTATGCACCTTAACTCATCACTAAGATGTATCTTGAGATTAGGGCGACTGTGCTCGTTTAATGAATCAAAAAATTGTAATAAAAATACTTTGGAGCTTCATCATGTAAATATCCTCTAAAAGGTGATTGTTGATTACACCAGGAATATGATGAAGGCAAAACTTGTGTATGACCTCTTAAGGATAATGGATCGTGGTGTTGACTTCTAGATTGGAAAAATTTTCAAAGTACTTAGCATGTGCCTAGGTAAGGAAGAGTCATTGGTTAAAGGTTAGAGGAGCTAAACCAACCATAGTTCGTAGAGGCATTTTTGTGAGCACTTGGTGGGTTAGAGTTGGAAAAGAAGACAAGTAAGAGGAGTGTGAGAGGAATAGGATGTGAGTGTGTGGTGTAGATGAGAATTTAATGTAATGGTGAGATAGATAGTGGAGGCATCTTGACGATGTGAGGATAATTATGGCTTCGGTATCACGGTAAAGAGAAGAGTGGAGTGAGGTGTGTAGAGAGAGCATGAGAGAGAAAGGTTGTTGGAGATGTAAGAGAGAGGTAGATATGAGATGTTTGGGAGAATAGTGATGAAAAGATGAGAGTTTAGGATGATTTTGAGTGATACTGAGGGTTTGAAAGGACGTTATGATGGTTTGAAAGAGAGAGAGTAGTGTTAGGATGGTGTGGGAGAGGATGAAAGAGAGAGAGAATTGATGATTGAAAAAGAATGCAAAGGTTTTGTAGCATCATGACGATAGGGGGTAAAACCATCATAATGGGTTTAAGGGGTTATAACATTTGCAATTGTGTTATTGAGGCTTCTTAATCGTCAGGATGGTACCCTTATGGAACCAATGTAATGGCTTTCTGCATACCGTCCTAACGACTTTCTATAATTACGTAGAAACTATGTTTGGTGTCGAAATTTTGGTAAATTGCCAACTCAAAACTTGTTAGGGATTGATGTATTAAGCTATCTATGACTGCAAACAAGTTTAATAAAGTTTGTTAAGGCTTAAAAAACTTTAAGTTTGGCTAGATAGCTAAGATTTAACTAAAACAAAGCTTTAGAGCCTTGTAAATCATGATATAACATGATTGTACGTAAGTGGTCAATTATAGTACATATAGACCAAAGTTTTGTATACCAACACAACAAGCAACTTTTAATTTCATATCTAAGTGTGTTTAAAACAAAGTATTACTTCAAGGATCAAAGAATAAAAAAATCACTACTTGAGTTTAGTAAAGTTAAGTATTGGGTACAAATAAGATTAGAGAGCAAGTAAGTGCACCAATTCAAAACTAAGCTAAGTTTTTACTTCAAGCCACTTTCAATAGTACATATATACATGAGAGATGCATTATTAAGGCATGTATCATCTAAATTGTCGAAATAATCAAATAGCCTATCTCATATCATAAAGAGTCTAATGAGGGTCTAGATAGGTCAAATTTTCACAAGATCAAGATCTAACAAAGATAACCACTCAATCATGATTTCTTGAAGAAATTAAATATGTGAGAGCCGGTTTTGGGTGTGAAAACCAATACATGATGAAATTGTGCACATATGAACTAAATATATATGAATAACTTCAAGTGTGCTCAAAACATGTTAAATGCCATGTTTTATGTATGAAACCTATATTAACATATTTCTTAGGTCCCATATTATGTTATTCGTAGGTCAATTCAATTAAAAGTCCATTTTTGGCTAGAATCACTATCTTCACCCTTAAGTGCTTAGCATTCATCTTACATGATCATTCCCAATTCTCTTATCAAAGTACAAAACCTAGCCTCACTTAAGGGTTTGGTGAAGATATCAACTATTTGGTTGCTATTATCTACAAATTCTAAGCATATATCATTGTTTTGTACATGATCACAAATAAAGTGATGCTTAATTTCTATATGCTTAGTCCTTGAGTGTTGGATTGGGCTCTTTGTTAAATTTATAGCACTAGTATTATTACATCTTCTTATGACATTAGTGAATTTTAGACCATAATCATGTAATGTTTGCTTCATCCATAGGAATTAATCACAACAACTACTAGTAGCCATAGATTTGGCCTTTACTGTTGAGAATGTTACCAAGTTTTGTTTCTTTGAATGCCATGATACTAAATAGGCTATGGCAAAGCTTGAAAGTAATGGCTATTGAAAGCTTCAAGCTCTAAGAATGCAACTATGGTGGTAGTTTCCTTTGACTATCACTATAGAGAAAAGATACTTAAAGAGAGAGGTAGGGTGGTTATGCTAGAGAGAGAGAGAGAGAGAGAGAGAGAGAGAGAGAGAATTTGGGGATGTATGTGTGTGTGTGTGTTTTTTTTTTTCGTTTTTGTGTTTTGATGCTTGTTGATGCCTAGAAAGTTTATTCAAGCTCTAATTTATAGTGTTGGATCTTGAATCAAAGAAAGAAAGTAAAAAATGATCATGAATATGACTTTGATTGCACATGGTTTTGAACTAATTGAATGCGTGAATTGAAATGGAAGAGCTCATAATTGATGGTTAAATTCATGTTATTGTAGCCTAATCTTACTGAAACAATCCTTAGAAACTTCTATTTTCATGAATGTAGCTTAAAACAAGCTTGATCAAGTGGAAAAATTTAATGTGCATTCAAGCCTTTTTTTTTTTTGGAATTTGAGGTCAAAATTAACCCATTAATTATTCGTTTCTAGACATGAAAATGGATCCAATGTAAAGCATTATATGTCTACTTTGCAATTTCACCATTAATTTGGTGAAGCTATAAATAAAAAGGAATTAAAAGAGTTCATGATGTGAGTTGTCTAGTCAACATGCTCATGAGAAAGACAAGGAAAAACTGGGAAAGGGAAAGCAAAATTTTGGCAACGAGGCACCACCGATGCCTCATCAGCCTCTTGACCTAATTAGAGTCTGCCACATGTCGAGTTTGATACATGAGCTAGTTAGATATTGATGAGTTCATAATTGCACATATTCTACGATGATTTTCCTTAATTTTTAGGTTTATTTTTAGATAATAATACTTAATCAAGTAAAATTTTGTTTTCTAGGTTTTGAAACAATCTATGTGAAAAACCGAGAAGATAGAAATAAATTTCACTCAAATTAAAACTAAAATGAGCAAATTATGAATGTTTGAAATTCGACACAATCGAATAACATGACGGTGTTGTTTCCAGGCAAATTTGAAGCCTGTTTTCAATTGCTATAGCACAGTATACAACCAAAAGACACGGTTATGTCCCTGGTTGTGTTTTTTCTAGCTTTTTTTTTTTTTTATCCCTTCCTATATAAAGCCTTGTTAGGGTTTGTTTTAGAGAGAACTTTTTGGACACAAGTTTTAGAGAGCTTTTAAAGACAAGAACACTCAAGGAGCGGGAGGACCATCAAGAATTCAAGATTCAATCTTATTTAGAATTTATGATTTTCTTTTCTACTCTTTGTGTTTAGGTTATTATTTTACAATGCATAATGAGTAGATCTTTGATATTTAGGTCTTGTGGAACTTAGATTTATTCACGTGATATTATTATTATTTGATTAATTTAATTCTTTAGTCTTTTCTTGATTCAACTATGTTTGCTTCATAATTTAGGTTATTATCTCCGCAGATAGTAATCTAGAGTTTGATATT
The DNA here is from genome assembly GCA_024138015.1 of Lumnitzera littorea. Lineage (NCBI taxonomy): Eukaryota > Viridiplantae > Streptophyta > Magnoliopsida > Myrtales > Combretaceae > Lumnitzera > Lumnitzera littorea. Next base: position 66,781,117 of record JAMXBB010000012.1, on the reverse strand, counting down.
TTAGAAGGGAACCGAGAGATTTTTTATAAGATTAGATCTAGGCATAGTTGATGAGGGTTGTTGCAAGATTAGAGATAATTTGTAATATCCTCCTAGAATTTTGAATTAAAGCATAGAGAACTTGTTGTTTAATAATGAAATTTTAGATTATGTTATTGAGAAGAGATTCTACTAATGATTTTAGGGTAGGCTTAATTGGTTTAAGAAAGTGATTAACTTTAGCAAGGAATTCTTTCGGTTAAGAAAGATTAAAAAATAAATTAGATTATCCATAGGAAAATCACATGTTAGATATAGGGGAAGCAAAGATCTTGATACTATTTTTGAATCTTGAATTAGTTTATTCTTTTATTGCTTTCTTGCTAAGTTCTTGAATAGTTCTTGATTAGTTGTTAATTTAGTAATTACTGCAATTAGATTAGATATTTTAAATTCTCAAACTTGAATTCGTAGGTTAGATAATAAAGATCCAGTAGGTACTAGTAGTTAGAGTTTCTGATGGATCAATACTTAGACTGATATCTGCTATATTATAAACTGATAGGTATACTTATCTATACCAAATATGAACATGTAGTAGTCATGTGGGAAAAAGAATATAAGGCACAAAGTGCCTATATCAACACTTGAATCTAAGGCCTTTAACTATTCCTCAATGCAAGACCATATGTAGTACCAGTTGGGCTATTAGCTTGTGCCTTGTTTTATTTTGCAAACAAAATTAATAGAAGGGTTAAAAATGGCTTGAGACATATTTAACTCATTTAGTCTAAACCTAAAGTAATCTAAAATATACTTAACTTAAGTCTTTATTATCTATTCCGATGTCTTAACAATTTTATTTATTTGTTACTATTATATATATTAATTTCTAATTTTTTAATTAACTTTTTTTTCTTTTTGAATTAGGACCCCTTTCTTTTATTCTAAAAAGAAAAATTCTAAAATTGCATAAGGGTGAAAATGGGGTGTCTATAGCTGCTGCCCCCCCATTTTTTTTTTGGTGAAGCTTGAGTAAAACTTTACTATAAAAATAAAAGAGATACTATTCTTACACTAGGGATAAAGTTGTCCTAAGTAGTACTACAGATAGCTAGCTATCTTAGGCTCTATCCATTGGGGATTTGATGAATTATGAAAGATATTTTGGAAGAGAAGGAAGGTGTTCTCATACAAGAGTAGGTTTTTAGAATGGTATAGTGCCAAGTTGACTAAAATCATAGAAAGTTGATAAGACCTTAAAAGTGACATTAAATGAAGGGTAACACCCCTAAGAGTTAGCAAGAACCCTAAATTGGTATTGAATAGAGGGTAGCACCCTAAGAGCTAGTAAGAACCCTAAAATGGTAGCTTTTGTGAGCTAGCTAGACTAGCAACCCTAAATGGGAAATCGACTTGAAACCTGATAGCGCTTATACTAACTAACCTAGGCGAGAGCATCATTAAAAGACTAACAACCTTAAAAGTGATTTGAAACCCAGTAGTGCTCTTTTGAACTAACTAAACTAGGTAAGAGTGCCACTGAAAGACTAGTAAGCTTAAAAGTGATTTGAAACCTAGCAGTACTCTTTTGAATTAACTAAACTAGGCAGTAGCATCAGTGAAAGACTAGCAACCCTAAAAGTGATTTGAAACTAGTAGGGCTCTTTTGAGTTGACTAACCTAGGTGGGATTGTCTCTAGGGGATTAGCAACCCTAATTGAGAAAACAATTTAAAACCTTGTTGTGTTTTTTTAAGTTAATTGACCTAGGTAGTAGCATTTATAGGGGACTAACAGCCCTAAATAAGAGATCAATGGAAACCTGGTAGTTCTTTACTAAGTGGACTAACCTAGGCAGAAGCATCTCTAAGAGACTAGCAACCCTAAATAAGAGATGATGGAAACCTGGTAGTGCTTTTCTAAGCTAACTAACCTAGGCAAGAGCATCTCTAATGGACAAGCAACCTTAAACAAGAGATTAATGGAAACCTGGTAGTGCTTTTCTAAGTTGACTAACCTAAGTGGGAGCATTTCTAAGGGATAAGCAACTCTAAACGAGAGATTGATGGAAACCTGGTAATGCTTTTCTATACTGACAAACCTAAGTGAGAGCATCTATAAGGGTTTAGCAACCTTAAATGAGAAATCAATAGAAACCTAGTAATACTTTTCTAAGCTAACTAATCTAAGCGGGAACATTTCTAAGGGACTAGCACCCTAAATGAGAAATTGATAAAAACTTGGTAGTGCTTTTTTAAGTTGACTACCATAGGCGGGAGCATTTTTAAGAGACTAGCAACCCTAAATGAAAGATCAATGGAAACCTATTAGTGCTTTTCTCAGTTGGCTAACCTAGATGGGAGCTTCTCTAAGGGACTAGCAACCTTAAATGAGAAATTGATAAAAACCGATAGTACTTTTCTAAGCTGATTAACCTAGGTGAGAAAGCTGTTTGGAAAGAGGAAAGTGCTTATTGGGCCGGCTAAAACCTTGAAAAGGAAGTGCCTTATGGGCTAGAGATTGGTTAAATGAGAGCAATGTAGACTTGTTAGAACCTTAAGAGAGAAATGGAGTTAGGACAACACTTTAAAAGCTAGCTAGAACCTTAATGGAAAGTGTCATATGGTTGAATTAAGAGAAATTGATAAAGGGAAAGCACCCTTATGGGTTGGCTAAAACCCAACAAAGAACATGATAGGAAAGCACCTTTATGGGTTGGCTAGGCCCTTAAGTAGAAAATGATGATGAGAAAAGGCCCCATGGGCTAACTAATACCCTTAAGGAAATGGTGAAGGGAATACACCCTTTAGGTTAGCTAAACCCCTGTAAGAAATAAATTTAATGTAGATGCAATGCATAAAGACTAACTTAACTTTATGCTAAAATGTATGAAAGCATTTACCTGGCTTTATTGATAGCACCCAAACAATCAAGCCTTTTCTTAAGGAGTTCAATCAAAACCAACTAATTTAGTCTTTAAAATGGATTCAAACCTCTTGGAGACATTAATTTTTCTATCAATAACCCAATAGTCTTGGCATGGAGCACATATGGCTTTGCTGGAGACCTCATTGTTGAAGAATTAAGGAAAGTGACCTAAAATGTGAATTGCTATCTTTTTTGAGTAGAAAAAGGCAATGGCTCATATTTCTAATCCCACTTACCAACCCTTAAGGTTTTGGATGAATTTCCTTTTAGATGCATCTAGCCAAACCTAAATCTTTATCCTTGACCAAGCAATAAGTATTTACCATGAGGTGTTTACTCCTCTAAATGTAGCCTTGCCTTGAAAATAGAAAACAAATGTCCCCATCAAGGAGGATGAATCGTAATAAAATATTTAAAAGAGTTTTGTTAATTATTGCTATTCTATAACTCTCTTTCATCTTTTCTTGTGTTTACAGTGTATAGGACTTGTTTGAGTGGAGTAAAAGAATATAACCTTTTGATGGTTGGAAAAAAGTGTTGGAGGTTATTCCAATGTCGATAATTGTTAAGGATATAAGCTTTGTTTGTAGAGAATGAAAATTAAATCATAGTAATATTTAAGATTATTGGCATTTTTGTGTTTTAAGTAAGAAATTCCATTGATTTTCATAGGTAGTATAACTTTACTACATTAGCATTTATAGGGTGCCTCAAATCTAGACCATCCATCTGTGATAAAATTAAAGCCCCTTCAGCAAGCACTCATTTCATAATATAAGGACCTCTATAATTCGGAGCAAATTTTCTTCTAGGGTCTTATACATTAGGGAGAGCCTTTCTCGACACTATGTCACCCTTTTGGAAATTTCAAGGTCACAACTTCTTGTCTAAAGCTCAAGTTATTTTTGTTGATAGCATTAATTGTGACACAGAGTTGTTAATCTTCTTTCATTAATCAAATTCAATTGCTCAATATGTTTCTTCACCTAATCAGCTTCATCCAATTGAGTTTTTGCTAGCACTTTGAGAGATGGGATCTATACTTCAACCGATAACATTGCTTCAATACTATATACTAGGGAGTAGGGTATTGCCCCTATCAACGTTCTGATAGAAGTTCGATAGACCATAAGTGCAAATGGTAACCTCTTATACCAATCTCTATATGTAACAACCATCTTTTCAATAATCCTCTTGAGATTTTTGTTAGTTGCTTTTACAGCCTTATTTATTTGATGTCGATAAGAAGTGGAATTCCTATGGATGATCTTGAACTGCCGACATAACTCTATCATGAGTTTGTTGTTGAGATTTGTGCCATTATCAATAATGATCGTCTCTAGAGTACTGTATCTTGCCAGGATATCTCTCTTGATAAACTTGACCATTACTCCTTTGGTAGCATTGGAATAAGATGAGACTTTAGCTTACTTACTAAAATAATCGATGGCTGTTAGTATGAAATGATGACTGTTGGATGCCTTTGGACTAATCGGGGGCTGATGATGTCTATAACCTACATTGAAAATGGCTATGACATAGATAGTGTATGTAATTGTTGAGGTAGAGCATTCATCTTGTTGTGTAGACACGACACAAGTAGCAATACCTGACATGCTTGATGCAGTCACCCTCCATAGTTGACTAACAATATCCTAACCTCATGATTTTCTTGGCAAGCATGTTACCTTTCATGTAAGAGCCATATACTTTCTCATGTACTTCTTTTATCAAAACTTCGGCTTTACTTTCAACTACACACCTTGAAAGTGTACCATCAAATGATTGCCGGTATAAGGTGTATTCATTTATTAAGAACTGGGTGGTCAATCTCCTGATCATCTTTCTATCCATCTTTTAGCCTTGTTAAGATACGTGCTTTGTTGTAAGAAAATTTTGATATCATGATACCATGGCTTTTCATCATATGCACCTTCAATTGTTAGACAGAAAGTAGGCTTCTTTTTAAATTCAATTCTAAGTGATTGAATTTTGACCCTATCAGATATTTGGATCATGGATGTTAAAGTGGCCAATGCATCAACAAATTGGTTTTGAGTCCTTAGAAAGTAAGTGAATATGATTTCTTCAAACCTCTCCATTAATTTAGTCAAGTGCTGGTGGTAAGGTACTGGTTTAGGATCCTTCATTTCATATTTACTTTGACTTTGGCCAATAATTAGTGAAGAATCCTTATATACTTCTAATTCTTGAATCTCTTTATCCAAGGCCATTTCAAGTCTCATAATGCATGCCTCATATTTAGCAATATTGTTGGTGTATGGAAAAATGAGCCTCATAGCCATCGGGAATTGTGTACCTTTAGGGGATATCAGTATTGTGCCAATTTCACACCTAGAGACATTGGCAACTCCATAAAAAAAAAAAAAAAATCTTTCGTTTTGGGAGTTTTTCATCATTTTCTTTATCAGAATTATCTTTAATCACTAAGATATCCTTGTTAGGAAATCTAACTTATACTTCTTGAGGAGTATCTTCTAGGGGATTTTCTACTAGTTGATCTGCCAAGGCTTGGCCCTTGACTGAATGTTGATTCACATAGGTGATATCAAATTTTGACAATAATATTTGTCACTTCGAGATTTTGTTTACTAGGGTTGCTTTCTTCATTAAGTATTTCAAGGGATCATTTTGTGTTAGTAACCCAATTTGGTTATAGAGTGTATACTGTTTGAGTTGATGCATGATCTTAACTAATGCACAACATGTTCTTTTGGTCTCAGAATACTTCTACTCTCTCTCTTTGTAAACTTCTTACTCAAGTAGTATAAAACCTACTCTTTTCATTCCTTATCTTTCTAACTAAGCATACATCCTATGGACTCTAGTAATATAGTGAGGTCTAGAAACAACGGCTTCCTAGGTTTATGAGCTACCAGAACTATAAGGTTCATAAGGTATTCCTTGATTGTTGTGAAGGCTTCTTCACACTCTTTATCCCACCTTATATTAGCATTCTTCTTTAGTAGCTTAAATAGAGGGCATTGCTTGTTTGTAAGTTAAGATATGAACTTGGATATGTAGTTTAAACTGCTTAATAAGCCTTTAACTTCTTTAAGTGTGTGTAGAGAGGGCATGTTGAGTATCACTTTGGCTTTATTGGGATCTACTTCAATGCCCCTCTAGCTAATTATGAAGCTTAACAATTTGCCTAAAGTATGCTTCTCTAGATTCAACTTTAACTGAAACTTCCTCAATCTATCAAATAACTTAAATTATCCATGTGATTCTCCCCTTCTTTAGATTTTGCAATCATATCATTGGTGTATACCTCCACCTCTCTATGCAACATATCATGGAAGATTGCGACCATTGCCTTTAGATAGGTCACCCTGATATTTTTGAGTCTAAAAGGCAATACCTTATAGTAGAAGATACCTTAGGTTGTAATGAAGGTTGTCTTGGTCTTAACCCCTTTTGACATTTTGATTTGATTATATCTTGAAAAAGCCATCCATAAATGAGAAGAGATGGTTTCCAGCTATATTATCTACCACAAAATCTATATGGGATAAAGACAATTATTGTTAGTTGTTGCTTGATTGAGGTCTTAGAAATCTACGTATACTTGAACTTTTACATTCTTCTTCATTATCAACACAATATTGGCCACCTACTCGGGGTAATCAAATACTTCAATGAAATCAACCTTAAGTAACTTCTTGACTTCTTCCTTGATCTTCAACAAAATATTTGGTCAAAATCTCCTTAGCTTCTACTTTTTAGGTTTGATGTCTTTTCGTGTGGGTAAGTGATAGAGTACAATTGATTGATCTAATCTAGTCATATCCTCATAAGACTACGCGAACACATCTTGATACTTAGATATTAGTGTGGTTAATTTTTCTTTTTACTCTTCTTTCAAGTTTCCCTTAATCTTCAAATTCCTTAGCCCTATATTAATTGTCTCAGTTAGCTCATCAATGGAAATTCTACTCATCTTATGTTTTTGCTAGCTCTCTTGTATTTTGATATGGTCATCAACATCACTCCTAATGACTAATCTAGTAGGGCTAGAAGTAATATTAATATTTTCATCATCTACCTATGTAAGGTATCCTTAGCTTTTGTTCAGAGCATTGGATCTAGGCAACAATGTATAAAGAAAAGAGTGCACGTAAAGGAGAAGTGGGGCATAATGAAGAAAAGGAAATTGATCTTTTATTCTTAAAGAGTTCTTACAAGTACATTATTTTAGAACAATAATTATTACAAAACTCATGAAAAATATTAGACTACGATTCATCCTTTACCCTAGAGAAGGCGCCATTCACAAGGATGGAGAACCAATTATTCAGACAAAGATGGAGCTTATGGGATGTGCTTACTAATTCAACTTTGCTAGGGGTATCTTCTTTGGTAAGTTTCGAGGTTTGAACATCAACCTGAATAAATGTCTCGATTAGTAGTGGAAAGGTCACTAAGGCATGATATAGTGTAGCACCTCTTTTGCCCCTCATATGCTTATTTTAAAACTATTCCATTAGAGTTAGGATGTAGCTAAGGTTGTAAGTACCAATCAATCCATCCTTTCTTTCCTTAAGACTACTAAACATGCTTCCTTCATCAAACATTTGGAGCCCAAAGTCCTCCTGCTCCTCAACACTGATATAGGGTATGGTTATTTCTTTATAGATTTTGTAATCTTGATCCCCCCATATTGTTATCACTTGGCTATTTAAGATAAACTTGACTTGTTGATGCAAACTTGAAGGTATAGCCCTTACTGCATGAATTGAAGATCTTCTTGAGAGTAAGTTGAAGGACCTTAGGATGTCTACAACTTAGAACTAAATGTTGAAAGTTTGAGGGCCAATGTCAACCGGCAAGTCAATCTCCCTTATAATTTCTCTTTTGGATTTGTCAAAAGCCCTAATCATTATAGAACTTAGCTTAATTGCGGTCATGTCAACACATAATAGATCTAGGATAGTAAGAGGGTAGACATTCAATGATGATCCATTATCAATAGGAACTTTGATTATTTCTTTTGACTACTATAAAAAGTGGCTTAGTGTATTGGTTACCCTCCTTACCTAATTCTTCAGTAGAAAAAGTGATCTAATCTATGGTGAGGTTAGAGTTGGTGATTAGTCCCATCCTTTCAATGGACATTCCATGAGGGACCTTAACCTCCCTCTAAGTTTAAAATAGAGCCTCTCAATGCTGTTTGGATGCTATCAACAAACCCATAAGTAATATTTGTGTTGAAGTCTTGGTAAGCTAACCCATTATTTTGTAATCACTTGACTTGGTCATCTTGGTGAAGATAGACAACCTTTGCTCATATTTAGCTGATTTGTGGCTTGTCCCCTCCAATACATTCTTCTTTTGGGTCATAGACCCTACTGGAGTGGATTCCACCCACAAGAGAACTTGATTTCCTTTGGTTCATTGCTCGGTAGTCGGATGGGGCAACTTTATAATTCTCAAGTGCTATGAGTACATGGGAAGTATACCTCTTGGTTCTAAGGGTTTGCTTCTCTTTAGATTTGTAAAACTTGAAGACCTTGGGTTTCCAATTTGAACCAATTGTGTTGATGTTAAGATTCGAATCAACAAAAATCATATTGATAATAGGGCCATGGTTGGGTAGAGGGTTATTGTTGATGTTTGGAATTAGAGTTTCTATGAAGTCTAGTTGGATCGAACCCTCATCAATCAAATCTTAAATTTTATTTTTTAGCCTTTAGCACATGTTGGTCAAATGACCTACTTGCCCTAAATGATATTAACACTTTGCATTAGGATAAAACACCCTTAGCATATATCTTTCGTAGGGAAGCTTAAAATAAATCAAATTATCCTTCTTTACTTTTCAAAAACCTAACTAAGGGGAACTAGTATTCTGGTGAACTGTCATAGGGCCCTATTAGCTTGAGGTTGGCTTTGAAAATATTGTTGAACTTGTAGAGGATTCGTTTTGAAAAAGACCCAGGTATTGGGTTTGGTGTTTGAATTTGCCACACTAATAGTAGCTTCTTTAGGCTTACTTATAGTTGGCTTCGTAGATGGTGGTCTTTTATTTGACATCTCTTAGAGTTTGTTGGAAGAGAAGACATTGTCAATTTAATACCCTACTGCTACTACTTCTGCAAAGTTGGAGGAGGCCTATCCTAATAGGAATCAACTTCTTGGACTAGTCACACGAAGCTGAGCTAGAGGATTATTAGGATGGACTTGACAAATGCTAGCTTGAGAACCATTCAAGGATGAGGATTGCATCACCAATTAAGGATTACTTCACTTTATTCGATCTAAATGCTGAGCTTTGACCTTGCTCAATGCAATACCCAAGTTGCCTAGCACTAAGTCCTCTTCCAACCTTGGCTCCAGTTGCCTGACATGAAGAGGCTTTTATCAATGCCCTGCGTTTGAGCTTTAACCTGTCCTAGATTAAGTTAGCTAAGTTTCTTATTCTCCTTCAAACCACCTCCAAGCTGATTCTTGCTGGTGATGAGTTGTTAGAAAACTTTTATTTGTAGGAGTAGCTAAGCATTAGTTAACTAACCACCCCTTGACGTATGCCTTCTAACATAAGATCCTAGAATGATCCCTTTACTTTTCGTAACTAGTACTCTTTGTCATTTTTACCCTTTTTGAATGTTTCATGAATCTTTGTGCATTATCCATTTTGTTATTTCCTTATTTATTGTAACCCTAGTTGAGGTCATATAAATACCCTACTTCTTTTGTTTGTAGAGATCATACTTCCATTATTGAATTATAGAATTTTCCCTTTAGAGTAACCTACACATTTTCTATTTTCCTTAGCTCTTATCTAGCCCATTTAGCAAGAGTTAGTGGTGAGTGACTTTAGTTTAACATTCGTATGTCATATTGAGTGTTTAGATTAGGTCGAGTAGGATCAGTTGGTGTATCATATCCAGTTGGTAGTTGCTTGTGTTTGCTAAAACCCCTTTGTTTTCCTTTGTTTTGATTCATTGTGGTGTGACCTCCATATATACAACCTCGAAGAAGCATTAGCTTTGTTGGTATTAGAGCATGGTTCTGAGAGGGAGTATGTGAAGTGTAGTAGAGTTTTGTTTGTGTTTGCTGTTAGTGGCTACTGTATTCTTTTGTAGTTGTTATAGTGTGTTCATGTAGAGTGTGTTGGAGTTGTGTTTGAGCGTGTTTGAAGTAGGTTTTGAAGTAGTAAGCTGAGAAATAGTAGTTAGATTAGGTAAGTATAGTAGTTCTTGTCACTCTATTTTACTTTGTTTCTCTACTACGAAAATAGAGCAAGGTATTTCAATATTACATTATGTTGTGTTGGGAGTTAAAGTAGTTTGAATGGGATAGAGAGATTCTGGGTAGTGAGTAGAAGGTTATTTTGAGTATTGTGTGATCCAAATTGTTACTATGTTGGATTCCAGTGTTTGCAAACTTATTGGTAACCAAGATAGTAGCATTTGTTTTGGTCGAGGTCAATATGAAAGTAATACCCTAGGGTCAGTCGATGATGAACTTAATGGACTCATTGACCTTGCTAAGAGTCTTGTTATAGTTATGGAAGGCAATAGACAACAAACACAGGGAGTGCCCAATTATGGCTGAGTAGAAAATGTTCAAAATGAAGATATGGCCATGTTGGTTTAGTTAATTACCTAACTTGACCTCACTGAGTTAGAGGGACAGTAGATTGACTTGCTTAACGAAGACTTGACTTGGAGGAAATCGAGGAAGATGAAGAGGAAGTAGATGTGGATGCTGATGGAGAGGAAGAAGAAGAAGAAGGGGAGTACTATGAGGTAGAAGAGCAAGGGTGTTGAGCTTCTCGAGGACTTGACAATGTTAAACTCTAGATTCTAATCTTTACTAGCACTAGAGATGCAAATGAATACCTAGAATAGGAAGAGAAGGTTAAGAAGGTGTTTGACTATTGTAGGTATATCGGGGTAGTGAAGGTTTGACTTGCTTCACTTAAATTTTTTAGATATGTCATCATGTGGTGGAAAAATTTGAATGCGGTTAGAAGAAGGCATTAGTGATGAGCTAGAGAAGGCTTTAAGCTTTTGAGAAAGTTGATGGGCCTATGTTCTTATTGGTGAGGAGATTACTAGAATTGAGGAACTTGGAAGATATACCTGAAGAGGTTCAGAAGTTGATAGAAGATTTTTCCAACTTATTTCCAAAAGAGCTGCCAAGGGGACTACCTTCAGTCCGAAGCATTGAACATTGCATTAACTTAGAGCCAGATGTAACCCTGCTAAGCAAACTCGCTTATAAAATGAATATTGAGTAGGTTACTGAGATGAAGAGCTGATGGATGAGCTGATAGAGCATAGATAAGTGAGTGAGATTATGAGACCTTATGTTGTGCTAGCTTTACTCGTCACAAAAAGGGATGGTTCATGGTGCATGTGCATTAATAGCCAAGCTATGAACCACATCATTGTTAAGTACATATATCCTATACCGAGGCTTGATGACATGTTAGACGAGCTATATGGTGCTCAAATATTTTCAAATATTAATTTGCAAGTGGAAGACCACATTTAAAATGAGGTATGGTTTGTACGAAGGGTTAGTTATGCCATTCAGACTTACTAATACTCCAAGCACATTTACAAGGATCATGAACCATACAATGCACCCTTTTATCGGACGATGTATAGTCGTGTACTTTGATGATATATTGGTGTATAATGCCAATTTAGTCGACCATTTACGATGTCTTTGAGCTGTTTTCGACATTCTATGGACTGAGAGACTGTATGGGAACTTGAAGAAGTGTAACTTTTGCTTAGGTGATGTTATCTTCCTTAGTTATATGGTATTAGGAGATGGAATCTAAGCTGTCTTGGAGTGGTTGATGCCAAAGAGTGTTACTTAAGTAAGAAGCTTTCATGGCCTGACTTCTTTTTATAGAAGGTTTATTAGGAACATCGGTACCATTGTTGCCTATTAACCGAGCCTACTAGGAAGAGCGAACGATTCCATTGGAATGACCAAGATGAGCAAAGCTTTAAGGAGATTAAGGAGAAGCTTACTATTACTCCTGTCTTAGCCTTATCAGACTTTAGCAAGTCGCTCGAATTAGAATGCAATGCATCAGGTATTGGTATCGGCGCTGTAGTAATGCAAGAGTGTTAATCTATTGCTTATCACAGTAAGAAGCTTAGTGGTGCCTCATTGAACTATTCTACTTGTTAGAAAGAGCAGTATTCTCTTTTTTAAGCTCTTACTATATGGCAATATTACCTTTTACCTTGAGAGTTTGTGATTTCTACAGATCATGAGTCCTTGAAGCATCTTGGGAGCCAAAACAAACTTTCAAAGAGGCAAGCTAAATGGTTGGAGTCTATGGAAGGATTTTCCTATGTGATTAGGCATAAGAAGGGTAATGCTAATGTGGTTGCTGATGCTTTATCACGTCAGCATATTTTACTGACCACCTTACAGACTAAGTTGTTGGAATTTTCCCTTATTATTGAGTAACATGCTCAAGACCCATACTTTGGTCCTATTTTTGAGAAGTGCCTAGGAGGAGTTGCCATTGTTGGTTACCACTAGAAGGATGGGTATTTGTTCAAAGAGAAGCAACTATGCATACTGAATTGTTCCATATGTGACTATTGGTTAGGGAAGCTCATAATGGTAGATTATCTGGCTGTTTTAGAGAAACCAAAACATCTAACCTATTGAGAGAGAACTTTTACTGGCCTGGTTTAACCGAAGATGTCTATAAGGTTGTTGGTAATTGCAATGTATATAAAAGGGCAAAAAGAAGGAAGGAGTTGCAAGGAGGATATATGCCCTTACCAATGCCGACCTCACCTTAGGTTGACCTCAGCATGAACTTTGTCTTAGGGTTACCTTGGATATCTAGAGGGAGGGACTCGATCCTTGTAATCATGGATCACTTCAGTAAGCTGGCACACTTAATTTGGTGTAACTGAACTAACGATGCTTTATATATTTCTAATTTTTTTTGTAAGAAGTTATTTGATTACATGGAGTTTAAAAGACCATAGTATTAGATTAGGATACAAAATTTCTGAGTTATTTCTAAAAGACACTTTAGAAGAGACTTAGAACTAAACTTGTGTCTAGCTTTAATATCTACCCCTAGATTGATTGCCAAACTAAAGTGGTGAACAGGACATTAGGCACCTTGATATTACATACATTTGTGGCTAGAGGGTGCTTGCCACTAATCCACGCTCATAATGAACTAGATAAGAGCAAACAAGAGTAAGCAAAGGATACTTAGCTCATGAAAGAAAGAAGTGTTTGAAATTTTAATTGTCACTAATTGTTATGGCTATTATCTATTACAAGTATTTATATGGCTCAATTAGGGTAAGTCTTAAGTATATGCAAATTACAAAAAGGATCCTTATTAGAAAAGGAAAAAGGAATATGTTACAAGCATAAAGTTATAATTAGTCAAAAAAGGATTTTGAGTATAAATAGGACGATATGCATGTTAGAAAATAGGGCATGTGTCAACTGTCCATTTATGGTCCTAATGATGTTGTTTGCTACGTAAAACAGGTTTTGAGCAGATCAGGTTGAGGTTAGGTGCTTGACAGCTTAGATGTTCTAAATTGAGGAAGGATTGGTTTAGGGGGTGGACTATTATTTAGTTGGCTTCAGTTAGTCAGCTCAAGATTGGGGGTAACTTAACCTCGGCAATATATGAGGTCAGCAGTAGGTGAGTTCAATGATTGACCTTGGATTGATGTATTGTGAAGGGGTTGACTTGGCAACAGGTTAGACACCTCAAAAGCCTCTTTAATGAGATGGAGAGCAAAGAAAATTTGGTTGGTTAAAGTAGATAAAGGATCACTCTTTAGAGTCCAACTCTCCTTGGACAACTTAGTGAACTATATAGGTGAGTCCTTGAGCTCAGGAGCGAGTAATTGGTCCGTGATTCTTATCATCTCCTTTAGGCTGTTTGAGATTTGGGATCAAATTTAGCTCAACTGCTTGTTGCTTATCTTTGGGGATATACGGATGGGGGTTGGCAATGTTAAAGGAGTCTGAGACCCCATAGTCTTCAAGTAATTCAATCTTGTAGGCATTAGGATTAATCCATTCAAGCACTTTAAATGGTCCATCAACTCTAGGAGATAACCTACTCTTTCATAAACTTAGAAATCTATCTTTGCCGAGGTGGATCTAGACCAAATCACTAAGCTAAAATTCTTTGTTCTTTTGTCCTTTACCTTACCTCTTGAGCTTGGTGGCAACCCAGCTTAGTTATTCTATGACCCTTTGGTGCATGGCTTTAATGGCCTCGGATCTCTCCATAGCTATTTGATCTTCATTTTGGCTTGGAAATGGCATCTGGTATAATGGAAGCTTATGGTTGAATCTATAGGTGATCTTAAATGATGACAAGCTCTTGGTGCTATAGGCAGTCCTATTGTTGGCGAACTCATTTATGGGCTAGCATTGATCCTAATTAGTCATGTTCTAGCTAATAGCAACTTGAAGTGGAGTCTCCATTGTCCTATAAACAACCTCGGTTTGTTCGTCCATTTGTAGATGATAGGATGTGCTAATTACAATTTGCTTTCCAACCACTTACATGACGTCCTTTAGAAGTGGCTCACGAATTTTGGATCTCATTTTGAAATAATGGTCCTGGGTACTCCATGGAGTTTGATGATCTCCATCATAGTAGTCATGGACCAAAATATGAATCTTCAGCATACAAGTTCTTGATCATAGAAAACCTAAGTAATTTGATCTATAGTTTGGTCAAAAGGGGATGTTGTCTTGATAGGGCATCGACCACTACATTATTCTCATTGTTCTTTTACCTGACAACATAAGAAGATCCCTCCATAAACTTAACCTACTTGGCTTGTCTTCAAGACAACTTAGGTTGGCTTTTTAGATATCTTAAAGATTCATGATCAGTATAGATAAAAAATTCTTTAGGTAGCAAATAATGTTGTTAGACAATCAGATCTTGGATTAAAGAGTAAAACTCCTTATCGTATAAAAAGTAGTTGAGTGTAGCTCCTTTAAGCTTCTAATTGAAGTAGGCAATAGGTCAACCTTTGTACATCAGCATAGCACCTATGCCCAATCTAAATGCATCACACTCTACTTTAGACACTTTGTTAAAGCTTAGTAGAGCTACGGTAGAGGTGGTGGTTAACCACATCTTCACTTCCTCAAAGCTCCTTTATTCCTTCTCTCCTTACTTAAACTCAACATTTTTCTTTAATAGTTCATTTAGTGGGGACACAATAGTACTAAAATTCCTTATAAATTGGTAATAGAGTGATGCTATGTCATGGAAGCTTCATACGTCAACTGAATAGGTCAGCATAGGCCATTTAGTAACTACTCTTATCTTCTCATCATTGACTTGTATATCATCACCACTTACAACAAATCCCATAACGATCACTTCAAGTTAGTAAAAGTCACATTCATTAGATTGGCATAAAGCTTCTTAGATCAGAGTTTTGAGAAGACCAATTAGAGGTGATCACAGTAAGTCTCCAAGTTAGGGCTGTAAACTAAAATGTCATCAAAATATACAACTACAAATTTCCCCATTAGTTCTTGGAGTACGTGGTTCATCAATCTCATGAATGTGCTTGACTCGTTCGATAGTTCGAAAGGCATCACAAGCCACTCATATAATCCATTACAGGTCTTGAATGTGGTCTTCTATTCATGTCCCTCTCGCATTTGGATTTGATGGTATCTAAATTTGAGATCAATCTTAGAGAATACTTTTGCTCCATTAAACTCATCAAGCATATCATCAAGCCTTGGTATAGGGTGCTGATACTTGATGGTAATGTGATTGATTGCTTAGCTGTCTATATACATCCTCCATGTCCCATCTTTCCTTGGTAGTAATAGAGCTGGCATGACATATCGGCTTAGGGACACTCGTACATACCCTCTCTTCATCAGCTCCTTTACCTATCTCTACAACTTAGCAGCTTGTTTAGGATTAAACCTATTATAAGCAGGCTTGTTTAGTAGTTTGACTCTTAGCTGCAAGTCAATTGCATGTTTAATGCCTCGGATGGGAGGCGGACCTTCTAACAGTTCACTCTTGTAACTAATAAATGCATATTTTTCATGTTTTAATGTACAAATTAGATAGAATTATTATTGATTTTATAAAAATCATTAAGAAATGGTACCTAATTATTTTCATTTGAACATTTTAGGAATTGGAGGATTCAAATTAGAAATATGAATCATTTAAAGGAGTTTTATGCAAATGAACGAAGTCTGAATCAATACATTGCAATTTGGAATTCAACACAGTTGGACTACAGTTACACTGGCGACCTTTGGAGTCTACGCCACCAACCTTGAGTGTTACACTACTGGCCTATTAGCTGGCCTTCATTAAAAAGAAGCCTTATGTAGGCCAACCCTAGTTTTTCTTATAAATAGCCTTGTGTTTCACTATTTGAGAGACTTATTTTTTTAGAAGCACACTTTCCTTAGACTTAAAGAGTTGTAGAACAGTAATTAGATAATTCTTGAAGAATTCTTCTGTAGAATTGCTTGGATCATTGAGAAGATTTTGATTTTGCTATGGAGACTAAGTTTTGGAGCTGTAATTAAAGTTTATCTTTTCCAATTACAGAACTGGTGACATCTATTTTAATTATATTTATGCAATTCTGTGAATTATTCATGCTTTCAATAATGAATTTCCTTGTAATTTTAGTTAGTAGTTGTGCTTTTGTTTCAAATTCTATGGTTAGCTAAATTTATTTGTAGGAATTAATAAATCCCTAGATAGCTAAGATGATGAATGTGTTTGTATTATGGGATTAATAGATATAAGGATGATTTATAATTGCAATTTCTATGATTTCAATTATAGTTGTTTAATTGATTATAATTGTTAGAAACCCTAGCAATACGGGAGTTGATATAGGCTTTGTTAGAAATTCTTGGTTAATTTGATTAATTAATGTGGAAGTAGTGTTAATTGAATTAATTAGAAATTATCTAGAGATTAATGCTATGTTTGGCGATTGATTATTTACTAAGACATTAGGAATAATTGATTTAAGACATTAGACAATCATAGTATCAGGAGATATATGACTGTAATTTGAAGTCCTTTGTTAATTGGAGATGCAGGAGTTGATTGATTAATTAGGGGTTTAAATCCTTAAGTTTTTAAAGCATAATAATTTAATTTGAATGACCATATGGCTAATAATCTATATAATATGATAATAATTTGATTTGCATAATCTAGGGTGGATTCTGTTTTTCCTACAATTCTCAATTGATTGCTTAGTTTTAGAAATTTTATAGTTATTTTCTTTTCGATAGTTTTAGTATAATTATTAGATTAGTTAATTTATTTTTTGATTTCTTGAATATTAATAAGAATTATCATAGGTCTGGTAATATTATAGTCCTTAAGGGATTGACAACCTTACTTGCTCCACATTACTTAATTCTAACCTAGTATACTTGCTAGAGTATTTGCAATTTAATTTTTTATATATAGTTTAAGCGAATCAGTAACCTCTTAAATGCATCTTACAAATAATATCATGGAATAAATCTTTTCTTCATGACTCTCTTCATTTCATCCCAATTCCTAACTTCATGCTCTCTTTCCTTTCTACGAGTGGCTTATAGATTCTTCTACCAAAGGGTAATGTAGCCAGTAAGCTCTAACACAACAAGTTTGACCTTAGTGTTATTAGGTACCTCGTGTCATTCAAATTGCTTCTCAATCTTATCTACATAGTTTAAGTAGTCCTTAACATTACCACTCTAAGAAAAATAAGGGATATGCATCTTTAACCCTTCTACTTCAAGAGCTTCGACATTCCTCTCCTGGGTTCATAATACTCTTCCTCATCTTCACTTACTCCCTCATCTTCTCCTTCTATCTCATCTATTTCTAACCTCCATCGAGTAGCTCTATTTACTCCTTTAGCTCAGGTTGGTCGAATTAGGGTGTTAGCTCGATCATATGGGCCATTGCCTCTCTTAGGTAGCTTATTGATTTGGCCTCTATAGGGGTCATTTCGAGCTTGTTTCCCATCTTTGTTTATGGTAGTCACTAGGCTAGTCACTAAATCAATATGCTTATGCAGTCGTTCATCAACAGATTGGGGTATGGAACATCCCTGTTGACTTTGGCCATTATGAGCACCACTCTCTTAGTTACCTAAGGTTCCTTAAACACTAGAGTCAGACATTGTTATCTATTTCAATAGATTAATAGTTGAAAACACCACTCAAAGTTCTTCCCATGGATAACAACAAAATAACGCTTAACACTCCTGCCACTATTACAACTACATACGATAAATCATGCCAACACACACCCTATTTCATGAACAAGAAACAAGGGAAAATAGAGCATAAAATTTCCTTAGCACTAAAAACTCTTCAAACACTCACAACAACTATGGACAGCTTCTAAAACACACTTAAAACAGTAGTAAGCGACTCAAAGCACAATGTAACAGAAATTTGCTTGAATGTAGCCTAAGCTTTGATATCAAGATGATACAGAGCTATGGATGAACACATAATGTCCAATATCATATGAATTGTGACGGGGTAGTTCCAAATTGCAAGATGGTCCAAAGGTAAATGGGAGTTGAAGGTTTAAAGGGGTCTTCATGCACCAATGGTAGATATGATATAGCAATGCCTTACACGAGCTCAAATCGCACATGGTATTATGCACAAGTATGATCAGAGGGTATGTACTATTAATCTATGCTCATAATGGACTAGATGAGAGCAAACAAGAGTAAGCAAAGGATACTTAGCTTATGAAAGAAACAAGAATTTGAAATTTTAATTGTCACTAACTACTGTGGCAATTATCTATTACAAGTATCTATATGGCTTAATTAGGACAAGTTGTAGGTATATGCACATTACAAAGAGGATTCCTACTAGAAAAGGAAAAAGGAATAAATTACAAGGGTAGAGTTGTAATCAAACAAAAAGGGATACTAGAGTACAAATAGGACAGTATGTATGTTAGAAAATGGGGTACATTACAACTATCCATTTGTAGTCTTAGTGATGATGTTAGTCGAGTAGAATAGGTTTGAAGAAGATTAGGTCGGGTTGGGTACTCAGCAACTCGGATGTTCTGGATTGAGGAAGGACTGGTTTAGGGGGTGGATTATTTTCTAGTCAGCTCAGGATTGGGGGTAGCTCAACCTCGGCCATGTATCAGGTTGGTAGTAGGCAAGTTTAATGCTTGACCTTAGATTGATGTATTATGAAGGGGTTAGCTTGATAATAGGTTGGTCACCTTGGGAGTCTCTTAATGTGATGGGGAGCAAAGTAATTTGGTTAGTCAGATTGGAGAAAGGATCGTTCTTTAGAGTTTACCTCTCCTTAAACAGCTCGGTCAACCATATGGGCGAGTCCTCGAGCTTAGGAGCGAGTGATTGGTTCATAATCCCTATCATTGGAACTTATGCCTACTTGTTGTGGAGTTTACTTACAACCGAATTGTCCATAGCATTACTGGGAAGACTCCTTTTGAGGTTCTCTATAGCCTTAACCCTATAATCCCTCTAGATATGTTTGGCACCCTTATAGCTACTGAAGAAAACCAGTCTAGAGTTGACCATGCCCAAGGATTGTAAGAGCTACACTAGTCCATGGCAAGGAAGATTGATAAATTTAATGAAAGATAGTAAGAGATAGGTTACCGTAGCTACTGAATTATTTCTTTTAAACTAGGAGACTTAGTATGGTCCATTCAAGGTCCCAAGAACTATGGTCCATTCAAGGTCCTAAAGAAGATCAATCGCAATACCTACTAGATCAAGCTACTTAAGAACTATGGTATCTCCCCCACTTTTAATGTATCCAACTTGATTCCTCACTAACTAGCAGATGACATCATAGAAGCATGAGATGAGCAACTATAAGAAGCCCCTTTAGATTTGAGGACAAATCCTTCTGGTTCCCAAGTAAATGATAGGAATCAACTTCTTAGACCAGTCACATGAAGCTAAGCTAGAAGATTGCAAGGATTAACTTGATGAATACTAGCTTGAGAACCATTTAAGGATGAGGATTCTATCACTAACGAAGGATTACTTCACTTAATTCGATCTAAATGTCGAGCTTTGATAATTTTCAATGCAATAACTGAGCTACCAAGTGTTAGGTCCTCTTCCAAGCCAAGTTGTTCAAGCATTAAATTAGAGATAAGCTATTTAGTTACTCGACATGAAGAGGCTTTTATCAATATCTTATGTTTGAGCTTCGACCTACCCTAGATTAAGTGAGTTAAGTTTCCTATTCTCCTTCAAACTCCCTTCGAGTTGATTCTTGCCAGCATTAAGTTGTTAGATAACTTACATTTGTAGGAGCAGCTAAGCATTAGTTAACCAACCACCTCTTGATGTATGTCTTTTGACACAGGATCCTAAAATGATCCCTTTACTTTCTGTACCTAGTACTATTTTTCATTTTTTCCCTTTTTAAGAATGTTTTAAGAATCTTTGCATAGAATCTATTTTTGTCTTTTCCTCATTTGTTATAAACTTAGTTGAGGTCATATAAATACCCTACTTCTTTTGTACACAAAGATCATACTTCCATTATTGAATTACATAATTTTCCCTTTAGTGTAACCTACGTGTTCTCTATTATCCTTAGCTCTTATCTAACCCCTTTAGCAAGAGCTAGTGGTGAGCGATTATAGTTCGACATTTATGTGTCATATTGAGTGTTTAGATTAAGTCGAGTAGGATCAATTAGTGCATCATATCCAGTTGGTATCCACTCATGTTTGCTAAAACTCCTTTGTTTTCCTTTGTTTCAATTCATTATGGTGGGACCTTCGTATGTACAACCCTGGAGACGCATCATACCTAATCAAGTACGAGAAGTAAAGCTTTTCTAGAATATTAATAAAAGTTGTAGGAAGCCTTTTTTCGATCATGGGGATGAATACCCTTATAGCTAGGGATTTCCATCTCTATGGATACTCCTTAAATGATTCGTTGTTATTTTTCTATATAGAAACCAAGTCCATTATGGTGGTGCCACTTCAATACTGAACTTTTATTGATCATAGAACACCTTAGCAAGCTTCTCCCATGTGTTTAATTGATTCAGGTTAAGTTGGGTGTGTTAGATCAAAGTCGGACTTGTCAAGCTATCTTGGAAAGTTTATACCATAAGCTAATCATATTGAATATACTTGCCTATCTTTCACGTCTACAACTTAGTGTGCAGCTTAGGGCAACTAATCTTATTATATTTTTCAAATTTTGATACCTTAAACTTTTCAAAGTAGCTTCTATAATCATAAGTAGAGAAGTTTATGATACTAGCTTACTCAAAACCATTGTAGCCACTAAGTGCTTTTATTTTCTTAGTGATTTGTTAGGTCAATTTTCTTTCTAATTCTTTTAAATTATCCTGGTTAGCCCCTAAGTTAATTAGCTTTATATTGACTAAGAACAAGTATGTGTTGAGTTCAAAAGTTAGGCCGAATTTCGGATAGACCTCTTCTAATTCAAAAGTCTTAAAAGATGGATTAACTTTAGGATAACTCTCTTCTTCTTCGAGAGGTGAAGCTTTAACATTCTTCCTATAATAGACCTTGGAGTTTTTTTCATTTGATGGCGCTGTAGCTCTAAGCAAAGCAATACTATCAATAAGGAAATTCAATTACTTTATGATTTTTCTAACGGTTCGCTCCAAAGAGTTGAACCTTAGCTTAGTGGGATAGATGATTTTGAGGTTGATACTATTGTTGCCACCCTTGGTGTTGATGTTTTCGTTTCTCTACTTATCCATTTTGGTCTAAGAGTAGGTATAGATGGACTTCTGTAAAAGACTTGATGTTTAGGAGCTATCTTTGCAACTTAGTTTAAGAAAACTTTTCAATGAGTTAGCACAAATATTTTTACTCTTTTTTTCTTGAATGGAAAGAAATAAATTCAGAAATGCAAGAATGCATGCCCTACAGATGTGAAGAATTTTAAGTTAGTAAGAAACTCATAATGTAGCAAAATACTTCACTTTTATTAATTCTTGCAATTTGTGAGGCTTACATTATTTGTCACTTTATTACATTAAAAAGAAAATTCCTAAGGTCTAAACTCTCTTCTTTTGGTGACAACTTGGCTCAGCTTCATCCTTCTTCCTCTTTTGAACTTTAGGGGCCTTTAACTCTTAAATTTTACCCCTAGCCTTTTTGAGTTGTGCTTCCAAGGCCTTTAATATTCTTTACATTAGGCCTTTAGATTTTGCTCTCCTTTTCCTAGCTTCTCTGGTGTGGCTTTAACTTGATTTTCATTTTTTGCCTCTTCCATTAATTTCTGAAGTTGGCAATACATGAATTCCTGAGTTGTTTGAGATTTGCTAGGCATCCCTTTAATGATAGGGGTGGTTACCCTTTTACACCAAAGAGACTTGATGTCCAAGAATTAAGTTACTTTATCATCTATAAGGATATGATGGTCATGAAAATTAACTATGATAGGCTCGAGTGTTGGTTTTTGAAGTAAAGCTTGATAGGGCCTAGCTTGTTGGATTATTGTAGCCAGATAGTACCCAATACAAGTGTTGAACGTAATTAGAAGAATTGTTTCAAAGCCCTTGCATCCTTTAATCATTTGATTACTTAAATTTCATTTGGTTGTCAAGAGTATCTCCTTAGCCTTAATGTTTTGAAAATACTAAACCTAATGATGGGTAGCAATATTTTCAAGTAATTGATTCGTTCTTCAAAAGATTTGATGAGATCATACTGTTATGTGAACTTAGCCTGATTAAAGTCTAGCTACTGGCTTCTCATGCAACTAACAAACTAAACCATGAGTAGAGCCATGTTGGTTTTTAGAACCCTAAACTTCTTACTCTTGAGATGGTTCAATGAATGGATCTACTTAGCCAGGAGGGTAGGTATGTAAGACAGCCCTTCTAAGAATTGAGATACCAATTTGGCTACCCTAAAGTGAATACAATGCACTCTATTTTGCAATAGTTAGGTATCGAATATCACTAAGATATAAGTGTTTACTTGATGTTGGTGCCAAGTTTTAGGATCCACACAGAAAAGTCTCATTTCTCCTTATATTTCAACTTAGTAGAGAACCATATAATAATATCATCCATCCTGAGGGCTTTCTTATTAACCATGTTAGATATCTCTCATGGATTTTGATGATAATAAAAAGGGAAGAATATTAATGAATTAACAAGTGTGCAGGTATTTAGAAAGTTCTTTAGAAAGTTTAAAATTGCAAGTTGAGGTGCATTTAGAAACTTATTCAGAAGGTTTGAATTGATTGAAAAGGAGACTAGTCTAAAAATCTTTAGAAAGTATTTTAGAAGCTTTATAAGAAGAATTGCTATAGCACTTCAGAAAGTCGTTTGGAGACTTCAAAGAAAAGAAGATTGATATTCTTCAGAAGGTTTTTCAGAAAGTTGATTTGGAAATATATGACGTTAAATTTTAATTCATATTAGATTCAAACTGAACAAGGCTTAGCTCCACTAGATTGAGTATATTAGGGAAATACACTTAATCTTGTTTCACTTAAGATGGAACCAAGGTCCATGGGGATTATTTTTTAGCAAATTTATTTTTGATAAATCAAGATATACACAAGAATGGATAAGGATAAGGATAAGATTGATTTGGATATTGTGGGATTTCAAATTTCTTGAATATGAGTCTTATCAAAAGTTGGTGATAAAGCATATCTCTTTGTCAAATTCAAATTATAGAAGTTTATTTGGTGGTTGCGGATTGAAGTATATTTGATCGAACCAAGATAAGAAGAGTTGTTTTTGAATTTCAATATACCAAGATCTTTTCAAAAATATCTAAGGATTATCTTGAACAAATAATTGTTGGATAAATATGAAAGTGAAGATAATCTTCAATAAATTAGTCGTCAGAAGATTTCAATATAAAAAGAGAAAGGATTCAAAGCATCATTTACTTTTTTTGAAAAATGTTTTCACTACAAAAAAAAAAAAAATCGTGAACAGATTCTATTTTTTGAAAAGTGATAGAAATTCCTTCAGATACTTCTTCAAAAAGTTACACTGAAGCAAATTATACAACAATCGTTACTTTTCTTAAGAGAAAAAATAATTTAGATTTATATTTTTGTTTTCACTTGTAATTTGTAACTTTTATTTTTTGTTTGAGTGCTGTGATAAGTACATTTGTATTTTATAGATCAGTAATTTGCCTACATTGTGGAGAGGTTAGATAGATAGAGTAGAGTGTTTTGAAGTCCATATGTGACGAAAGCTTGTAATCTTCTTGTGATTTGATTTAATAGATCAAGTGGAATGGCCTTAGTGAAGTAGACTGGGTCCCCAATAGTGGAGTTGGAAGAGACTAGTAGGTAGAAGGCTAAAGCTCTACAAATCTTTAACTTGGTATTCTCTTTTCTTACTCTTTTAATTTGCTTTATTAATTATTGTGTATTGAATTATTAAAATATCACTGTTCACCAATATAAGTTGTTAAGAGGGGTAACTTTATTTTTTTTTTATATCGAAAAAGTTTTCAAGAAGTTTAAAAACATCAATTAACCCCCCTCTTGATATCTTATACGGAACCAACAAACTAGAACCGGGTTTATTTATGTTTTCCTTACCCCCAAAAGCTTGCTGTAAATTTTTGGTGTAGTGACCTCAAGATCTTATACATTAATGTCATTAGTAATGGTTATAGCCCAAAGTAATTAGGAGTATTCTTTAATGGTTGGGCTTAGTTGGTGTAGGCCAAAACAGAAGGCAACAACTTTGGGCTCCCAAAAATGCACTAAGGGGTAATATCAGAGTAATGTTCAAAGTGATATTCTGTAAGGATAAGATAGTTCTAACTTTACTCTTGATGAATTCCTATTTATCTTGGTTGAAGCGTTGAACCCAATTCTCAAGTGAGTTCTGATGCTCATGAGGTGGGTGTACATGCATCTACATGAAATTATTATGGGCAAAGCTAGCCATTTCTACAAAAGAAAATGTTACACAAAAGCCTATTCTAATCTTTACTTGTAATCTTTATAAGGATATTTACAAGGAAATTTACAACGGACATGTTACAAGAATAATTACAAATGAAAAATATAAGAAAATTACAACAGCTCCATAGTTGTAGGTTTTTTTAATGGGTTTGACACATTATAGGTTCTTGCCAATTCTTTGAAAAAGGTTTCATGCATGCAAAAGGGGAGGTTCTAAATGTCCTTATGGTTTGTGACCTTACGCGTTTTTAATGAAATTGTTACTTGGTCACATCGAAACTTGAGTGGGATAGCCCTATCAGCCCTAGAAAGTGATTACCTCACAACATTCAAAGCTTAATAATGACCCCCTCTTAAGGTCCTAAGATGACCTAGTTCTAATTGTACCTACCACACATTTCATGATTTAAGTATAAACTACTCCTTCACCCTAATAAACCTAATAAGTTAGTTGTAATAAATATGTTAGAACAACTAGTTACACTAAAAAAAAAAAAATATTTACAAGGATAAAATATAACTTAAGTAATTTGAAAAATAATCTAACTTTGGATGGTTTAAGTGGCTAGCCTTCTTGATGTCTTTAGTGGAATCGCCAAGTTGTCGAGCCTAGATTTTCGATTTTTTCAAAATTTTCCATAATTCGAACTATATTGAACCTTATACCCATTAATATAGGCCCTTAATTAGGGATTAAGGAAAACTCAATCTTCTTTTGATTTTGAAAAAAACATAAAGTCGTCACCCAATTAGGATTGGGAAAAAAAGAGAGGATAAGTTATAACCGATTAGGTGAATCGGTTTAATTATCAAGTTACGATAAAATCACTTTTGAAATAATGATTTTTTAAAATCAAAGAATTTGAGTTTAGGGACTAACTTATTAAATCTTAAATGAGTACTACTTAACTTTTCAAATTTAAATTTATATTTCGAAATTACCCATCTAACTTAAGGAATGGAGCTTATATTTATAAGTTAAAGAAATAAAAATATAATTATTTACAAAGGGAAGAAACTTCAAGAAAAAGAAAAAAGAAAAATATTCAAAGGGGAAAAAAATAATTTTTTTATATATTTTAAGTTGCCCCGCAATCACTTATGGGTGCTTATGTGCCTACTATTTAGGATCAAACATTCGTAGTTCATTCATAAAAACTTAAGTGAGTTGGTTTGTTTTAGACTTGGAAATGGTTAGGGTTTAAGTTTTAATTTGTTTATTTTGTTTTAAGAAGAATGTAAAAATTTTGTAATTTAAAGCCTTTCTTTCGAATTCTTAAGAAGCTTAGATTTGGAAAAAGGTTTATTATTATAAAAAAATGTCTAGGTGAAGAAAATAGTGTTTTTTTTTTCCCCTCTAGAAGCCCTAATTTTGGAAAAGGTGTTTTTCATTTTAGAAAAGCAAATTTTTGCTAAGGAAAAAAATTATTTTTAAATAGAGATATTTTATAAAAAAAATCCTTCTTTTTAATAAAAATAAAAATATCTTTTTAGAATTATTTTTTCTTTATAGAAAAAAGAAATAAGAGAAAAAAAAATCTTTAAGAAAAATTCATGTTGTAAAAACTCATTTGTTTATCTTATGGAAAAAGTTTTTTACTATTTTTTTTTAGTAGTAAACAAAAGAGAGGAAAAAAAAAAAAAAACTAACCTAAGTATGAGCATTGGTTCACACTTGGGTCGAATGGGTTGGATTTAGTGCGGTTTTTGGGTTGAGTTGGAGTGGATAATCTAATATGGGTTGAACAAAAGATAAAGCTTTAGTAGCAATTCTGCAAGTCGATCCCAATCAAAATAGACACCAAAACATGTAGGAGAGGGAAGTTTTGTGACTTTTTAAGGGGGGCGGGGGTGGGGATGGGTTAGGGGTCATTGGTAGGGTTAGTGGTAGGCTTGATGCCATGATGTTTGGTGTTGGTTTTCATGGTGTTTGAAGAAGAGGCGATGCCGGTGGTGGTAGTCAACGTGTAGGGTGGTTGTTGGAGATGAGATGGGGGTTGGGAGTTTTGGCCGTGTGCTTAGATTTCACCTAAAACCACTAAGGATGGTGGTTTTCTTGCTAGGGTCATAGTGACTAGGGTTTTGGTTGATGGAGGCAATAGAGACCATGACAGAGCTTGAAAATAGTGGCTATTGGAAGCCTCTAGCTCTCAGAATGCAACTACGGTGGTAGTTTAATTCGACTATCACTTTGGAGAAAAGAAACTTAGGGAGAGAGAGAGGAGGTCACATAAAGAGAGAGAGAGAGAGAGTTCAGGGATTTTTTTTTTTTTTTATGCTTGTTGATGCCTAGAAAGCTTATTCGATGTCTAATTTATAGTATTGAAGCTCAAATCAAAGAAAGAAAGTAAAAAATGATCATGAATCCTAATTTGATTGCACATGGTTTTGACTCGATTGAATGCGTGAATTGAAATGGAAGAGCTTATAGTTGATGGTCAAATTCGTGTTTTTGTAGCTTAATCTTATTGAAACAATCCTTAGAAACTTCTATTTTCATGAATGCGGCTTAAATTAAGCTTGGTTAAGTAGGAAAGTTAATGTACATTTAAGCTTTTTTTTTAATGGAATTTGAGGTTAAAATTAACCCATTAATTGTTTGCTTCTAGACGTGAAAATGGATCTAATGTGAAATATTCCATATCTATTTTGCAATTTCACCATTAATTTGGTGAAATTACAAGGAAAAAGGAATTGAAAGAAATTACAAGGAAAAAGGAATCAAAAGAAGTCATGAAGTGAGTTGTCTAAGCAACATGCTTGTGAGAAAGAAAAGGAAAAAGTGGAAAAGGTAGAGAAAATGGTGCGTCATTAGCCTCTTGACCTAATTAGAGTTTCCAATGTGTTAAGTTTGACATGTAACCCTATTGAATATGAACATGTAGCAGTCATGGGGAAAAAAGAATAAAAGGCATAATGTGCGTATAATAAGACTTGAACCCAAGACCTTTAACTATTCCTCAATGCAAGACCATGTGTAGTATTAATTAGGCTATTCGCCTGTGCCTTGTTTTATTTTACAAGCAAAATTAATATAAGGGTTAAAAATGGCCTGAGCTAGATTGAACTCATTTATTCCAAACCCAAAGCAATCCAAAATATATTCAGCTTAAGTATTTATTGTCTATATTGATGTTCTAACAATTTTATTTGTTTATTTATTTATTTATTATTACATATATTATTTAATTTTTAATTTTTTGATTAACTTTTTTCTTTTTTTTTTCCTTTTTAAATTAGGACCCCTTTCTTTTCTTCTAAAAAGAAAAATTCTAAAATTATATGGTGGTAAAAGTGGGGTGTTTATAGCAACTAAGTATGCCTTATTCGTTGTTACTATTTTGGTTTTATCTAACTCGTTCCTAAATACTGATTTGGTTCCAATTACCAGTCTATCAATTGGCTTAGACACTAAGTCCTCTACTTCATTTCTAGTGAATTGATTTAGTTCTTCATGCATTACTTGTATTTAAAACTCATTTTTAGAGCTTCATCAACATTTTTAGGTTTTAGTTGAGATAGGAACACTATATTACTCGAGTTCTTTAAGGAGGCTCTAGTTTGCAGCTTATCAAATGGTTCACTTATGATTAGGTCCTTAGGGTGATTTTTCACAAATCATCATTTTCTAGGGAAGTCTCTATTAGAATTATCAATGATTTTATCTTCCGTAGAGATTTCTTTTTCTTTTGAATTTGATTGGCCCTTATCAAAACTAAGACCATCCAATTGAGTATTGATGTTATCAACTTCTTCATTAGACTCTCTACATGCATATGTATCATCAAATACAACATGAATAGACTCCTCTACAACTAAAGTTCTCTCATTATAAATTCTTTTAATAGAGAATAGTAAAAAAAAAAAAAAATACCTTCATCCAATTTGTTAAGTTGCTCATTTCTATTATTAAGTATGTAACATTTGGTAGGATAAAAATATGATATGTTAGATTTTTTGTCTCTCCAAAACTTATATAGGGTTTTCTTAAAGATTAGCCTTATAAAATCGTGGTTTGATATATAACATGTGGCATTTACTACTTTTGCCCAACAATACTTACAGCTTGTTCACTTCACTAAATGGAATGAGGGAGGATTGTAATTGGAATTCTTAAGGAATGTAATAAGGGTGTAATAGCTATTATTTTGTTTAGTTGGATTAATAAATAACTTAAGAATAGATATGTAATAGAACTTTAATGACTAAATCACCCTTGATTCATTTTTTTTCTTAAATAATTCTAAAGTAATAGGTGGTAGTGGTGGAAATTAATTGTGGAGGTAGAGGCAGTGATAATGGTCGATGGTGGTGGTCGATGGTGGTAATGGTGGTGGTGATGGTGGCAGTAGCTAGTAGTGGCTTGGAGGGGGTGGGGGTAGTTGTGGCAGTGGTGACAACAGAAGTGGTGGTGATGATAGTAGTGGTTAGAGATGGTAGTAGTGGTGGCGGCAGCAGCGATGGTGGTGGTGGCGACAATGGCGGATGGTGGTGGCGACAATGGCGACGGTGGTGATGGTGGTGGTAGTAATGTGATGGTAATGGTGTTGGTGGTGATGGTGGTGGTGGTGACAATGGTGGTGATGGTGGTGGTGGTGATGATGGTAGTAATGGTCGGTAGTGACGATGGCAACAGTGGTGGTGGTCATCATTAAATTGATGAGGTTATTTTTGGAAAAAATGTGAAATTTTGTAAGAAATCATGATTCTTTGGTTGAATCAAGGAATCCTTATTATTTGATTTCATGTAATAAGGATTCCTAAGAAATTGTGATTTGGAAATAAAAAAACCAAGTGAATACTGTAATAAGGAACAAAGAGGGAATTGAATTTTAATTCCCCTCAAGTGAATGAGGAATTAAATATATTATTTTTACAAAGCATAGTCTTAACAATTTCTATTAGAGTCTTATTTTTCCTTTCGATGACTCCATTTTGTTAAGGAGTTCTAGGTGCTAGAAAGGTATATTTTATTCCATTTTTATTATAAAAAGTTTTCATATCACAATTTTTAAATTCTCCTCCATGATCACTTCTTATAGAGACAATAGAAAGACCTTTTTCATTTTGGACCTTCTTATAATATTTCAAGAAAACATGGTATGTTTCATCCTTTTTTGTAAGGAAGAAAGTCTAAATGTATCTAGTGAAGGCTTGAACTATGATCAAGGTATATCTTTTCCCTCCCAAACTTAAAGTTTGAGTTGTACCAAATAAATCCTTGTGTAATAGTTAGAGTAGTTTAGAAGTTGAGATGGCATCTTTTAATTTAAAATATTATTTTATTTGTTTGCCATGTTGGTATGCTCAACATATTCTATCTTTGTCAAAATTAATCTTCAATAGTCTCTTAACAAAGTCCCTCTTGGTTAGTTTTGACAAGATATCCATGCCAGCATGCTACAACTAACTATTGTTGTTTTCAGTGGATAAATAAGTTTCAAGAGACTTTGAAATTATGCTAAAATCAATTTTATAAATGTTTCCACATATGTACCACTTAAAATGGATTTTGGTCATTTTTAATGTTTTCAATAGAATATTTTGATGCATGAAAAGTTGCTTTGTATCTAATATCACACAAGTGACTAATGTTAAGTAAATTGTGTTTCAAATTATCCAGTAGTAACATATATTTAATTATAAGACTGTTATTGATTAGAATGTTATCTTATCTTATGACAAGTGCTTTTTGATTATCTTCAAAGATAACACTTCATCTTTCATGTCTAGGGATGAGAACTTAGATGTGTCTCCCATCATGTGTTTTAAGTAATTGCTATCTAAGATCCCTTTGTTATTTTATCTTAAAGGATTCTACAAAATAATTATTTCTTTGGTACCCATTTTAGTTTGGGTCCTTTGAGGTTAGTTGCTACAATATAAGCTTATCTCTTAGGGATCCAAACCATCTTGTCCTTATGATTCAAAGAGTGATTAAGTCGTATTGCATATATATATGCAATATGACCATATCTATCCCAATAATTACAAGTCTTATTAGAGGCATCTACAAAGTAACTCTCATAAGACTTGTAAATATCTTCTCTATTATAGCTAACTCTAGTTTTATCTAAGCGTTACGTTTGAGAGCCAAGGAGCTTATCTAAATTATTTTCCCTATCCATGAACTTAGCTATAGTTTTATCTTAATCATCTAGGATAGACTGTAGAATTTCATTCTCAATTTCTAATCTTTTTAACTTGTCAATCTTGCAATCATCATCCTTATGCTCATGCTCTAAGCTTTTTACTTTTTTTTTAAGGGAGAAATTTACTTCCTTTAATTTGCTATTCTCTTCAACTAGTTCATTATTTTTAGTGCTTAATTCTTTGTTTCTCTTATTCCATTTATCAATTTCCATTCTTAACTATTTATTGTCTTCTTCTAGCCCTTCCTTTACATCTATGACTTTGTTATATTTATTTTTATTAACATCAAACTCATTTCTTGCTTCATTCATCATTTGCTTTAAGACTTTGTTTTTCTTTTATACCTTGATGAATTCTTTCAATATCTCATCATACATATCCTTAAGTTTATCAAAAGAGGAGTTTTGTGAAGTGGAAAGTACCTCATTGTTAATGGCCATGGGGCAAGTTTCATTGTTGGAGTCACTTGATTCGACGTCACTCTAAGTGGTGACCATGACTTTCTTCTTAAACTTCCTATTAGCCTTCTTAAACAATGGATAATATTGTTGGATGTGCCCCTATTTTTTATAATTGTAGCATTTGATCATATCCCTCTTTTCCTTCTTAAATTTGAAATATTTCCATTGCCTTTCTTCTCTTTCGTCAACTTGTTGAGTTTTACGATATTTTTGAACTTTCTTGCCATTATGGAAATCTCATCATCATCCTTACTTGTGCTTTCCTTAGTTGCTTTTAGAGCAATTGTTTTCTTCTTGTAATCCCCTCTTTGTCTTTTCATCATTTCATACATCTTGAGGTTGCTCCTTAGGCATTGTATCAAGGTTGTAAGCTTCCTCAATAGCGGTTCTCTTGACTTCTCAATCCTTTGGTAAAGACCTAAAGATTTTAGAGTTAATTTCAAGATTAGTAAACAATTTACTAAGAACACTTAAAGGATTAATGATGTTGATGAACCAATTGTGCATTTCCTCAATAGTTTTATTGGGAACCATTTTGAAAATTTCCAATTGACTACATAACAAGCTAATCTTAGTGTCTCTTACTTTACTTGTACCTTCATATGTATTTCTTAGTTCATCCCATATTTCCTTTACACTTTTATATGTACAAACACTATTAAAATCATTCTTATTTATAGCAACATCATTCAAATGAAGCAACTTCTAATCACCATCAATATTGCTCCTTTCTTCTTTACCTTCAATTTTAAAAGGTCCTTTATCGACTATTTACCATAGCAATTTATTTTGAGCTTTAAGAATTATAGTCATTCTATATTTCTTATATGGGTAATTACCTTAGGATATAAGACGAGGCCTATTATTGCTTATCCTTCTAGGAAACCTAGTGCATTAGAAGCCATGATCCTTACTCTAATATACGATTAAGCAAATGATTAGAGACTAAATTTAATACTAATTGAAGTACACTAGGCTAATTCTCAAGAGGGGAGGTGAATTGAGTATTATGACAAATTTCAATTTCATTTTGATTTTTAGGTCTAAGTGCAAACTAAACCTTAATGAATGATAGCAAGATATAATAATCAATAATAAATGCAGAAGAATAAACAGAAAGGGATAGAGAAATAAAGCTCGAATGTAACATTAAGTTCAAATTGCCCTTACTCTCTATGGACCTACAATCACCTCCAATCGAGGACTCCACAAAACTTTATTAACCGTACAATCAAGACTCCAAAGGCTACATGAGTTGCTTCAATCACTAGTATACAAGATACCTACACAAGTATTGTGCTTTCACTCTCTAAAGATTACTGTAGATATCTAATTTTTGCCCCTCCCTTTCATTTTTCAGATTAGGTTATAGGGTCCTAAATTAGAAAAAAATACAAAAAAATAAGAAATTAAAGAAAACCCCTAAAATTAAGAAATTTAGAAAAAAATAAGAAATTGAGAAAAAATACAATAAATGAAAAAATTTAGGAAATTTGAAAAAATTACAAAAAATAGAAAAATTGAAGTAAAAGATTTTAGAAAATAACATTTTATTAGGATAAATTTTTTATTTTTGAAATAAGTTTAGGACTTGAGTCATTGAATCTAAGTTTAGATTTAAATCTAATCTAGACTGATCGAGTCTATATGTATAATTTAGTTACACATATAGATAAGGCATAGGCCAATAGCCTAATAGATAAGCACATGAGCTTAGATTGAGTATTGAGCATGAGGTTTTGGGTTCGAGTCTTAGAGGGGGCATGCAAAGTTTTTATTTTTTATCACATTAGAAATTGCCACGTGTCAAGATTTGATTGCGCTACGTGTCCTGACACATAGTAGGCCGGGATTGGATGACATGTTGATGTAGCGCTATGTAGCATGTTACGTCGGCCGTTACGTGTCACGTAATGACACGTGACATGTCAGGGTTGGACGTGGCGCCATGTCAGCCTATTTTTCCCTCCCTTTCTTTCCTTTTCGCTTTGTTTTCTTCTCTTTGCCTCCTCTTTCACTTGTTTTTCTCTAGAATTCTAGCACTTTCCTCCTTGGATAGCTAGTTTCAATACAATTTTTGAACCTCTTCTTATTGTAATTTCAGAAAATTAATGGCGAAATTGCAAACTAGACATAGCCTATTGTGAATCGAACTTATTAACGCATCCAAATATAGTCAAAGGAGCATTCAAATTGAGCTCCAAAATTTGGGAAGAAAAAAAAACTGATTTTCTAGACATTTTTAATAAATCTAAATTTGAGCTTTCCATGTTTCTAGGATCAATTTATGTATAAAAAGGTGTTGGGGGAGCTCACACAAACACACACAAGCTTACACAATCACTTGAAACAGTCTCCTGCGATTACTATCATGACTCAATAGTATCATTGTCATGGTAGGTTGCCGTGTATTGTACAAAGGTCTATTATCAACCCCTTTGCTGATCGCAAGCCTTTCATACGACATACAAGGCTCCTTCTACTATACGTTACCACTAGGCCTATAGATATATAATATAGAGCAATTTAACTAAATTTACTTCTATGGTATAAATTAACTAGACGTGTGGACGTGTAAGATCCACACCAAAAGAATATTACAAACAAATGCAGTTCATAAGGGAGCTACATTAGAAATTTTAATCTATGTTATAAACAAAAATATAAAAGTAACTAGTTATCCACAAAACTATTACAAAATTTCCTTTTCGCTCCCTAATCACTTTAACCCATCCCTCCATGAGACTTATCATGAGCATACCTTAGCCCGAATTAGTGAAAAGGTTTTCCTGTAACAAAAGAAATCTATCGGGGTATAAACTTAAGCTTAGTGAGATAAATACCCTCATCAGTACTACATGGTAGAAATTTATTAGATGCACAATCATATGTATGCATGGACAATCAGTATGTTAAACAACGCATGTAGTGGCCTAAGAATTGCATACGACTCAAAATTACGTCCCCTATAGTCAGGGTTTGGAGATAATTAATCAACCTAAACCAAAATCCGAGTTCTAGACCTTGGGTTTTATTTCATTTGCACTATTGTGCTTAAGCCAAAACAAAACTATATATATATTTATATATGTATATAATTTTTTTATTGAATAACAAATTATATTTTTAAAATCCCAAGTTTAGCATTGTGGTGGCCTTTGTAATCCATAAACACACACCCTAAGCAGAAGCTACAAGATACGGTCCCTTGCCAACAATTGGCGTCTCCCAACGCCTAGTAAGCCCATCAACTTAGAACAGAGACTCAATAAAAATTATGATATAGCTAGTGCCCAATCTTGCAGGAGGCCCTTCCTCCTGTGAGTCCCTTCTCATCTTCTACGTCAAGTAGCAGTTGATGTTATTTAAATGTAGTTATGCTGAATGCATGATTCATTTTATTTTTTTTAATCATATAGACAGTTAATTCGATTTTTCAGGGTGATCAGATAATTTCATTTCATACAATCACACGTATAAATTTATCACAACAATTCCCATTATTATATAATTAACAAGTCATAGCATTCAGTTCACACATCCATACACATGCATTTCTCATATCCCACAAGCATCTAAATTTATATATATATATATAAGTTTAGGTACATCTATTTTACAAGCAAAATCAAGTAAAGAGTCATCAGGAATTTACTCACTCCGCCATGCGATTAGTTAAAGTAGTCTGGGGGCAAGTTGTCTTCATACGTGGTGTCCCCTAGTCATCGAAATCATAATACTATAAGGGATTGAAATAAACTTAGGAAACTAAGATAAAATCTTTTAAGTTATACTCTCGACTAGTTTTTGTATCTTTTCCTGATTTTACTTAAAAGTTCAATTGCATATAACTTTTTCGTTTTAAATCTGATTTTTATGATCTTATAGTCAATCTTCATCATTTTTGAGTGTCATTTAATGTGGTGAGGTTAGATTTTCAAAATGAGGTACGAAAATCTATCCATAGGTCAGAACAGTAGCAGTCTTCATGATTTGGAGTACTTTTAGGCTTTATTTGGTAAATGGGCTTTTTGGTAACTTGGGAAATCCTTTGGACTTGGTTTTAAGATTTCCTTCTAAGCTCAAAATATTCATTAAGGTTAGATTTGCAACTTTGATTTACACTCCTAAGGCTATCAATCACTTCTTGGGCTCTTAAGTGGGCTTAAGTTGTCAAATGGGTTTGTTTTTTATCCAACTCAAATTTAACCACTTTGTTGGGCTTAGGGAGTGTCTTGTGGGTCTCTTGAGAGTCTTAAAACAACTCTTATTGATGTGTCAAGTTGCTGGTCAGAAATTTAAGGGTGGTTCAACTTGGTGTATGAGGCTTGTTTTGGAAGTTTTAAGCTTAATATACTTATCATACTTGCCTTGGTTGGTCTTTTTCTTTGTTTACTTACTTTTATCATATTTTTAAGTGTCTTTTAAGAATGTTCTAGATCTGGTTGATTTGAAATTGAGGGCTTCCAACTTGGTTTTTCGACTTGTTTCATCATTTTCTTAAGTTTAGGTGTTAGATTATGAACTTAGGTTACTTGTATTCAAATCTTATCTTAACTTCTTTTCCATGACAGGGTTATTTGACTCATACTTTTCATGAAAATAGTAGATTGTGTACGTATTACAATTTTCACATCATAGCTCGTGTCTTACAAAGTTGGTTTCCTAATGAAACTTTATGTGATAAATTTTTCCTTAACCTAAGTCTAGATTTGAGCATGTTCAACTTAATATAAATAAAATCAACATCCAAATGACCCTTGAATCCTCACATCTAGCATGATCCTCTTTCATTCAAGTTCTTGTTTCAGGATTTTCTTATCTTAAAATCTTCCATTTAAAGTGTTAAACAAGTATCTCTACAAAACACTAACTTTGCATGCTCATTTTGCAACTTTATGTAAGGGTTTCATGAGCTTATTTCTTAGGGTAGTCTTTGATGTTATAACCATTTATGATCATATTCATATCTTCAAGAAATCATAATCTCTTAGCATGAATACTAACCTACTAACACAAAGATATACTTACTCGTCTATAAAGCAAAAGTATGGTGGTTGTGCATAAATGTTCCACTTATGCTCTTTATCTTACTTCCTCCTTTTGCACTTTTTTGAAACCCAAGTTGTTGGATCCTTTGAAGTGGAGTTTGTAGAATGTTCTAAGGGTCCTAAAGAAGCTTGAATATAGGAAAAGAAGGACACAAGAAAAAAAAATTAGATGTGCCATGAGTGTGAGTGTGAGTGTGCTTGAAAGTGGTGGCAAAGTGAAGGATTTGTGGGGTATGGTTGTTTCCACTTTTGAATTGGTTTCAAGTGAGAGAAAAAGGAAGTTAAAATGAAATTGAAAGTGAGACGAATGTAAGAAAAAGTGGCTGGTTGGGGAATGGGTGATGGTGTGTTTAAGAAGCTTGAAATTGTTATCTTATAGCATACATAAAAGTTAGCAATTGCAACTATTGATGATGTAAGTATTAAGGGGTGAATAATAGAGTATAAGATAAAGTGATTGATGGGTCAAAGATAAGAGTATAGCCCCCCTTTCTTGCTTGTTCAAATCGGCCATAAGGGTGTCCTTTTGGGCATGGAATTGTCTTGTCTCATTTATTAAAGTTAAGCATGTCAAATCTTATGACAAGTTGTCCATATGTAATATAAGTGAAGGGGTGATAAGGAAAGTGTCTTATCACTAGATTTTGATAAGTTGTCAATTGATAAATGATCCCAACTTTCAATTGATAAGTTATTTTAGGTGATTGGTTGGTCTACTTATTTATATGTAAAGCTTAGGCATGAAGGTAAGGCATTGTCTTATGGGAAATTGTTTTAGGATTTACTTCTTGCATTATTTTGTAAATTATGATTCGATTCTTACAAAATTGTGAAAATTTCTAGAGTTGAATGAAATTATTCAAATTAAATTATCGATTAGTCACTTAGGGTTAAAAGTCCTTAATTGTTTTAGGGTTTAGGGTCTTAAGTGACTTTAGAGCTCATACTTTTTCAAGTTTAGGTTTTATCAATAATAGGCTTTCGAATTGGAAAAATAAGTTCATTTCTAATTGTAAACTTGAGTTCTTAGTTTAGTTGATCTTTGGGAACATTCGGGAAGTATTCTTAGTCAGATCATAGGCTCGCTAAAAGTAGGGTTTACAATTGCTTTCTCTCTTTAACTCAATCTCTCTCTCTTTGAATCTCACTCTACCAAGCCTACTAACACAATAGAGTACCCTAGAATCACTCCCCATCACCTTGGCTCCAAAACTCGACCACCTTCAACCATTGTCGTAGCCTGTGGCATTGCCACCAACTCGTTACCATGCGAACCCTAATCGATGCTTCTCTCCCTCTTTAAACCACCACTTTAGCCACTTTTCGACCTAAACCAATCCTACTACTAAACTCACCATGTCTCTAAACCCCTAAGCAAACACCCCTCTTATGCCTAGTAACCTTAAAACGCTAAGATCTAAACACCATTGTTGGCCACCACTTTGGATCACCCTTCAAACTTCCCCTAAACACCATGGCATTGAACCTACCCCCCTCTTATTCACAATCCAAGACTCACAAAAAACCACTCACCCACTCATTTTGGTGCCTGAAATAGCTTAGATCAAGCCACTCGCTGCCTACCCTCACCCTCTTTGACTAAGCATGTGTAGAGCACGTGATTTGTGTGATCCGACCCATAACCCGACCGACTAGACTCGACGACTTGCGCGCCCAATGCGATGAACTCGCCCAAGTTCGACCCATGCACTTAAATCCATCCGAGGTTTATTTATTTATTTGTTTTACTGATTTATGTAAATGTAATAATATCAATAAAAAAGAAGAAAAAAAAAAGAAAGAGAAGAAAGAGAGAAAAAAGAAAAGAAAAAGAAAAAAAAAGAAAAGAGCATTTTTGTTTTATTTTATTTTTAATAGTTTAATAAAAATAAATAAAATATAATAAGTAATAAATAATTAAGGTAATATAATAAAATAAATAGGTTAATGAATAAAAATTGTTTTAGAACTTAGAAAAATCAAGTTTTCAAAAATAAATGAAAATAAATCGACCATTTTCCAAAATTGGATCATGTAGAATTTCCAAAAATAAAATCTAATTTAGGACCTTTTTTAGAAATTTTTTTAAATGAACCCAATTGAACTAAAAACATAAACATGATTGTTTTCAAAAATTAAAATCAACTTAACCCACTAAAGTTTTTATTAAAAAGAACTATGTACATTTGATCCTGAATAATAGGTATGTAAGTACTTATGGGGTGACGATAAAAATTTTCCTTTTCTTTAATTTAGATTATTTTGTTTTTCGATTATAAATAACCAATTTTTGTCTTTTAAAATTTAAAGGTGATTTTTTGGTTTAATTCTAATTTTAGAAAGTCAATGGTACCGGTAAGGGTTTAAAATTCTTAACCCCCTGGACCTAAATCTTTAGTTTCCAAAAACCATTTTACAAAATCGGTTTTTCTCGTTAGACTAGTAATTAAGTTATAATCAATCCATCCAATTGGTTATAACTTAACTGTTTTTCTCAACTGCAGTTAGGTGGTGACTCCAAAGTTGTTTTTCAAAATAAAAAGTTCTTTAAACCCTAGTCAAGGGCCAGTATTAAATGGGTAGGGTTTAATACTGGTTGGTTTAGAGAAGGCTTAGTTTATAAAAAGAACCAAGAGGGTGATAAACCAAGTTCGATAGCTTAGTGACTTCACTGAGGACATCAAGAGGGTTAACCATTTAACTTTCCAAAATTAAAATTGATCTCTAAAAATCACCTTGATGTAATTTATTTAATTTCTTTCGTTCTTTGTTATTTATCATGATTATGCTAACATTTCCTTTGCAAGTTTAATTTTATTTATCTAAATAATTAGAGGGGGGGTGTGTGGGGGAAGGAATTTACTTTTTGCACCATGAATGCATGATAGATATGGTCAAACCCAGGCCATCTTAAGACCTTAGGATGAGGAGCCATTGTGTAAGTTTTGGGCGTAATGGGGCAACCATTGTTTGGCATTGATTAGGCTACTTCACTTAAACTTCGATTTGACTAAGGAACTATTCTTCCATAAATGCGTGAGGTCACAAAGTTTAAGGACCTTTAGAACCTACCCTTTCTGCAGACATTTCATGAGATCGACAAATAACTAACAAAGAGGTAATGTTATAAAAAGAGAAAAGAAAAAATAATGGAACCTAGAGATTTCTTTCCCTGTATTTTTCTTAGAATTCATGCACATAGGGAGTTGTTTTTTGTAATTTCTTTTCATGTAAATAGTATTTCCTTTGTAATTTATGCTTTCCTTGTAATATTTTAGAAATGGCTAGCTCATCCAACACCAAGGCCTTTGTTAAGGAGATTCATGTTCGTAAACTTACGAACCTAAAGCCCATACTCAACCAATGGTTTCAAACCTTCAACCTAAGAGAACAACAGTTCATTACCAACAAAATTAGGCCTATACTCTCACTAGCCAAAATGGATGTTAACATCACGTTGGTAAGAGCCTTAGTCCATTTCTAGGAGCCCAAAGAAGTGGCATTTCAATTTGGGCCACACCTAATCAGTTTAACTTTTGAAGAGTACACCTAACTGCTCCAAGCTCCTCCTTTAGATAAAATATACGTTCTAAAGCTCAGCTTCGATTTAGCTTATAGTTTTTCAAAATTCTTAGGGATCTGTAAGACTAAGGTAAATGAGGCCCTAGATGGTTGCAACAAGTACACTATCAAGATATGGGATCTAGTCCATTGGTTCTAGAACAAACCCAGCTCCAACAGATGGGCTCTTTTTCTTGGAAATTGGGGGGAAAACCTAATCAATGCCTATGTACTAGCAATATTCACTACTATCTTATTTTTGAGTAGATCTTTTCTTATACATTTTAGGGTGACAGAGCTAGTAGCTCAGTTTCGGGAAGGGAAGTCTTACATTCCTGCCTTACTTGCTCAATAAATAAGGAACCTTAATTTCCTTAAGAAAAGAGGCTGTAGAAATCTTAGATCAAGCATGGCACCATTAATGGTATAGTTCATTGGTCACATCAAATACTTTGGGTTGGACTTGATAAGGGGAGCGTTCACTAATAAGATTGATCTTATTAACTCTTTTATTGATAAGATCAAATTACCAAAAGATATCCTTACCTCTTTTTAGATAGAAGTTTTACAAGATTTTTGAGTCGAAGACATTCTATGGACCACTAAATGGAGCAATTACACTAAGGTCATACTAATTTGTATGGATTACCATGTTGTACCATTAATCGGAATGAGTTAGTGTACAGGTTACTACCCAAACAACATGGTAAGGCAGTTTGGGGGGATTTAGGACATAGTTCATAAGCCTTCATTGGAGTTGTTCACCCATGACCTCGAAGAGCCTCACTTAGTAGAAAAGGTATCCAAGCTTCATAAGATCAAAACTTGGTGGGATACTAGGACCGTAAGCCCTAACATCGATTTGAGTGACTTCATAGGTGAAGTAGACAAGCATCGGGTGACTAAAGAATACTTATATGATCAACTTCATAAGGCAGCGCAATACAGTATCGAGCACC
The DNA here is from genome assembly GCA_024138015.1 of Lumnitzera littorea. NCBI lineage: Eukaryota > Viridiplantae > Streptophyta > Magnoliopsida > Myrtales > Combretaceae > Lumnitzera > Lumnitzera littorea. Next base: position 66,740,043 of record JAMXBB010000012.1, on the reverse strand, counting down.
AAAAGTCTTTCAACCTTCCCTTATGTACCTTAGCTCTGAAATGGTGATCTATATGGACCAAGTAAAAGCTCGTATGGAGGTCCTCTATGATGAGAAAGATAGATGGGAAAATCTATTTCGAGAGTCTAGGCAAAGGTCATACGCCCTAGAACATTAGCTGAAGATGGCTTAGAAGAAGATTCAAGAGTTCAAGGAAGCGACTAAGCAAGATCAAAACAAGGAGAAGAAAGTGTCATCTGTCCCATAGAAAAAAATAAAATTAGTATAGATGGATTTGTATCTTTTCCTTTCTTTCATGTACTAAAACTCTAGGAATTAAAAAATAATAAGTAACTTACCGTTCTATTAATTATTCGTTGATTCCTTCCTTTCCATCAGTATGGCTCATTTGCATTTCTTTCAAAAAATTAAAATATTCGTGTGCTAACTTGTTGAAAAGTGGTTTTAACAAAATCGCCAAGATAGCTCCCAAACGTCAAACTCTCTAGAGAAGCCCTATCAAAACCTAGTCTCAAACCAGAAAGACCAACTAAGGAAATGAAAACACCAGCACCAACAATGGCAATGTTAACCCTAAGGTTGTCGATCCTATTGAGCTGAGGTTCCAGTCTTTGAAATGAACAGTAAGGAAGATTGTAGATCAACTGAGTTTTCTTACTGACAACATCTCTTTGCTTAGGTCCATGGCTCCATCAAATGAAGAAAGTTCCATAGCCCGATATAGAAAGAATGTTGAAGCCTCGCCCCTCGAAGAAGCCTACCTTAAGGTCAATTAGGGCTTCGAATCATTTGAAATAGAAGGAGTGTTTCCAAGGGCCAACCCAACTTTTGAGCCAAACACTTACTTGTTCCTGGTTAATCTAAAGCTTGAAGCTAATCAGGATAGATTGAAAGAGCTTTAGAAATGGCTAACTTAACAAATTACTGAAAAAAAGAAAATGCTCAAGGGGTATGATGGATTCGAGCATGTCGGCATAACAGACTTCTCTACCTATGATTATGGAAACTTCCCAAAAAAGTTTAAAATACCCGACTTTGAAAAATACAGTAGGACTGGAAGTCCCAAGCTGCACACCCAACTGTATGTACGCAAGATGGGCAAATTTGTACAGTATGACTAGCTCATGGTCCAAACATTTCAAGATAACCTAATTGGTCTCGCCTTATCCTTTTATGCCCAGTTGGACCTGAATCAGGTGAATACATGGGAGAAGCTGGCTAGAACGTTTTATGAGCAATATAGAGTTAACGTCGAAGTGGCGCCAAACATGATGGATTTGGTTGCCCTAAGGAAGAGGCATAATGAATCCTTCAAAGAATATGCCTAAAGGTAAAGGTCCTTAGCTATAAGGGTATCTACCCTCATGATTGAGAAAAAGCTGATCGCAACTTTTATTAACACTCTTAAGAGGCCTTATTTTGCTCACCTGATCAGACAAGCCTCTTCTAGCTTTGCAAAAGTAATGGCAATAGGGTGTTGAATTGAAAGTGCCATTTCCTCTAGCAAGTTGCAAGAGACAGCAGATAGAAGACTACCCTTTGCTAAACTTACCACCAGCAAGCTTAGAGAAGCTATTGTCAGCATGGTTAATTTGAATGCTAGGCTTAACTCTCAAGTCTCTTTCAAGGTAAATCCCTTACTAGCTCAACAACAATACAAAAGCCAACTACAAGTTAGCAAAACCTTGAGGCAGTTCACCAGAATACCTGTTCTACTTAGTCAGGTACTTAAAAAGCTAAGGAGAGATAATTTGCTCCATTCTAAGGCCCCTAGTAAAAGGTACAAGCCGAGGTTTTTTGATCCTAATGTAAGATGTCAATATCAAAACCTACCACCATCAAGCTTAGAGAAGCTACTGTAATATGGTCAATTCGAATGCTAGGCCTAACTCTCAAGTCTCTTTCAGGGAAAATCCCTCACTAGCTCAACAACAGTACAAAAGCCAACTACTAGTTAGTGGAACCCTGAGGCAGTTCACCAGAATACCCGTTCCACTTAGTCAGGTACTTGAAAAGCTAAGGAGAGATAATCTGCTCCATTCTGAGGCCTCCAGTAAAAGGTATAAGCCGAGGTTTTTTTGATCCTAATGCAAGATGTCAGTATCATCTAGGGTAGGTGGGCCATTTAACTAATTCGTGCTGGAGGTTGAAAAACAAAATTGAAGGCTTAATTGATGAAGGTACAGTATAACTAGATTATATGGAGGCTCCTACTCTAAACATCAACAACAACCCCCTACCAAACCATAGGCCAATCATTAATATGATATCTGACTACTCAGAGCCTACCATCAACACGATTAGTCCCAACCAAGAACCTAAGTTTATAGATTCTACAAAAAAGAAGTTCCATAAACTAAAAGGTACACCTTCCATGTGCCTATAGCCTTCGAAAATAATAAAGCTACCCCTCTCAACTACCAGGCAATAACCATGGGCAGTCAAGCTTGCTTGTAAGGGGGATCACCCACTCCAGTAGAATTTATGATCCAAGGGAAGACTTGAAAAAGAAGGTCATGTTGGAAATGCCAAGCACTGAACAAGTTGAACATGAAGAAGGATTGACTGCCTTCACCAAGATGATCAAGTTTAGCGAGTATAAAATAATGGATCAGCTCATTAAGACTCCAGCACAAATATCCCTCATGAGTTTATTGATGGCATCGGACCCTCATTGGGAAGCCTTGTTCAGAACACTAAGGGAAATTAAGGTCCCTCGTGAAATCCTAATTGAAAGGATTGGTTCTGTTACCAATTCTATGCTCACTTTGGATCAAATTTCCTTCTTTGCTGAGGAATTAGGCAAAGAAGGTAACCAGCATACAAAACCTCTATTCATAATAGTGAGGATAAATAACATCATCACAATAAGAGTCCTCATTGACAACGGGTCATCTCTAAATGTCTACCCTCTAGCCACCCTGGATCTATTAGGCATTGATACAATCGCTATTAAGCCGAGTTCAACAATTGTGATGGCTTTTGATAGGTTTAGGAGAGAAATAATAGAGGAGATCAGCTTACCAGTGGTTATCAAACCATAGACGTTCAATATCCCATTCCAGGTTATGGACATTCTAAGGACCTTCAATCTGTTGTTAGGAAGGCCTTGGATACATTTAGTAGGGGTCATACCATCAAGTCTTTATTAGAAAGTTAAGTTCATCTCCAATGGTTAAGTCATCACAATCTTGGGTGACCAAGATTATGAAATCTATAAAGAGATAACTATACCCTATATTGGTACAAAAGAGCAAGAGGACTTTGGACTCCAAATGTTTGATGAGGTGTGCATGAGCACTAATTAGTAGAAGGATGGGAGGCCAAAATTTAAAGAAGACCAGTTTAGGACCTATGGGCTAGGATACATTTTGACTCTGAGGGAAGAGTTACGGAGAATGCAAACTAAGGACAGAAAAGGTGGTAAGTTTTATCATACTTTAATGACCTTCTCTCCATTATCAGAAACTTTCATCTGAGCTAAAGCTAAGAACTCAAAGCCTACCAAAGAAGTCACTTCTAGTAAAAATGAAGGGGTTAACCTATCCAACAAATCCTAACACTTGAATAATTGGTTCTCTATCTTTATGAATAGCAATAAGTCTTCCTTGGGGTAAAGGATGAATCATGATCCAGTATTTTATGGAATTTTGTAATCAATTACCTTTGTTCTTTAAATGATTGTACTTGAAAGAGAGTTCCCCTAAATAAAATCAGTTTCTTTTCCCTTTACTCCTTTCTTACTTACACTCTTCCTTTTATATACTTTTCTTTTCTCTAGATCTCACAATCCGAATAAAGGCTATGGATACCTTGCATAGATAGGTGATGAAAATATTGATATCACTTTTATCCCTATTGGGTTAGTTGTTGGGAGTGATGTTAATGACCATAATGATGTGCAAGAAAGTTGGCAAAAACATGAAATGAGTAGAATTTCCATTGGCAAGCCAACCGATATAATTAATGTTGGGACCAATGATAACCCTAAGGTATTGAAGATTGGGGGAAATTTGAAAGAAGATCAAAAGGTAGAGATGACCACATTACTATCTGAATACTAAGATGTATTCACATGGTCTTATGAAGACATGTCCAGATTAGATCCATTGATTATAGTCCATTGTTTACCTACACGAGAGGATATTAAACCTAAGAAACAAAAGTTAAGAAGATTCCAATTAGATGTTCTATTGAAAATCAAAGAAGAAGTTAGAAAATTATAGGAGGTCGGTTTTATCGAGATATATGATTATCCCGAGTGGGTGGTTAACATCGTGCCCATAACAAAGAAGAATGGAAAAGTCAGAGTATGTGTAGTCGATAATTTTCCCTCACCCCATGTTGAGGTCTTAATCAATAACACAGTCGGAAATTATCTTTTCTCTTTCATGGATGGATTTTCCAAGCATAATTGAATTTGACTGGCTAAAGAAGATAAAGCTAAGATGATATTCATCACAGCTTAGGGCACACTTTGCTATAAAGTAATGCCTTTTAGACTTAAAAATGCTGGGGCAACTTACCAAAAGGCCATGGTAACAATCTTTCATGACATGATGCACAAAGAAGTTGAAGTATATGTTAATGATATGATTGCTAAGTCTAAGGAAGGAGAAAATCATGTGGAGAGTCTGAGGAGATTGTTTGATAGGTTGAGAAAATTCCAATTGAAGCTCAACCTAGAGAAATGTACTTTTGGAGTAACTTTAGGGAAATTATTAGGTTTTATAATCCGCTAAAGGGGCATTGAAGTGGACCTTGATAAAGTCAAAGTGATAGTTGACTTGCCCTTGCTATGTATACTCAAAGAAATCAGAGGTTTGTTAGGCCGTTTAAACTATATAGCTTGGTTCATATCTCAACTCACAGACAAATGCCATCCCTTGTTTAAGTTGTTAAAAAAGAACGCTAAGATCAACTGGGATGAAGAGTACAAGTAAGCCTTTACATCAATCAAAGAATACCTCATGAGCCCTCCAATATTAGTAGCTCCAAAACTTGGGAAGCTAATATTCATATATTTGACAATATTACCAGAGTCCATGGGATGCATGCTTAGCTAGAAAGATGAGGAAGGAAAGGAATGGGCTGTATACTACTTAAGGAGGAAATTCACTAAAGGGGAGCAAAGATATTCAGAAATTGAAAGAACCTACTATGCTTTGGTCTAGGTAATGCATCAGCTCAGACAATATATACTCTACTACCAAGTTGAATTGTTGACTCAATATGATCCCTTAAAGTACTTGGCAAACAAACCGGCCCTAATTGGCAGAATCTCAAAGTAGCAAATGCTACTATCATAGTTTAACATTACGTACATAAACTAGAATTTGGTCAAAGGGTAAGCTCTAGTAGATCAATTGGTAGAAAATCCCTCTTATAGTACTCCCCAAGAGGCACAAATCAATTTCCCTAACAAGGATGTCTTAGCGATTGAGGGAAACTCTAATAAAGGAGAAGATGATGAGCCACCAAAATAGAAAATGTTTTTTGATGGTGCAGCTAATGTGTCTGGGTGTGGAATTGGGGTAATACTAATATCCCTTGAAGGTACTCAATACCTTGTAGCCATAAGGCTTGTTTTCCCATATACAAATAATATTGCTGAGTATGAAGCATGCATCATAGGACTCAAGATGGCCCTAGAAAAAGACATTCAAGAATTAGAAGTGCAAAGGGAATCTTCACTCATTATTAGCTAAGCTTGGGGAGAGTACAAGACTAAAGATCCTAAACTGGTGCCTTATTACCAGCACTTGAATGAATTGGTGGAGAATTTCAAAGAAATCACCTTCAATCACTTACCATGGACTTAGAATCAATTTGCTGATGCCTTAGCCATGCTGGCATCTATGCTCCAGATATCTAGTGGAGTTGAGATTTAGCCTCTTACTATTGAAATTGAAGACAAGCCTACCTTCTACCTAACAATTGAGGGTATGAATGACCAAAAATCGTAGTATCATGATGTTAAGACATTCCTATAATAAGGTACATACCTTAAAGAGGCCGAGAAAAAGGATAGAAAGATGATTAAGAGATTGGCCACTCAATTCTTAGTAAGCGAGTCCACTTTATACTGATGCTCATTTGACGATACACTCTTAAGGTGTGTGGATGACAAAGAGGTTGAGAAGTTAATGAAAGAAGTACATGAAGAAGTATGTGGCCCTCACATGAATGGATAAATGCTGGCGAAGAAAATTATGGGGTTATGGTATTATTGGTCAACAATGGAAAGTGATAGCATCAAACACTTTAGGCATTATCGCTTATGCCAACTTTATGCAAATAAGATAAATGCCTCGCCTCAGGAATTACATGCCCTCTCAGCACCATGGCCTTTCTCAATGTGGGGCATAGATATCATCGGCCCGATCACTCTAAAAGCATCTAATAGGCATCACTTCATACTAATCGCCATTGACTACTTTAGCAAATGGGTGGAAGCTTCATCTTACTTAAGCCTTACAAAAGGGGTTGTAGTTAAGTTCATCAAGAGAGATATTTTGACTCGATATGAGACTCCGGAAATGATCATCACTGATAATGGCACAAATCTTAACAACAAGCCTATATCAAAATTGTATCGACAGTTTTGGATCATTCACAGGAACTCTAATCCTTATCGATCACAAATGAATGGAGCCATTGAAGCAGCCAACAAAAATCTTAAAAGAATCATTGAAAAAATGGCTATCACATATAAGGATTAGCACGAGATGTTACCCTTCGCACTCATGGCCTATCGAACTTCTATTAGAACGTCGATTGGGGCAACACCGTACTCTTTAATATACGTCACTAAAGCAGTGTTACCAGTAGAGGTTGAGATCCTATTGCTTAGGGTACTATTAGAAACTTAGTTGGATGAAGCCAATTAGGTAAAGAAACACATCGAGCAGCTGAATCTAATTGATGAAATTGATGAAAGGAGATTGACAGCCCTATGTCATAATCAGTGTTATCAACAAAGAATGGCTTGAGACTTTAACAAAAGGGTACGATCCCGGAACCTCAAAGAAGGAGATTTGGTGTTGAGAAAAGCTCTCCCCAATGCACAAGACTCCAGAGGGAAATTTTCTCCCAATTATGGAGGTCCTTATGTCGTAAAGAGAGTATTATCGGAAGGGGCTTTGATTTTGTCCTAAATGGATGGTCTAGATTTGAGAGACCCTATAAATGCCGACATTGTAAAATTGTACTCTCTATAAGAAGTTAGTGGAAATTTTACTCAAAACACGAAAATGCTAGTCATTTTAAACGTCATTGTGGTCTAATTTTCATTATCTACAAGCAAATTTGGTATCCTTAGCTGTTGTCGTTGTTGGAATAATCACCCTCTCCATGGAAAGGTCCAATTCCCTTTAATCCATTTAATCAAACCTAGACACTGCAAACACGAGAGGAGTTAAGGAATGAGATTTAGAACATTGGTAAACAAAATTCTTTAAAATACTTTATTACAGATTGATCCTCTTTAATGGGGAGTTTTATTGTCTATTTTTTCAGGAGAATGTGAAAACTGAGTAAGCAATCACGACAGATGAGAATAAGGCTTTTGGCTCATAAAAGTTCTAAAGAGACAAAAACAATGGGTGGCTTTCTGTATTCAATTAATTTCCAAAAGAGTCAGCAAAGTTTTAAACGTTCTGCATCAAGAGCATCCGGGTTGATAATAAGGGACTAAAACATGAGTTAGTGATTTCCAATGGGGCTTTTAAAAAAGGTTTGACAGTTTTGGGCGCTATCGACAAAGACTAGGTAAGTATTTCCACACAATTTTAGCATACCGATTTTTGAATCTTGCACTTGCATTTAGATCAATTTTTTACTTCCAACAATCTTTTTGAACCAACCCATAAGGCATTTACTTGCTGCATTTAGTATTTAGCTAACCTTTGAAGACATGATACTAACTTGGGTCATCCTTCCAATCCATAGGGTACTTCCCCTCACCAAGTTTCTCACAAGCAAGCCTATAGGGCAATTCCACTCTATTCACCAAATTTTTCTTAAGAAGGTCCATAGAGCACTTCCTTTTACCAAGTTTTCTCTTAGCAAGCCTGAAAGGTACTTCTCTTCATTGGTTTCTTTTGACACAACACCAAGTTTAGGGTTACTAGTCCCTAAGAGATACTCGCACCTAAGTTATGAGCCTAGTAAGGCATGACCAAGTTTTAGATTGATCCCATTTTAGGGTTGTTAATCCTCGAGAGACGCTCTCGCCTAGGTTGGTAAGCCTAGGAAGGCACAATCGGGTTTTAGATCGATCCTAATTTAGGGTTGCTAGTCCTTGAAAGACGTTCATGCTTAGGTTATTGAGCCTAGTGAGGTACGATCGGGTTTTAGATCCATCCCATTTTAAGGTTGCTAGTCCTTGAGAGACGTTCCCACCTAAGTTAGTGAGCTTAGTGAGGCACGACCGGGTTTTAAATTGATCCTACATTAAGGTTGCTAGTTTATGAGAGATGTTCCTGCCTAGGTTAGTGAGCCTAGTGAGACACAACCAGGTTTTAGATTAATCCCACATTAGAGTTATTAGTCCTCGAGAGATGCTCCCACTTAGGTTAGTAAGCCTTGTGAGGAACAACTAGGTTTTAGATCGATCCCGGTTTAGGGTTTGTTATCCCCAAGAGATGCTCCTACCTAGGTTAGTGAGCTTAGTGAGGTACGACCAGGTTTTAGATCGATCCTAGTATAGGGTTGTTAGTTCTCAAGAGACGCTTTCGTTTAGGTTAGTAAGCCTTATGAGGTACAACTAGGTTTTAGATTAATCTTAGTTTAGAGTTGCTAGTCTTTGAGAGACGTTCCTGCTTAGGTTAGTGAGCCTAGTAAAGCACAACTTAGTTTTAGATCAATCCCAACATAAGATTGATTATTCCTTAGAGACACTCCAACTTAGGTTAATGAGCCTAGAGAGGCACAACTAAGTTTCTTTTCTTCATCTAAATCAATTTTCGGATAGTTATAGTTGTTTTAGAGTCTTCTTGAGGGCAAAAATAGTGTTTGTTTTATCTTTGTGGCAAAGTTTTGGGCAGCTGTAGACCATTAATTTTTGCTTCTCTTTTTATTTTTCAAATTAGGTTATAAGGTCTTAAATTAGAAAAAATACAAAAAAAAAGGGATATTAAAGAAAACCCCAAAAATGAAGAAATTTAGAAAAATACAAAGAAATAAGAAAATAAGAAAAAACAAAAAAGATAAGAAATTTAGAAAAAAATACAAAAAATGAAAAAATTTCGAAAATTTGAAAAAATTACAAAAAATAGAAAAATTGAAGAAAGTAAAAGATTTTAGAAAATAACATTTTATTAGAATAGATTTTTTACTTTTGAAATAAGTTTAAAAGTTGAGCCATTGGACTTGGGCTTAGAGTTAAATTTAGCCCAAGCTCACAGAGTCTATATATGCAATTTAGTTGTATATATAGACAAGGTATAGACCAATGGCCTAATGGATAAGCATATGGACTTGGATTGGGTATCGAGCATAAGGTCTTGGGTTTGAGTTATGGAGGGGGCATACAAAGTTTTTTGTTTTTTTATCACATTAGAGACTGCTATGTGTCAGGATTTTATTGCGCCACATGTCATGATACATAGCAGGTCGGGATTGGACGATGTGATGATGTGGTGCCACATGTCAACTACATGGCATGCCATGTTGGCCGCCATGTGTCACGTAATGACACGTGGTATGTTGGGGCTGGTTAGCATAGCTGACGTGGTACTATAGCTTATTTTTCCCTCCCTTTCTTTCCTTTTCCCTTTGTTTCCCTCTCTTTCCCTCCTCTTTCCCTAGTTTTTCTCCAAAATTCCAGCACTTTCCTCCTCGGGCATCTAGTTTTAATGCCATTTTTTAACCTCTTCTTATTGCAATTTCACCAAATCAATGGTGAAATTGCAAACTAGACATAGCCTATTATGAACCAAACCCATTAATGTGTCTAAATACAATCAAAGGAGCATTCAAATCAAGCTCCAAAATTCGAAAAAAAAAATGATTTTCTAGAAATTTTCAATAAATTTGAATTCGAGCTTTCCGTGTTTCTAGGATTAATTTATATATAAAAGGGTGTTGGGAGAGCTCATATAAACACATACAACCTTATATAATCACTTGAAACAGTCTCTTTCCCTCCCACGATTACATTCTCTCTTTATCTCACTCACTCTCTCTTTGAATCTCTCTTTACCGAGCCTACTATCATGGCCGAGCACCTTAAAATCACTCCTCATCACCTAGGCTCCAAAGCCTAACTACCTTCGACCTCCACCATGGCCTGTGGCATCGCCACCAACTCGTTACCACCCAAACCTTAACCACTACCTCTCTTTCTCTCCTTGAACTACTATTCCACCCACTCTTTGACATAAATCAATCTTACGACTAAACTTACCACATCCCTAAACCCCTAAGCCAACACCCCTTTTACGCCCAGCAACCCCAAAACGCCAAGATTCGAACACTATCGTTAGCCACCACTTCAAATCACCCTTCAAACCTCCCCCAAACACCACAGCGTTGAACCTACCCTCCTTATTTCCAATCCAAAACTCATAAAAAACCACTCACCTACTCATTTTGGTGCTTTAAATAGCTCAAATTGAGCCACTCATTGTATACCTTCACCTTCTTCAACTAAGCATGAGTAACGCCCGTGATTCGAGTCATCCGACCCATAACTCAACCGACTTGACCTGACGACCTATGTGTTTGACCCGAAAGATCTGACTCAACTGACCTACCCAAGTTCGACCCATGCGCTCAAATCCATCCGAAGTTTATTTATTTTGTTTATTTATTTATTTATTTGTTTTACTTATTTATGTAAATGTAATAATATAAAAAAAGAAAGAGAAGAAAAAAAAAGAAAAGAAAAGAAAGAGAAAATAAGAAAAGAGTATTTTTGTTTTATTTTATTTTTACTAGTTTAATAAAAATAAATAAAATATAATAATTAATAAATAAGTGAGTTAATATAATAAAATAAATAGTTTAGTGAATAAAAATTGTTTTAGCACTTGGAAAAATCAAGTTTTCAAAAATAAATAAAAATAAATCGACCATTTTCCAAATTAAGATCATTTAAAATTTCCAAAAATAAAATCCAATTTAAAACCTTTTTTAGAAATTTTCTTAAATGAACCCAATTGAACTAAAAACGTAAACACTATTGTTTTCAAAAATTAAAATCAACTTAACCCACTAAAGTTTTCATGAAAAAGAACTACGTGCATGTGATTTTGAATAGCGAGTATGTAGGCACCTACGGGGCGTTGATAAAAATTAAAAAAAAAAAAACTAATTTCCCTTTTTCTTTATTTTAGATTTTTTTTTTCAATTATAAATAACCAAGTTTTGTCTTTCAAAATCAAAAATGATTTTTATGTTTAATTCTAATTTTAAAAAGTCAATGGTACTTATAAGGGTTTAAAATTCCTAACCCTGAACCTAAATCTTTAGTTTTCAAAAACCATTTTACAAAATAGGTTTTTCTCATTAAACTAATAGCTATGTTATAATCATTCCACCCAATTGGTTATAATTTAGCTCTTTTTCCTGACTCTAGTCGGGTAACAACTCCAAAGTTGTTTTTCAAAATAAAAGGATCGTTTTTTTTTAAACCCTAGTCGAGGGTCAGTATTAAACGGGTAGAGTTTAATGTTGGTCGGTTTAGAGAAGGCTTAATTTATAAAAAGAACCAGGAGAGTGATAAACTAAGCTCAACAATTACAAAGTTTGGACTGTCAAGCATTGCACACTTAATCTCTCTTAATTGATTGCAAGGAAAAGTATAAGAGACAAATTGTTAATAATTATGCAAAGGAGTATAAGGTAATGTTTATTAACGGTAAGAGAATATCATATCTTAGGTGTCTTTAGCTAGGTTGTTTAGCATTTATACCATCTCTATAAACTCATCTTGTTATTATGTATTTAATGCCCTAACAACTAGTAGAAACAAGCTTACTGTCATGATGGCTTTAGTTCCCTATGATGGTTCCAAAATCAACCATCAACATGACTATCAACAAGTGAATAGTCATGTTGGCTTCCTTTGAACAGAATTGATTTCTTCTTTCAATTTGTCACACTAGTGTCCTTTTACTACCATCTAGATGATAGCACAACTATCAAAATTTTCACTTGTTTTCAACTTCAAAACAAGCAAAATACAAACATTATTGTAGTCACCTTATTTTTGCCATTTTATTTTAGTATTTTTATTGAGTTGGGTTAATAAAAAATAAATAAATAACAAAAAATAAAATAAAAAAGAAAAAAGTTGAAAAATTTATAATAATAAATAAAAATAAAGTGTTAAGTCATATCGAGTCAAATCGTGTTGAGTCGAGTTGTTTGGGGTCAAATTGGATAATGGTGTATATTTAATTTAATCAATTCTAAGTTGTTAAAGGATTGGGCTTCATTAAAATATTCTAGTACAGTCCGATATAAAGTGGATTTTTATCTAATTTATATTGCGCTAAAATGGACTTAGAATTTATTAAATGGACTTAAAATTTATTAAATGGATTCTTGGGCTAAATCAAGTTGGATTGAGTTGGGCCTAAAAAATAGAAAGCCCAAATTAAGATAAGATTTTTGGAAACTAGGTCGAATCTTTAAAGAATTTAAAACGTATCTTCTGTATTTAAGATTCATTATTACATCTTTTGTATCTAGGGTTTGTTGAGATTAAATCTATATTTTAAAAGATACGAAGGAATTGGTTGTATGATAAATAGTGAGTTAGCAATGATGTTTGACATATTTTTCACAATCCCAAACACATAACAAAAACAACCAACTCCACAAGCACGATCACTACACATCCCCACAATTTTCAACCCATATGAAGTTAACACATGACCGTCTTCATCTCTTTCTTACGCCCACACACTTAGCCTATCTTACGTACATACCCTCTCTGATACATGCTGTCTCGTACACTCTCTCTCATGCTACGCTTATGAACATTGCATTGAACACGCTACAATCCTCACACTATGAGCTAATCGAATACAATACGCCTGACATGACATGATCCATAGCCACATTAACACTCATCGACCTACACACATATACGAACACAAATGCCCATCGACCCACACACTTGAAACACACATGATACGGATACCCTTTGACACCACACTGATCTGATCACTAACACCCATATGCTTACGCACTTCTTCGATATACAATAACACACATATAATTTCACACAGTTGTACACACTACTACACCAATGCACATTGCTGCTATACTTGATCACACACCATCCCTCATATACAAGAACTTACATGCTGCACACATTAAGCAGTACACTATTTAAGCACAATGTACACTGTACATTATACACAATCCATTACTTTACGCGTATGATCATGATACGATAAATATGAATACATCGATTTTGCGCGACTCAATTTGTTTAGGTAAAAAAATTGTTATTTTATTTTATTAGTTAATTATTTTTACTAATTTATTTTTTTGAGTGTAGGTTTTTATAGTTTTTTGATAATTGTCGTATTCTTTGCTATAATTTCTTATATAATTTTTATTTTTTAATAAATTTAGTTAGATTTCATTTTTTACCTGTAAATTACATTTTTTAAAAATCACGTATCTTTTTCTCCAAGATTAATATCTTCGGAGAAGATACGTATCATAATGTATTTTGTATATAAGATTTAGAAAAGATACGTATCGAGATATATATCTTAACATATCTTGCATGTAAAATTTAGAAAATATTTTTTTTTTATACGTAGTGATTTTTTAAAAAAATAAAAAATAAAAAATCCTAATCAAGATTTTCAAAAAGATTTAGTTAGTTAAGTTTTTTATTTTTTAAATAGATTCACAAAATTAGATCTTTTAGGTCTTTTTTAAAATAATAAATGGTTAAAAAAACACATAAATCTAGCTCGATTTTCAAAAATATAAATTCAACCACTAAATATTTTATAAAAAAAGAATTATGTTAGTTTAATCCCGACTAGCAAGTATGTAGGCATCTTCAAGGTAACTAGTTAAAAAATAATTTTTTTTTCTTTTTCTTAGCATTCATAATAAAAAAATAATAAAAAATTCTTTTTATTTATATTCTATATATCTTTACATATCTACTAAGGATAACTAATGGGCTAGCTATGCAAAGATTAAAAATTAATTGGTAGACTTTTCGTATTATTTTTCTTTTATTGTATTATAGTTGTATTGACTAGTTTTTAGTGATATAAACCTTAAGAAGATCCTAGCCCCATTAGGCCCTTAATGGGGATTTATGAGGGGTTTTATTTATTAACAAATACTTACATGTTTAGATGTGATCGGACCTAAGCTACCTTAGTAGCTTAGGACGAGTTGCCATTGTGTAACCCTTAGGTTGCTGGGGTTTTTATCCTTACCTAGCGGTGATAAGTGAGCCTACTTAAGCTTTAATGTAGCCTACTAAGTTTTTCTCTAAAGATCCTTAAAGTTATAGAGCTTAAGACCCGTAGGCCTCACCCTTTTACATCATTGGTTTTGAAAAAGGAATAGTCATTTTTTAAATTATAGGAAAAACCTGATTAATTTGTAGTCGGTTCAATGTTCTTTTTCAAAAAAAGGGGAAATTACAAAATTAGTAACCCTTATATATAAGTATTCACAAGTTTAATTTCTTTTTAAATCTTATTTTGAATCTACTTATATATAAGTGTATTCTTGACCTTAAGCTCATAATCATTCCTATAATTTATTAATGACTAACCCCATTGTATTACATATGTGAGTAGCATATTGCATCACATTTATTTATATTTTTAATTTGCATATTTGTCTGTATATGTTATCTTTTGTAATATATGTGAGTCTTATAGATTTTGTCTTATTTTATGAGTAATGGGCACAAAATCATTAGTATTTCCCTTATACCATAATGTGCCAATATTTAAAAAAAAAAAAAGAGAAAAACTCTAGTATTAACTTAAAAATTTTTTTTTGGGGCATGAATTATAGAAGTTAGTTGTGGTATAGATTATTATGGAATTGTTATTTTTTCAATACTTTGGAAAAAAAATTTTTTAAAAAAAAAATTTTAAAAAGATATTTTATGATTAAAACCAATTTCATGATAATTATTTATTTGGTCGATTTCCAATGCAATGCCCTATAGTACTATATTGTTAGGAATTAACAAAATACAAAAAAGAAAAAATAAAAAAAAAAGATTTAACCATTAGATTTCTATTGTGAATTATTTTCCATCTTAAGGTTGCCAATCTTGTAAATGTCTAAATTCTCGTTCTTCATGTTTATCCATTAAGTTGTTACAATCCTGATAAAGCTTTTTCTATGAGTCGCCACCCTTATGTCATCTATTCAATAGGTTTTTCATTGTAAAATAATTTTCGCTTCTCTATATCATCCCTGTAATATAATCATCCTATGTCCTTGGTCATCAGTCCCAATGTTTCCAATTTTTTCTTATGTTTAGATTCATCAATGTTAATATTAGGCTTCTATGACATAAAATCAACATTTTTTTTTTCAATAAAATGTTTCCAAAAAGAAAAAATAAGAAGGGATTCTTGCAAGCTTTGAAAGATTTCTTTTTAAGTAATTTAGCTCAACTTGAAGCCCATGATTACTCGTTGTCAAAACTAAGATGTCTGAATCCTTTGAACAAAGAATAGCCACAACCGAAGGGGTTTTGAGCAAGCATGCGAAGCAAGTCGAGACCATGGCCCATACCTAAGCCTAGGGGCTTATTGACATACCATTTGAGGCAAACAAGTCAAAAGAGTTGCCAATTCATGAGGTCAACAACAGTAGCAAAGGCCTGGGGAAGCAATTGGAGCAAAAATTGATGAAGATGGAAGAAGAAATCTTCTAGAAAATCAAAGAGAAAATAGGAGTTCTTAAGGATCATGATATGTAGAGTAATCTATACTTGAGCAATGTTTGCGCTTTTGAAGACCGTGAGTTACCCAATAAGTTTAAGGTACCAAATCTCGAAAAGTATGATGGAACAAGTTGTCCTAAACTTTACCTTATGTCTGCAAGATGGCTCAACTCTCTAAACATGAGCAGTTAGTGATTTAAACTTTCCAAGATAGCCTATGGTGCGAATCATGACCAAGAACAGACAAGGCTGGTCGCTAGATAGGTTTAAGCTTGCAGAAAGCTTGAAAAAGGGGTAATAGGGAAAGGTACAAAAAGAGTGATAAAGATGAATGGAGCAGTAAGTAAAAACCCATGAACGGTTCCAGAGGATATAACGCACCAAAGAAACTTTCGAGGACTTATGACACAATTTGATATAACGCACAAATTGGTTTGGTGAGATTACTCGCCACTTAACCTTGCTTAAGGGAAAGGATAAGAGTGATGCCGAGAGTAAATAAGTAATGTTTACGCAAGGAAGAAAATACTCAAGTGTATTGAAGGTAATCTGATTGGTGTTGCAACTGTAAGTATAGGGGTATTTACACCTGCAAACAAGGGCAACTTACCCTAAAGGGAAAAGACAAAAAAGGCATTTCCTAATAGGGCAATGTATATGTTACAAAGGGGAAAAAATGAATGTATAAGGAAAATAATCATTGGTGTTACAGATTTTATATGTGATACTGTATACGTGGCGATGTGACATTGGTGGGGTCGTTAGGAGATGCGAACAAAAAGTATGGATAGAGGGGCTTATCTGAGCAGGGATAGCTTAATCAGTCCGAATTATCTCTCTCGACTTCTCAGCAAGGATGATGTTGAGTGATTGGGTAGTTTGGCAATAGAGAGTAATCATCAACTTGGCATGCCACAGAATAAAGGGTAGTCATACGGCACTGCATTAGAGGTGACTCGATAAGTAAGTATTCAACATTAGCATAGGTTAGTTGGAACTTGAGGATTCATTGTGCTAACCTCTCTAGTCTTTAGTCTTGGCTACTGGTTAAGGGTCCCATAGCTTGATTCCCATCATTCTCTCTGGGTTGTTTTGAATTTGGGATCAAATCCGAATGGTGTTCTCTCAGTCCTCCATCAAGGTGATATGGACTGAGGTTGGTAATGTTGAAGGTGTCAAAAACCTCATAGTCCTTAGGTAGCTCTAACTTATAGGCATTATCACTAATTTTTTGGAGGATTCTAAAAGGTCCTTCCACTCTTGCAAATAACTTGTTCTTCCTTTTGTTAAGGAATCGCTTCTTGCTGAGGTGTAGCCATACCAAGTCTCTCGATTGAAATTGTTTGGCTAACCGATCCTTAGTCTTTTCGCGCATTCTTCTAGTAGCCTGGTCGATGTACCGAATGACCTTGTCATAGATGTGTTGAAGGGATTGTGCTTTAGCCAAAGCATCAAGGTCCTCTTGCGTAGGTGTAGGTATAGAGGCATAGTTGAGGGGCAACTCGGGATTGAATCCATAGACCACTTTAAAGGGGGTCTATTCGATGGTGTCATGTACGATTTGGTAATAAGCAAACTTAACCACTGGTAGGTAGATGTCCCAATTAGCTAAGTTCTTGGTTACTGCAACTCAGACAGTGAACCTAAAGTACAATTAACCACCTCTGTTTGGCCATCGGTTTGGGGGTGACATGAGGTGCTAAAGAGTAATTTGGTTCCCAGCCAATGCCATAGGGTTCTCTAGAAATGGCTTAAGAACTTCTGATCTCTATCGAAGACCATACTTCTCGGTACACCGTGTATTCATACAGCCTCCTGTAAGAAAAGAGAAGCAATAACCGAAGCATTGTTAGTTTAGGTATAGGGCATGAAGTGTGCGATCTTATTGAACCGATCTATGATGACCATTACAAAATATTTTCCTTAAGTAGTTCTCGTAGTCCGAGAACAAAGTCCATGCTTAGTTTAGTCCATGGCTTCATCGAGACAAGTAGGGGAATTGCTTTCCCTTATTCAGCTTGGCACTTAGCCTTTTTGCACATAGCACAGCTTTTGACTACTCGGTGCACATCTATTCATATTCTCGGCTAAAAGAATTAGCCATTCAATAGTTCACAGGTCTTCCTTTCTCTAAAGTGTCTGAAAAGTCCTCCATTGTAAGCTTCTTTGATTAATAATTCTCGTAGGGAACAAGTCGACATGTATAGTTTCCCTCCTCGGAACAAATAGCCATCCTTTACAAAATACTCGTCTATTGTCCTCCCATCCACGCATCGCAAAATTATTGGTCCAAAGTGTGGGTCTTCAGAGTACTGTTCTTTAATACTCGCAAAACTAAACAATCTGGTTTGCAGTTCTACCAAGAGTTCATGCCTCCTCGAATGAGCTTTTGCAATTACGTTGCTCTTTCTTTACTTGTATTTGATCACAAAATTGAATCCCTCAGGAATTGAACCCATCTTGCTTGTCGCTTGGATAGTTTGGTTTAACTTCAGAGGAATCACGGTATTACAGTGACTCGTGTTCTATATATATGAGAAATTCTCTTGGTAGTAGATAGTGCTACCATACTTGCAGTGCTTAGATTAGTGTCAAGAGCTCTTTGTCATACGTGAAGTAATTTAACTGGGGTTGTCGAGCTTCTTACTATAGAAGGCAATTGGTTGGCTTTCCTCCATCAGGACAGTACTTATTCCAATGCTTGACGTATCACACTCTAGGTAGAAAAATTTGTCAAAGTGGAAAAGTACTAACACTGGGGTAGAGGTTAACTTCTTCTTTATCTTGATGAAACTCCTCTCTTCCCTTTCTCTCCATTGGAAGTCGATGTTTTTCTTCGTTAATTTAGTAAAAGGTATAGTAAGGGTACTAAAGTTCTTAATGAACCTTCGGTAAAATGAAGCTAGTCCATGGAAACTTATTATGTCGACACAAGTAGTAGGAGTCGGCCATTCAACAATTGCTCAGATCTTCTCATCATCAACTCGCAAGCCTCCTTTACTGTCTACATAGCTCAAGAATATTACTTCCTCCAAGCAAAAGTAACTTTTCTTTAGGTTGCAGAATAATCTCTTAGCACGAAGAATATCTAAGACTACTTTAATGTATTTACAGTGACTTGGCATGTCAGCATTGTATATTAGGATATCGTTGAAGTACACTACAACACACTTTTTGATGAGATATCTTAACACATGGTTCATAAGCTTCATGAAGGTGCTCGAGGCATTCGATAAGCCAAAGGGCATGATCATCCACTTGTAAAGTCCGTGTTGAGTCTTGAACGTAGTCTTCTACTTATCTCTTAGCCTTATGTAGATTTGATGGTAGATAGACTTGAGATCCATCTTGTTGAAAATTTTGGCTCCACTCATTTCATCCAACATGTCTCCTAGCCTTAGGATTGGATACTTGTATTTGATCATGATTTTGTTTATGGCTTAGCTGTCAACACACATCTGCTAAGTTCCATCCTTCTTTAACACTAGAAGTGCAGGCACAACATAAGGGCTAAGACTCTCTCTTACATATCCTCTTTCTAATAACTCATTAATTTGATGTTGAAGCTTAGAAGCTTGCTCGGGATTTATGCGATAAGCTGGCTTATTTAGCAGTATAGTGTCGGGTACTAAATAAATGCAATGCTCGATGTCTTAGGTCAGGGGCAACCCTTTAGGTAACTGTTCTGGGAATAGGTTGACATATTCATCTAATAGTTTCCTTACCTCCTGGGGTAAATTGTCCTACTCCTTCATTTCCAATAGTCGCTTAACCAATAAGAGGGTTGGCTCATTAGCATTAATGGCCTCTTGGAGCTCAGCTTTACTTATCATTAGAGCCTTCTTCTATCCATAAGCAAGTTTCGTTTGTAACTTGTGAACTTTTCACGACGGCATCGGATTTAGCGTGATATTCTGATCATCCTTCTGGAGCATGTAGGTATTCTTGTAATTGTTGTGGATGACTTTCACATTAAACAGCCACGGTCTTCCTAATAACATGTGGGAAGTGCACATGGGCAGTACGTTGCAAAGAATCTGGTCGAAGTAATTGCCGATAATGAACGGCAGCAGTATTTGCCAAGTGACATGTAATGCTCCCTTTTCACTCAACCAGTGCAATTTGTACAGCTTCAGATGTGCAGTAGTTGGCAACCTCAGTTTTGAGATGAGGTTGGCTGACATTACATTGGTATAGTTTCCACTATCCATGATGAGGGTGTATGTCTGTTCATTCACCTTGCAAGTGACATGAAATAAGTTCTCTCTTTGCTCCTCTTCTCGTAAGGGGTCCATGCTCATAGTGCGTCAAACAACTATAAGTAGGTGGTCCAAGTCCTCGGCATATATGTCTTCCTCTATCAACTCTTTCTTGGTGTTCTCCTTTTCGTCCTTTGGTTTGGGCACTGAGTAGCCATATGTCTAAACCCCTGGCACTTAAAGCATTTGATCTAGCTGGTCTTCTTGCCAGACCCTTGCCCCTTCTCATACGTTTGGGTCAGCACTACATCTTTAGGTCGGCTTTTTTGCTTGGCTCTAACATCAAGTCTTCCACTCGGCTTGATACTCGGCAAAGTCCAGTTACTTAGCTGTCCTGGTCAACTAGTCAGCATTTAGGTCATTGCTTGGCTTCCTCTTTGCCTCTCTATACACTAGGCAATCCTAACAACTTCATCCATCGTGTCAAATTGTTAGAGTTCCACAATATCTCGAATGTCTTCTCTTAACCTACTAACAAATCTTGAGATTGTTCGGGCTAGTGGTTCCTCTACTTCGCATTGTATCATAAGCATTTGGAATTCTTGAACATACTCATCAAAAGTTTGTCCTACTTATCTTAACTCTTGAAGCTGAGTAAAAGTATCTTGGAGATACGTTTCTGGCACTAATCTATTTCTTAGCACTCTCTTCATCTCGGGCCAAGTGTTAATCTCTTGGTACCTCTCTCTGCTTCTCATGGCCTAAAAGTTCTTCCACCATATGGCGGCATATCTGGAAAATTCAATAGCAACAGTCCTTACTTTCTTGTAATCCTCATACTGGTAATAATCAAACACACGCTCCACCTATTCTTCTCAATTCAGATACTCGTTAGTATTCCCAAATCCATTAAAACTTAGAATCCGAAGCTTCACATGATTGGATGCTCTGGTGGTTTGTACATGTTTCGGGGACTTATATACGCTCCTCTTCAAAATATTCTTTTTCCTCCTCATTAAGCTCTCTCATGTCTATCCTTTGCCTCACTCGTCCGCTAACTCCTCTACCTTGAAATGGTCAAGTTGGGTTCTAACCTCTAACAGGTTGAGCAGCTTGTGGAGTGTTTTACGCGGCCTCAGTAGGTTAGCAAGACAGTGCATCAATAGCTCGAGTCAAATCTATAAAGAGGTTAGCTACAACATCGAGCCTCTCGTCAGTACTTTTGGAAGTTCCCTAAGACTGACGCCTATGGTAGGCAACTCTACTATCATTACCAGTACCAACATTCATATTTGGGTTTGTCATTTTTCCTCATAGATTAAGAATTTAAGCAAACACTTCAAAAAGTAAACAGCTAATAACATAGTAGTTAAATGAACTTAATAATTGACTTTGTTTCACATAAGCAAAATAGAGTACAACAGAAATTCAAGAAGAACTAATTTTAGTTCACATAAAACCTCTGCTTTGATACTAAGATGGAGCAAACCATGACCAAGAATAGACAAGGCCAATCGCTGGATGAGTCCAAGCTTGTAGAAAGCTCGAAAAAGGAGTAATGGGGAAAGGTACGAGAAGAGTGACAAAGATAAATGGAGCAGTAAGCAAAAACCCACAAACAATTCTAGAGGATATGACGTACTAAAAGAACTTTCGAGGACTTACGGCACAATTCGATATGATGCATGAATTGGTCCAATGAGGTTACTTACCACCTAACCTTACTTAAGGAAAAGGATAAGAGTGATGCCAAGAATAAACAAGTAGTGTTTATGTAAGGAAGAAAGTACTCAAGTGTATTGAAGGTGTAATCTGATTGATGTTGCAACTGCAAGTATAAGGGTATTTATACTTGCAAACTAAGGCAACTTGCTCAAAAGGGAAAAAACAAAAAGGGCATTTCCTAAAGGGGCAATGCACATGTTACATAGGAGCAAAAATGAATATATAAGGAAAATAACCATTGGTGCTACAGATTCTACATGAGATACTGTATACGTGGCGATGCGGCATTGGTAGGGTCATTAGAAGATATGGATAAAAAGTACAAATAGATGGGGTTGTTTAAGCAAGGATGGCTTAATCAGTCCGGATTATCTCTCTTGACTTCTCAGTAAGGATGATGCCGAGTGATTAGGTGGCATAGCAATAGAGAGTAATCATCAACTCGATATGCCACAAAATAAAGGGCAGTCATATGGCACGGCATTAGAGGTGACTTAGTAAGTAAGTATTCGGCTTTGGCAGGGGTTGATTAGAACATGAGGATTCGTCGTGCTAGTCCCCTTAGTCTTCGGGCTCGGATGTGGGTTAGGGGTCCCGTAACTTGATTCTCATAAGCTTAACTAGGCCAACGTTGATTTGGTATGCCCAATAGGACTTACTTAAGCTTGATACTCGGGATAAGCTAGCTCAAACCTTTTATCAATAGTATAAGTTCAATGACGAAGTGCCTCCTTTCCTAATCGATTTGAATAACATGAAAATGAAGTCAGCCAAGTCCTTTACAGATTACACCGATAGAAGGATATTTACAGTTGCTCAAGCTACAATACAATTGCCAAAAAATGAATCAATCAACATATTCATCTGCACATTAGGTGAACCTTATTATAATCACCTCTTAGGCCATATCACTTCTACATTTGTAGATGTAGTCACATTTGATAGTCTCATTGAAGATAACATTAGAGTGGGGAGATTAATAGGGAAGGGATTAGCCTCGTTGGATTCAAAGGCTACTGAGAACACTATGATGTCCTATCTAATGATACGTGAGCCTAGTGCCCTAAGCACTGGTCCAAAGCTCATGGAAAATATGCTAAGCTAGAAATCACCTAGAAGGAGGCTCATCATATCCTGATTCCTATGTCACAAGTCTATCGCTGCCTATAAGAAGAAGGCTTTTTGCATCCTAAGACTCTAACACTATGGTATAGACCTCGGAAATACAATCCCAATGTGCAATGTGAGTACTACATGGGTTAGTAAGGGCATGCTATTAACCATTGTTGGGAATTGAAGAATAAAGTCCAAGATTTGATTGATGAAAAATTGGTCTAGTTAGACTTCGTTAGGGATCCAGTGCCTAAATTCTATACAGAGCCTACTATTAACATGATACAAAATTTGGAAAAGTTGCTAAAAACATATTTAAATGGTAAAGTCCAAAGGGTATGTTATTGCCATGATATGAAAAACAGGGTTATAGTCTTAGAAGAAAAGTTGGTGATATTGGAAGAGAGGCTCATGAGAATAGATATGGAAATAGGTTATGTGCTCAAGCAGCTCAGAAATCTACATCCTAATACATACAAGACATCATAGCCCAAGCATGAGGAAGATTTAAGGAAAAAGAAGTCAGGAGCAAATGTACCAATTGGGAAGACTCAAAATTAAGACAAGCCAATCCACATCAAGAGGAGGCGACTTACATAGTTCAAGATTCCAATGGCCTAATTGTTCAAGCAATTGAGAGATGTAGGATTACTAGCATATGAAAACCTAACAAAGAAATACAAGCTAATAGATCGTGACCTCAAAAAATGGTGTGAATATCATGTGGGCTAGGTAGGGCACACTATAGAAGATTGCTAGAAACTGAAGCATAAGGTGCAAGATTTGATTGATGTTAAGGTTATCCAACCAAATTTTCTAGAGATTGATGGGTCTATAGGCAATGGTATCCCTAACCTAAAGGCATCAAATAGACAACCTCTAACATTAGGTATTAAGGGTTTACTACTACCATTTGACGAGGTAACTCACGATTTGAAGCAATTAGGCATACCTCCAAAAGATCAATTCAATTAAATGGGCCAAGTTTGAAGAGGTGACAGAAATGGGGGTAAGAAGTAGAAAAGAGTTTTAGTTCTTGTATTTATTTTTTTCACTTTAGAGATAAGATTTATTTGATTAAAGTGTTTTTCTTGCGCATTTTGTTTTTCTATGACGTGCACTTAGCTAAGCTCGATAGGGGTATGTCATTACTCCTTCATTAATGAAATACTTCATACAAGACTTGGGGCAAGTGAAAATGGATAAAGTAAATGTGAACTCGAAACTTAAAATTTTCCACCTAAAGGAATGGTAACACATTACTTGAAAGGTTTAGAATGATAGGAGGTAAACCATGTCTTAAACACTAACCCTAAACACATAAGAGAGAGGAGTGTCATAATGTGAGTACTTAAACTCATTCCTTAAAGGAGGTATGTCTTGAACTTGGTACATTTGTCAAAATGATATTAGGCATTCATTTCTATAACTTAAACATAGTTATCCCTTGCAAGTCCATTTGAACCTTTAGGGGATTCTTCATAAAATTAGCCTTGCTAAGAACTATCTTACATTAGAGCAATTAGGAGGTTAAGGTCATCAATCTGAAGAAAAGGGACGGACTAATTTATGCTTGCCTTAGTTATGCCAATTCATAAGCAAATATTGTCATAGATAATTTGATTTCTTTAGGATGAAGAAGAGTTTTAAACTATATACACCTTAATTAAGCCTATATACTCATTTAAACACCTCAAACTCATGAACTTTTCCTTAACACTCTATATCATATACACTTCTCCAAAGCTTATATTGTTTCAACCCATGGTTTTAAGGCTTTAAATCCCATTAAGCAAAAGACTCAACAAGGGAAGGTGACCGTCTTAATAAAAAAATAAATAAATAAAAGGGAGAAAAAATAAAATAAAATAAAGAAAAAGAAGAAAAAAGAAAAAAAAAGTGAAAAGTGGAAAATAAAAAAAAGATTGAAAATATTAGCAAGGTGATCACCTTCAAAGAAGAGCTAAATTACCAATAAGCCTAAAGTCTAACTTGTGATGGTATCCAAAATTTGAACATTATAAATTCCTAAGCTCAAAAGCAAAGCTCATATTTTATGGTCCCGCCCAATTTATTATCTTTGATGAAACTCTTTTAACTAAAGAAATGGAATTATTTTAAGCGAAACTTACTTATGAAATTGGGGTAAGCTTATGTTTAGTTTTTCCTAAGTTCTTGGCTTGTAAACCTAGGATAGATTGCATATAATTTCTTCAAAATTGGCCAAAGCTCATCAATACCCATTTTCTTAAACCATTGACCAAAAGCTTTATATTGCAAACCTAGAAAACTTGATTGATTGGTCAGAACGTACCAGTTACAAGATAGGCTATAATTTTTGGAATTGATGCCAAGAGTGAAAATAAACCTATAAGAGTGTAAGGAAGTCTACTTAGACTAAACATTTCAAGTAATGGTATCTATTCTCTTAGTGAAATATTAAAGAGCAGCTAGGTGCTTTCTTAAAAACACGAATGGTTTTAACCTCAAATTTGAAGTCAGTGCTTCTAAAAAGTTCAGAAATCATGAATTATGCTCTAAGAAACAAGATTGAGAGAATGAGTAATCAACAAGCAATGGGCAAGCTAACCCCTTATTTGTGGTCTTTAGGGTCTTCGAGACTTTTTTACTTGTTAGTAACGCAATTGTCCATTAAAGAGTGTTTTTTGAATTTCCTAAAAAAAAGAAGAAAAAAGGAGAAAAAGGAAAAAAGTTTTCAAAAGAGAAATGAAACCTTTTTGTCAAGAGAGATTTCTTAAAAAGAAAATTTAAAATTTTCAAAGAATCATCAAAATCCCTCAAACTCAAGTCTTAGATCATTTTTGTCAAAACTCATTAAAGTCCTTGAAATTTATGGATCGCTTGCCCTTTAATGCATTGTCTATTTCATATAGTAATCTTGGATAGTTTGCTCATTGGAGTACCATCTAGTCTTTTTTAGGATTACTTGCCCTTTAGTGTACTACTCATTTTATATAGTAATCTTGGATTGCTTGCTTATAGGAGTGCCATCCAGTTCTTTTTAAGATTGCTTGCTCAAGGGAGCACTTTCCCATTCCTTAATTGGATTGCTTATTCATAAGAGCACCATCCGGTCCTTTTTAGGATCGCTTGCTCAAAAAAGCACTATCCTATATCCTTAGTTGGATTGCCTACTCATAGGAGCGGCATCCAGTTATAGAATCGCTTGCTCATAGGAGCATTATCTTATTCCTTTTTAAGATTTTAAGATCGTTTGCTCAAAGGAGCATTATCCTATCTACTCCTTTGCTAGGATTGCTTGCTTAAAGGAGTGTTGTCTTATTTTTTTCTAGGATTGCTTGCTCATAGAAGGGCTATCCTATTCCTTTCTAGGATGGCTTATTCAAAGGAGTGCTGTCCTATTCCATTCTAGGATCACTTACTTAAAGGAACGTTGTCCTATCTATTCCTTTCTAGGATCGCTTTCTCAAAGGAGTGTTGTCTTATTTCTTTTTGGATTGCTTACTCAAAGGAGTGCTGTTTAGTCATTTAAAAGATTGCCTGCTCATGAAAGTGCTGTCTCATTTTTGTCTTTAATAGAATCTCATCCTATCTTTTCTTCGAAAGATTTATCTTTTTGAGCAACTCATCCTGAAAGAGATCTATCCTCTTAAGGATACTTAACCTTTTAAGTCGAAACCTAATTTGTTTAACAATCAAAGTCCTTACCATGTCAATTTAAGCAAGGACCGGGTAAAATGAGTATCTTTCTTTTCTTTTTTTTTTTTTGTCTTTTTAGCAAAGTTTTTACAAATTTTACTACAAAGAGGAGAAATTGTAAACACCTCATTTTTGTTGTTTCATTTTAGTATTTTTATTGACCTAGGTTAATAAAAAATAAAATAAAAAATGAAAATTGAAAAATAAATAAATAAATAAAAATAAAGTGTCAAGTTGTATCGAGTCTAATCATATTGAGCCAAGTTATATTGAGTCAAGTCATTTGGGGTTGAATTAGATAATGGTGTGTGTTCAATTTAATTGATTCTAAGCCGTTAAAGGATTTGGCTTCATTAAAATATTTTAGTCTAGTCTGATATAAAGTGGATTTTTATCTAATTTATATTAAGCTAAAATAGACTTAAAATTTATTAAATGAGTGATTAGGCTAAATCAAGTTAGATGAAGTTGGGCTTGAAAGCCCAAATTAAGATAGGGTTTCCAAAAATTAGGTCGAATCTTCAAAGAATCTAAAATGTATCTTCTATATCTAAGATTCGTTATCGTATCTTTCGTATCTAGGGTTTGTTAAGATCAAATCTATATTTAAAAAGATACAAAAGATTTGGTCTTATGGCTTATAAATAGTGGGTTGGCGGTGTTGTTTGACACATTTTTCATAATCCCCAACACACGACAAAAATGACCAACTTTACAAGCATGATCACTACACATCCCTATAGTTTTTAACCTACATAAAGTCAACACATGATTGTCTTCATCTCTCTCTTACACCTATACACTTAGCTTATCTCATGCCCATACCCTCATCGACACACACTGTACACATTGTCCTATACACTCTCACTTACGTTATGCCTAAAAACATTGCATTGAATATGCCACAATCTTTACATTACGAGTTGACCGAACACAATACGCCTAACATCACACAATCTACAGCCGCATGATAATGCCAGTACATGCTATACGCACACCAACCCATACACATATACGAACACAAATCCCCCTCGGCCTACACACCTGAAACACATATGAACACACCTAGACACCATACTGATCTAATCACTAACACCCATACGTTCACACACTTCTTTGACATACGACAACACACATACGATTTCACATGGTCACATACACTACTGTATCGATGCACATTGCTACTACACTTGATCACACACCATCCTTTACACACGAGAACTCATACATTGCACACACTAAGTAACGTACTGTCCAAGCACGATGTATGCCGTACGTTGAACACAATCCATTGTTACACACATACGATCATGACACTATTAACACGAACACACTGGTCATGCGCGACTCAATTTGTTTAGGTAAAAAAATTATTATTTTATTATTTAATTTAATTAATTAATTATTTTTACTAATTTATTTTTTTAAGTACAGGTTTTATATTTTTTTTATAATTGTCATATTATTTGCTACAATTTCTTAGATAGTTTTTAATTTTTAATAAATGTAGTTAAATTGTATTTTTTAGCTATAAATTGCATTTTTTAAAAATTGCATCCATCTTTCTCTGATATTCATATTTTTAGAGAAGATACATATCTTAACGTATCTTATATATAGGATTTAGAAAAGATATGTATCTTAGCATATCTTGCATGTGTGATTTAGAAAAGATTTTTTTTATACATAGTGATTTTTTAAAAAAAATAAAAAAAAATCTTAATCGAGATTTTCAAAATGATTTAGTTAGTTAGTTAGTTTTTTTTTTAAATATTCTCAAAATTAGATCTTTTAAGTTTTTTTTTTAAATAATAAATGGTAAAAAAGAATGTAAATCTAGTTTGATTTTGAAAAATAAAAATTCACCCATTAAATATTTTATAAAAAAAAGAACTATGTTGGTTTGATCTTGATTAACGGGTATGTAAGCACCTTCAAAACAATCGTCTAAAAAATAAAAAATAGAATTTTTTTTCCTTTTCTTGAAATTCGTAATAAAAAAATTCATTTTATTTATTTTTTGTATATCTTTACATATCTTAGTATTTTTTAGAAAAATATAAAAATAAAGCCCATTAATTAATTTTTTTTTATTTTTAGATGGTGATATAGTCTTAATGTGTTAACTTTCGAAGTTAGTTTTTCTAGTTATATTTCTAAAAATTATTTTCTCAAAAAATACGTAGATTAGTGGTTATATTAGAGTTTTCTCACCCGAAAACCTTAATTTCATTTTTTACTAGTTTAATTGTTTGGCAACTCCAATTTTTCAAAATCTATTTTTATTCAAAATATTTTTTAAAGAAAAATGTTTCTTTAATTTTATGACGAGTAATCTATATTAAGTAGGCTGGGCTTAATATAGTTTAAGTTAAGGAAAACTGAAATAGAGCTCAACAACTACTACACAATAAGATGAACCAAATTTTCTTCACTTTTAAGGTTAGTTTTTAGGAAATATTAAAGAGCTAATTGATATGATTGAAAAATATAGCAAGATAAAGCTTATTTTTAACTAGCTCAACATAAACTCATGATATATGTGTATTTTAGTTTTGTTCTCATCAAAATCAAGTAATGAACCTTAGGTTCAAGAAGAATATGTATGCTAAATTCATGTTATCATGCATCCCGTTATTGTAAACATACTGGCAATCACATAACATTACATTAAGCTAAGAGATCCATGCAAAGAATGCGTACCATGTTTATTATCATGAGCAAAATTAATGTCGATATCTTAACCTAGCCTTACCTTTCATCTAGTTGTTCAACTCAATCTAGTCAGCTGGATACAAAATCTCGAAACCTAGTTGGCTACAAGGAGTAGCCAGGACTAGGACCTCTAAATTCCAACCTAGTTTGTTCAATCACATGGACTAGTTTAAGTGCTCGAGCAAGTGTAATCCTTTATGCTTCAAAACCTAGGTTTTTAAAACTAGTTGAGCATAATTTCCAAGTTGCACATCCAAGTTTTGTTTCGAATACCACTCAGTTAGCTTAATCTTTCCTTAGTGTTTACTATAATCATAAGCTAAAACCTTGTATAGGGTTCACTGAAGTGAGCACTTGCTAGGTTAAACTATTTCTTAGTGTTTTCCGAGATTAAAATATATCCTAACAACCCTTCACATACATCAAAAAATACCTTACATAGCATCAAGCAACATTTCAAGAATTACGACCACGTTTTGTTAATTAAGTACACGTAAGGAAGAACATCACATATTTAATAATAAACAACATATTCAAGATTCAAACATTTAGGAACATTACATTGAAAACTACATAAATTGCAACCTAATGAGTACTCATAAATCTATTTGTAAACGCATAATATTTACTTGGTGTTAGCATTGCTTGCTTTGTTTTGAAGCATATATTTTAATGTTCATTGAGGTTATGAGAGCAATTCCTTTATGTTAAAACTTTATTATAATTAGTATCGTGTTTATAAATTACAAAGGGGTACCTTATGTGTTTAGATGAGAAGGCTCATGTTCATACTTCATAGGTTCTTAAGACCTTTTGCACTTCCTTCTACATTTACATTTTGTTTAGGTGCTTGCTACTTAACATTCTATATATCTATATATAAGGAGAAGGGTCCTTACTTTTAATCATCACTAGAATCTTTTACTCAACCTTCTATTTAAATTCGATTTAACAGTCATGGTCAATGAACCTTCTTCTCAACTTTCTACTTAGATTTATCTTTAGGTAGAAGAGTAGGTAACTTCTACATTGTTTATCCCACCAAAGAACCTTCTAGAGTTCCTTTTACCAACTGTCTTATTAAGGACCTTTTATAATACTTTTTGCTCCACGTTAATCTTCTATTTAGTAGTAGATAACCTTCTACAGGATATTCTATTAGCTATTCAAGCAAGGACTTTCTACTTTATTTTCTATAGCAAGCCACCTTCCATCTGGTTATATCACAACATGTCATGTTTTAGTCTTCACATCCATTCATTCACTACCAGACCTTTTGTAGTGCTTTTTTCATGGGATGTTTGATAGTAAAGCTTATTGAAGCACCACATGTTCCCTAATATGAATCGAATTCAAACCTAAATTAGTAGAAAGTCACTCTAAAGAACCATTTCCAAGTTGATAAAGAATAGCAAGGGCACATGCATGTCCATTTAATGGAATATAGTCGCATAGGTTATGTAAAAATGATATTTTAAGCCTTTAAAAACACAAGTCACATATTTGACGATTTTGTTTTTTCTTCAAAAATACATGTAATCTTATAAGACATCATCTTAACACCTAAAGAATGAGTAAAAACTAGATTTAACCAAAAATCCTTAAAAATCATCTTATTTTTTTGTAAATTGAAAATTGAAATTTTTTTGAAAAAAGAAAATTGAAATTTTTTTATAAATTCACTAAGTTACCTTAGGAAAAGATTTGACATAAAATAAAACTAGACAGTTTTGGGAATCTACAAAAAAAAAATTTGAGTTCAAAACATCATAAACTCTTGAAAAATTCATTTGAAATAGGCCACTTCATAAGAGTGTAATATAAAACATGTATATTTTACAAAACTAATATTTTTTCCATGAAAGTACAGTACAAATAATCATGAAATACAATTTTTTAGAATTTTCCAACTTAATTTACTATGTTTACAAATTTTATGAGAATTGGGTTGAAAAAGACACTTTTCGATGAAACAATTTCTAGCCACCAATCTACAATGTAAGCTTGTCAACCCACCTAGGTGTAGTGGTTTGTCTTCAAGTAGTTACTTACTAGTTCTCTACATGATTGGACTACAAACTTATTTTCCCTTAATTTTCTAAAACTCTTATTGAGCTCCATTAATTTCCCTAAGCTCCAATCAGACTTATAAGACTACTATGATGTTGGCTTAAGTTATTTACAGAGGAAAGTGGGAAAATCAGATAACAAAACTATAAACCACCCATTCTCTTTATTCTTAAACAATATGCTAACAACCCTTATTTTCAAAGAAAACCATTCGTGACCTTTTTTTAGAAAACCACATCCAATGCCTTATGCCTTTTCAAATGAATGTGGACACTTTTTGTGGGCTTTTTATTATTTATTTATTTGATTTAGACATATTATATGTATATCTAGGGTTTTTTATGGTAATTTATGAGTACATAATTAATATATAAAATACATTTGATGTGTATACATCATCTTGAATAATATTTCAACTTGAATAGTTTTTCTCTAACCACTTATCATTTTTTGGTACTCAAATGTCAACAGTTATATCAAATTAAAACTCCTATATACTTTATTTTACAAAACCAACTACATGGTGTCACTTTTCTAATTTTTGTGTGTTTATCTTAAATTTTAACCCCAATGGGTGAATGTCACCTAATGCCTTGAACTTAGGGCTCAAAACCTAAGAGTATTGCAATCCTCATCTACTCTATAATGGTCAATATTTTGATTGTGGTAAATGGTGAACACCATATGGAAAATTTAGGTTTTTCTTTATTGGTTTGGTTTTCTATTGTTTAGAGGCCAAATATGCACCAATTTCTATGGGATTATCTGATGTTTGATTACAGATAAGTAAGAAAATGTCAGGAGTTCGAGTAATTTGCCATGCCCCATGGTTACAATATGGAGGGACAATATAGGATGGGATATGCTAAATACTTAGTGGAAGCGGTGAGGGTTTCTTATGATGCAAAATATCATCCATTAGTCAATATCATCTAAAGACGTGGCCTTGTGGAGATGAAAGACGATCTATCACCTAGATATGTGTATTAGTCTCACCCATCTCCTACCCTACTGCATCTTAGTAGGAGTAGCCGGGCTCCTTTTCACCGTCATCGATGCCATTCCAAATGCTTCTGTGGGAAAGCTCTAGTGCCTTCATTTAAACTGCTCTAGCACTACAAAAGAGGGGACATGAACCTTGGTCAAAAGACATAGGCTAAGGGATCCTATTCTAATGCATATTTCTCCTCTCCAAGGTTCACCTGCTACAGGTTTGGACAGTACTCAGGTTACTCAAGTGATAACAATAAAATTTATATATTTTTATCCCAACTTTATAATATACTTGTGTATATTTTTATATTTTTTATAGCAAAATTGTGTGGATTAGAGAAATACACACAAAAGCTACTATTAGTTCTTAGGAAGCCCATATATAAATTGCAAGTCGATGTACATGTTCCAGCAATGAATTTGTCCAAACCGTATTGAATTGGAAAAAGATGGCTGTGCCATATATAAATTTCCAGTTGTGCCTTTATCGAATGTGGACACCACGCAAATGGAAATTCAGTGCCGTGCCAAGCATAAATTGATGCCTTGAAGCCACTGTTCGACCAATTGGAAATCAAGTTCAGATCCAAAGCCCTTAAGTGATGTTTAAGTCCAGCCCATGTTCTAGAATTGAAATGGAAGCTTGCCTTCATCCATGTCCAAGCCCATCATGACTTCATTTTTCATGCATTTTAAATTGGGGTAATGTCTCCATATACACCCTAATTTTGTGGCTTTTTTTTTTTTTTTTAACTATACACCCAAACTTTGAACTAATTAAATTATACACCTAATTTAAACTTTGCTTGTCCTTACATATATCTCCATTACGCTTTCTATCATTAAATTATACACCTAATTTAAAATTTGCTTATCCTTGCATTCATTTCTATTACGCCACTCTAACTCTTTTAGTTGAGTTACTCTAAGCAGCCAATGAATCTTTGACATGTAGTTTTTACCTTTTTTTTTCCCTAATTTCTTAGTCTATGTCAACGACTATGTAGGATGGTTTTTCGATTGAAGGAGGAAAAATTCTTTCCTAATTAATTAAGAATTCCACACACATTGCAATCTTCAATTCAAGGGATGTCTTTACTTTAACTTATTATTAAGTCATATTGTCCTATATAGAAGAAAGAAATTGAGACTCAAATAATGTTGGACTTGTCTATCATGGGCCATAGAGAGCTACAATTGTGCAGTTTAACATGCACACAATGCTTAACTCGACTTGATTTTTCATTATTTGATTTAATCTCTAAATTAAGAAAAAACACCTAATCATTAATCTATTGTAAGAGTTCTTTTTAACTATGAAAACATATTTCTAAAAATTAACCTATATACACTAAAAAATCGAAGCAAACTTGCATATCTACCGTGGATGAATCAACTTTGCTTTGAATTTTTAACATGTGTAAATTAGTTTTTAGAAAAATTTTTGCATGGTTAGAAACAACTCTTAGAGTATATCAAGATTAGGTGTTTTTACTTAATTTGGACCGAATCAAATAAGTAAAATTAAATCAAATTGAGTAATGTGCACTTGTTAAATTGCACAATTGTAGTTCTCTAAGGTTGTTGATAAGGAAGTCCTACATTACTTGGATCAATATCAAGATATAATTAATATGTCCCTTTGAAGTCAAAGATAAAGAATAGTGCATGTGGAGGTCTTATAATACAAAAGTTTCTTTTTGAAATGCTGACATAGAAAAACTTTCCTCTCGCTGCTGACATGGAAAATCAGCATTTGTTGAATGAGATAACGAAGGTGCACATGAGAATAAACAAAAGTCTAAATTAGATGTATAATTTAACAAATTCAAAATTTGGGTATATAACTGAAAAAAAAAACCCCTAAAATTAGGGTGTATACAACCACATTACCCCATTTAAATTTCCATGTTCCACGACATGCCAACATCCCAATTTGTTGAATGAAGAAATTAATTCATTTTTAGCCCATATTTCCTAATTTTCACCCATGTTGATTGCAAGTCCAGCTAAGCAATTGAAAAGCCACTCTCCATGTCTACATGCCACACAGAGACCACATCCCAGCCATTCAGTAATTGGAGTTCATTTTTGTCTTGAAGCCCAATGTCCAATCAAAGCCCATCCACCTGGTGTATTTAGCTTTCTTGAAGAAAGATGGACGGACCTGCACGAGGACAATCACAGCTCTTTTTTTCTTTTTTTTTACGTTTGGTAGTCAGTCGAAGAGAGATGTATCCGAAGGCCAAGTAGGGTTCAAGTAGCACCAACATCCTTCAAGTATTACGATTAGAGAGGTTTCAGTAATTATTTGTGCAATTAAATTTCTATGACTTATTATTAAGGAAAAAGAAGAAGAAGAGGAAAATGGGTTCTAGGTTTCCTAAAAGGCATGTAGTG
The DNA here is from genome assembly GCA_024138015.1 of Lumnitzera littorea. Taxonomy (NCBI): domain Eukaryota; kingdom Viridiplantae; phylum Streptophyta; class Magnoliopsida; order Myrtales; family Combretaceae; genus Lumnitzera; species Lumnitzera littorea. Next base: position 66,705,243 of record JAMXBB010000012.1, on the reverse strand, counting down.
TAGGTTTCAAGTTTTTTGGGACACCTTACAGGTAACAAGATGGGTATTGGAATTGCTAATCTCATCCTAAACATGTCTCGATTGTATCCTTAAGTTCAATTACCTAGTTTAAAGTAGTAAATATAATTAGTACCTCATATCTACTATCTAATCCTTATGGGAATGGGGTGGTTTCACTAATTTTTATTATTGCATACACAGCCCAGTATATTTGTTGGTAAATTGTGCTTCTAAAATTTATGCATATTAAGTTTTTTACCCTATTGCTGAGTTTTGCGCTTTACTAATATCAGTTATTGACACTAATTCTAAATTAGGTATTGTATATTACTATATATTATTTTTATTTTTTCTGATAGGTATTTGTTATCGTTAGTTAATGTGTTCACGACATCATTTTTCTTTCTATTGTCTTAAATGTCAATGTTTTTAATGGTCACTATTTCATGTTTTCTTTCATACTAAGCTTTTATTTTCATCATCTCTAGGTTTTATCATTTTAGTGTTAAGTCATTAGCTTTCATTGTTTCTTAAAAAAATAAAAATAAAAATAGTTTTAAGTTTTTTTTTTCCTTGATAACATAGGATTGCATCAAACATAAAGTAAGGTTATAGTTTAAAAACATAACATTGTATTTACATAACCTATTTGCCTTTATACAACACAGATGAGGTAAACCATTCGACAAAACACAAGTTTTCATCTTCCTTGATTTATGAAACCAAACCTTACCATACCCCTTTAGATCTTCTTTTAAAATTTCTTGTAGTTCTATTGAGGGGATTACATCGAAAACCTAGGATTTTGTATTCTATTGCTGAACAAAAGAAGCCATCTAGTTAGTAGCTTGGTTAATCTTGCAAGGTATCAACTTGATCCTCTTCCTTTCTAATTGCTAGATGTTTGCCTTACATACATTAATTACATGTGTATATTTTAGTTTTACATGATGTTGATAAGTTAGATAGTTCTCTATTATTGCTGACTCAGTTTCAATTTTGATTTTTCTTTTCTAAATCCTTTTGAATACAATATTGATTCTACAATAAAGTCCCCATAGTTTTGCTGTGATTATGTCTAATTTCTCTTGGGTTTGTATAAAACCAAAATCCTAGTTCTCTTGACAATCCCTAATTACTCCCTTTATATAAATCTATCTAGTAAAATGATTCATTGAGCCATTTGTATTGAGCTTGGTCTACTATTGCGAGGGGGTAATCCATCTAGGAGAAGAGTAGCCTACTTGATACAATTTTCTTCGTTTTTAACGACTAATGTTCATGATTGAACTTTCAAATGATACTACGTGAATCCTAACTTATGGGATCAAGTTAAAATAGTAATCGGTTCCTTTCGAACCAAGTGAACCACATCATAGAACCATAAGGGAAAGCTGATGGTAACGTTACCCTTTCTGCATCCTTTTTCCTAATATAATAGTTTACCTTAATCCTTGTAAGAAAATTTTCATTGATACTCATATGGGTTATGTGTGTTGTTTGCCATAGTTTAGCTGTTTGTTTAACATTTTCACATAATAGAAAAACATGATCTAGAGATTCCTCTTGATGACCGTACCTTGGGTAGTTAGCATTTCTTTAATTTGCCTCTTCCTTAAATTTTCTGCTATAAGGTTGCAATTATGTCGTATTCTCTATAAGAGTAATTTAACTTTTAGGGGAAAAATGGATTTCCATATCCATTCTCATTTGCTCTTGTTATTTTTTGATTTTGTAACAAGTTTCCTATACATGTCAGCTAGTTTGATTGTTTCTTTTACTAAACTCAAAATGTCTTTTTAGTCTTAGCCTATATGTAGTAGTATCGAACCTATATATTATTCACAATTATGTCAGATAGATTGAGACCAATTTGTGCCTCATTGCATTGATAGGGTTCAATCAAATGTTTCTTCCAGTACCAAGAGCTATAAAATCATTCTTGATAGACATATAAGAGCTCTAATGTAATTCTTTCACCATATGTAAGGCATCCAAAAATTTTTGGGATCACATTACTCTCTCGAACCTTTTTATGTTTTGTTCTAATAAGTTTAGCCCAAATAGCATTTCTTGATTTAAACTCCTAGTAGCTTTTGATTGCACATGCTTCATTTCTTTTTGCTAAATCAATAAAGCTAAGTCTACCTAAATCCTTTAGCTTGGTTGTTTTATCCCAGTTCAACCAATGTATTCTATTTGATTCATTTATTCCATTCCATAAAAAGTTCCTGATTATTTAAGTCATCTTCAAGAGCATTTTTTATGATTTTGGAAACTTGCATATTGCTTCTAAGATAGATTTGATTAAAATAGTCTTGCTAATCATACTTAGTTATTTGGCTTTCCAATTTGATAACTTTTTTTTTTTGAGCTTTCTCAATTAACAAATTATGTTGACTTGACTTCGGTTTACTCCTACCATGTAAAGGGAATCCCAAATATTTTTCGAATGAATTTATTTTCCTAATGCCCAATATAGTTGAAATATCCTCCTTCTTTTGCATTGAAGTGTTTCTAGAAAAAATCATAACTATTTTTTGATAATTGACCTTTAATCTTGATAATTGGGAAAATTCATGTAATACTTCCAATATTTTGCTTACATTTCTATGATCAGCTTTTGCTACCAATACAAAGTCATTAGCAAACATAAAATGAGAGATGCATAAATCACTTCGCTTAACTTTAAATCTTTGCTAAGTTCCTTGGTGCACTTGCATCTCTACCATTTGGTTGAAAAATTCCATGCTGAGTATAAATAGATAGGGTGTGATTGGATTCCCTTCTCTAATCCCTTTATTAGGTTGGAAAGACTCTAAAGCATGGTCATTCAATAAAATTTCAATCGAAGTGGAAATTACACACATGTCTAATATGCTAATCCACTTCTCAAGAAAATTAAGACTAATAAGGACCCAATGTATATAATCCGATTTAATCGTATCAAAAGCCTTTTTCAAGTCTATTTTAATCATGATCCAATCTTGCTTCCTTGATTTTCTTCTAAAGCTATGCAATATTTCATTTACTAAAATAATATTATCTGACTCTTTCCTTCCTTCAATAAAACTTGCTTGAGTGGGATGAATAAGCTTGTCTAAATAAGGGCTTAGTTTGCTTATTAAGAGTTTCATGAGAATTTTATATAATGTAGTACAAAAGGCCAATAAATTGAAAATCTTTCATTGTATTCGCTTTCAATTGCTTGGGTATTAAGTATAGTTGGGTTTGATTTAGTTGACTATGAATTGTACCTTGATCAAAACACTTTTTATCATATAACTAATCTCTTAACCTAGAAAACTCTAGCATTTTTTATAGAAGGAGGCACAAAAACCATTTTTTCTTAGAGCCTCCTAAGAACCTGTTTGCTTTAAAGCATTAAGGACTTCTTTAGGGGATATTTCTTTTGCTAAGTCCATTTTTTTTTATCATTAAAACCATATTTGATTTCCTCCATGATTTGATTGAAGATAAGAGAAGTTTCCTTTGATGAACTATAAAATTTTTTACAATAAATTAGGAAAATTATGGATATTCTTTCTTGATCATACATTTAATTTCTTGCATCATCTTAAAGTTCTAAGATTTGGCTTTTAGCTCTCCTATTTTGAACTACCGCATGATAATGGGAAGTATTCCTCTCACCATCTGTAATTTATTTTGTGTGAGTTTTCATCTTCTAAATCTACTCTTCTCTTTCTAAAATTCGCTTAGGTTCCTTTAAATTTTGCTTTATCTTGATAAGATAGGAATTTGAAGTGTTACACCTTAAGTGCCACTATCGTAATAGTTCTAACATGCATACCAATGGTTGATGATAGCTTAGGGCCCATAACTACCACTACACTATTGATATATACAAGGCTTTACATCTAAGATGGCAACATTTAGTGGAAGTGAAGCATGCTTACCAATAAACCTTAAAAAACAATGCCTCCTTTATCATAAGGTCTCTTTTGTAATTGTTTAGCAAAGTGGTTTGTTAAGCTTTATTGATCGTATCTTAGTCAGTGCTCCTATTTGAAGTTTTAGTAGAGTTAACCTATAAAAGAATAACTATATGGGTATAAATAAAACCATGTGCTTAGTAAGTAGCAAGAGATAAACATTATACATAAACAAGGAAGGTAAGCAAGTCCTTTTAAAGTGTCATGAATACAACATATCAAATGGCATTAGTACAACATTGGCTAGTACATCGCAAGGCTAGAGAAAATAACCTCACTCTAACCTAGGTTTTGAGAAGTTTTACAACAACTCATCACTTTGTGGTCCTAAACTTTCTCATTAATCTGAGATGCACAATGGACTTTCCCTTGTCCCCTCTATAACCATTTCGAACCATCCTACTTGATATTTTCCAACCTGATAGTGACCTCCTCTTTTTTCATTTTAGTTTTGTAAGATTGAAAGAAGGAAATCTTATTTCCTTGTCTATGAGTAGTGTTGATAGGAAAATGCAGAACGCAAGCGTGCTATGCATGTATAATTTTTAGAATCGAATATTACATTAGTAAAGTTAATTAGGCGATCAACCGGTGATTCCAAACCAAATAAGAATTTTATATATTTCAAGCTAAGCAGCGTAAGTCATCAATTGGAAATCTTATATTCATAATCGCGGTAGGCATACATATAACTAATTAACAAGCATAAATAACATAATGGCTTATTATCCCTTAGTAACACATCAAGAATTGCCATGAGGCAGACCACTTACCTAGATTATAGATGACTAATATTCTCTTGAAAGTTGAGTTGAAACCCTACAAAAAGTTAACCATTAGTTATATGTTAATAATTTTTTTAATTTGTATCGTTTTATAGGTGGCCCTAGTACTTCATTATTTACTTATAAAGGAAGTATTAATATTCATAAAAGAAAACTTAACTTTTATAAGGATTGTAACTATTATATATAATATATATTTGTATATATATATATATTAAGATTTTGAAACGTAGTTTTAGGATCATTAATAAAAGGGCTAGAATAAGATACTATTAATGGGAAGGCAACTGCAAATAATAAAATACAATCATGGGAAAGCTTAAAATATATAACAAGTAGTGATGGTTATTATTTAAGAATATTTATATATTATACATTTCATTGTATTCAATATTTTAAGTGAAAATTAGGCTAAAATACCAAGAAAATTAGAAAGTAATTTAACAATTATCAAGGATGGACCCAAAATATCGTATTGGATATAAAAAGGCATGAGAAAAAGTTTGGGGATTTTAGGAAGTTAATAAATGGGTTTTTGTGATTTTTCTTTAAAATAGACTTTTTTTTAACAAAAATGGGTAGAACTTGGAAAAGTTTTTTAAAATACCAAACATGTAAAATTAAATCTAGGAACCTATAAGAAGGTAGGATTATGGAGTACTTACAGGTAAAAGGATTCCTTGAAACAAAATGAATTGGAAGCTCTAAAATTATTGAAGTTAAAACCAAAAAAATGGCCAAAACCATTATCAATGGGTGGCCACCACCACTCCCACATTGTTTAACCTCTTAAGATGAATATGGAGAAGCTCCATAAATTTTCCTTCAAATTTTAAAGGCTTAGTTTAAGTGGTGTGGATTTTTAAAGTTAGGATAAGGGTATTTATAGTGTTCAAGAATTAATATTAAATTGTACATATGTCCAAAAATCATTGCAAATTAGACACATGTTCCTTAAAGTTTTACACATATCCCATTAAAGTTTCACAAAATTTAGAAAAGTGTACAAATTTTGGTGAATTTTTTAAAAGGTTACCTAATTTTTAATAATTTTATAATAAGTGTAAATATGTTGATAACTTCTTCAAGAATTTACCAAAATTTTACAATTTTTTGTTTACTTTCCTTACAATTTGTTGGATATTTTTATGACATGTTATTGATTTTTTCTTACATTTATAGAGTTATTTTGATATTTCTTAGGTATTTTATGATGTTTTGTAGGGTACTTTTATCATATTTTAGTATTCTTCCCAATTATTTTATTATTTAATTTACTTTTCCAAATATATTTTTTACTTTAACTTGGGAATATGTAATGATGATGTTTTATATACCTTATTTTATTACTAATTAATTATTTACCATTTCATTTTTACTTTTTACTATCTACTTTTACTTTTAGGGACAAATTGGTCTTAGATCACTTTTGTTATCTTTAATCCTTGGTAGATACTTCATAATTAATATCTTGACTTTTTATCTTATAATAACTAATCCTTTCTGTTACTTGTTGATAATTTTTACCTTCTATAGCCAATCATATATATATATATATGTATGTATGTATGTGTGTGTGTGTGTGTGTGTGTGTATGTATGTGTGTGTGTGTGACTGTAACGTTACTATACCTTTTTGAAAGCTAATGCCCATGTTGGCTTACTTTGGACTATCTACTGTAAGTAGCATTCACTTTATATGGCTGGCATTCTGCTTTACTAAATAGCCTCAAGTAGCCCTCTCTTAGGTCACTCCTTTTTCAAGTGGCCCCTTCTATAGGATTGGCCTATCAATGAGAACGCCATATGTTACAACCTAAGTCTATGGAGAGGAATCCTAAGTTTTCTTCTTTTACTAATCTAATTGTTCCTATCATTTTTTATATTTTCTATTGTTGTCAACTTTGCAAACCTTAATTCTATTGATGGGTCAGTATTCCTATTCAATTCTCATATTTTAGGGTTATTTAGGGCTATGGCATTGGCAATTGAATTCGTCTTAGGTCTTTAAGAACCTAAGGTTTAGGTTTATATTGTTGTGTTGGCTTAAGCAATCTAGCGAGTCTTACATTCTACTACTCTTCAAAAAGTTTCATCCTTAAAACTTTGGGTAGTGTACATTCTTTAGCTTTTGCTGCATATCTGATTCTAGCTGGAATTTATCTCAATCATCCATGTTTGACTTGTTGGCTTTGGATTAGTTGTTAAGTTTAATGGGAAAATTTTGGAATGAAGTCTTGGTTTGTAATTTAAGGAAAGGGTATCACTAATTCTAGTATTTAAGATAAGTCAATATAGATTAGGTCGTACTTGTTTAGTCACTACATAAATTGATTATAGTTTAGATAATTGAAAGTTATCAAGGTAATAGATAGTTACAATGTTTAACAAAATGTATAAAATTCTTTTTACAATTAAGGTGGTCTTTGATCTAAATCTATAAGGGAATGCAAAATAAAAGATGGTGAGGGACTTTAGGGAAGTTCATTGGTATATGATTAATTAGAATCATCTGTGGATGATTCTAAGCTAATAAGTATGTGAGAAGATCAAATATGGTCAAGCAAGAATAGTTTCAAATCATACGTCTTTTTTCTAAGGTATAAACCTATTTAAAATAATTTAGGAAAATATTATAAAGGATTCATAAAGAAATCAATAAGGTGTTCATATTAAGACCAAAACAAGATTGTCTTGAGCTTAATAACATGGTTAAGTAAATTAGATTTTCTAATGAGATAATTCAAATTTTAATTTAAAGAATTAGAATGGTGAATATTAAGGAAGATGATAAATGGTTAGCAAATTAATTTTTTTCTTTTGCAAGTTTGAAGAAGATTGGTTATTTATTAGTGTAGGGATGCAAGAAGACATTTGGCTTTAATGGATAAAGTTCTATTATAGGTTGAAATTTGCGTTTCAATTACTTTACATGTAGAGATTGAAAAAATCATATGGTTCCCAAGAAGTTTGGTTTTAGAGGGATGTTTAAAATTGCAACTTAGGACTTTACATTCTAAATTAATGTCATAGGAGATGATGAACAACTACCAATAACTAATGTTTCTATTTAAAGGTTGGATGGAATTGGTTTTTATAAAGTATATAGGTGCATAAGAAAGGGGAACTTTAAATTTGTTGGGTAAACTTCCATCATTTAATATCATTAGGTTAGGTAGTTGGATTTAAGATAATAGTTAGTTAAGTTTGAAAGGGAAATTTATACTTTACACGAGTGTAGTTTTGTAGAATGACGGTAGATGAGTTAGGATTAATATTCGATTTAGGGTTGGCTTGATCTGAGTGAGATGAAAGGATAACATTAAGTGAGTGAAAAAGGGGTTAAATGTTTAAAGATCAAGTTTCACATGAAGAATCATGAGAAATGGAGATGCACAAAGAATGATAAATGGTAGATTGGTAACTATTGTTAAATTCTTTCATACGTAATTTAATGAAAATTGAAGGAATAAAATTCTATTTACAACTATCTTTAGGAATTTAGAAGTAACAAACCTGTAAGGGGTAGCTAAGGAGAAATGGTATTTTTTTTTAAAGAGATGTTATGGTAATTATGAATGCAAAAGATTATTTCATGGTTTAATTGATACAATGTTGTATTAGCAATAATGTGGTGTGATTTGAAAGTTGGTTAAGTAAAGATTTAAAGAGAAATAGTTGAATTTCTAAAAGAAAGGAAATCAAAGAAGACTAAGAAATAATAACTATTACTTTTAGTCTAGAATTGTTGGATTGGACTTTATTTTAGGAAAACTTAGTTGTTAAATTTGAAAGTTTAGGTAGATAAACTTATATTGGATAAGGCTTATAGAAGTGCGAGATATAGGATTAAGGATCAGTTTGGATGAATTGGATAAATATCAAACTAATGAAGTAACAATTGATTAGATGGTAATAAGAAGACATAAATATTTAAGATCTTAATTAATGATGTCGAGATAGTTTAAGAAGAAAGGAACATAATAGGAAATTTCTAGAATATCCTTACTCTAAAGCATGGACAATAAATCATAGGAAACTCAAAGTGATTGTTGACATAAGTGTAGAAATAAAGGTATTAAATTTGAAGTTCTTACATTTTCAAGAAGAATTAATGGTACTAGAATTTGTAGGGCCAATAGGCTTGCATGATTATTTTTAGTTAGGACATGATAAATGATGTGATGAAAATTTTAGGTTTTTGTCAATCATAGAAATTTCATGTGGGAAGATGAAGTTAATTTGGTTTTAAGAAATGGGCTTGCAAAGGAAGTTTCAATAATTTAAAGAAGTAAGTTAAAATAGGCAAGCTATTTAGTAGATTCAAATGGTTCAGGAAAGAAAATTAACATAGGTGTTCATAGAAGGAACTTGATAACGAGGAATTTGGAGTTGATGTTACTAGATTATTCAAATGATGAAAACTGAATTAAAAGTTCTTTTTTCTTTGTTCATCAAACTCAAAGCTTGTTGTGCATTTTGAATGCTACAATCCATCTCGTCTTCCATAAAGCAAATTAAGCAAGTTGATCACTACATAGGGAAATCAAAGGAGCTCCAAAAGAAGATCAATATGAAAGATAATTTCAACCTTAATGTTTTAAGGTTAGGATTTAAGTCTTTTATTTGTTATCACATATCTTAACTTTAAGTAATTGACCTATGTCTTAAACTTTTATTACATAAGTCTATCCCATTACGTACTCTTATTATGGTCGAAGTTCTTCATTCCTTTTTTTGCTACATCGTTCTTAGGGGTTATAATGTTTTGCTACCACTTTAAGGTGTGACACCACTATTGTATTAGTCTTACCATGCATACCACTAGTTGATGATAGCTTAGGGTCCATAGCTACTATTACACTATTGATACACATAAGACTTTACATTTGAGCTTGCAACATTTAGTGGAAGCAAAGTATGCTTACCAACAACCTTAAAGAACAATGCCTCCATCACTATAAGGCTAGTGAAAATAACCCCACTCTAAGCTAAGTGTTGATGAGTTTTACTATAGCTTACTACTTTGTAGGCCTAAACTTTCCCATTGATCTGAGGATATGTAATGGACTTTCCTTCATCCCCTCTATACCCATTCTAAACTATCATACTTAATACTTTCCAACCTAATGACAATCTCCTCTATTGTTATTTTAGTTTCGTAGGATCGAAAGAAGGAAATCTTATTTCCTAATCATATGGGTGGTGTGGATGGGAAAATGTAGAATGCGGGTATGCAATGTATGTATAATTTTTATAGTCGAATATTACATTAGTTAAGTTAATTAGGGGGATCAACCAATGATTCCATACCAAATTAGAATATTATATATTTTAAGCCAAGTAGTAGAAGTCATTAATCATAAATCTTACATCCATAATCACAATAGGTGCACATATAATCAATTTATAGGCACAAGTAACATAATGGCTTATTATCCCTTAGTGACACATCAAGAACTGCCGTAAGGTAGGTTACTTACCTATATTGAAGATGACCAATATTCCTCTAAAAGTTGAGTTAAAATCCTATAAAAATTTCACTATTAGTTATAGGTTAGTATTTTTTTTTTAATTTGTATCATTTTATATACCATAATACTTCATTTTGTACTTATAAAGAAAGTATTAATATTCACAAAAGAAATCTTGACCTTTATAAGGAATGTAATTATTATATATAGTATACATATATTAAGATTTCAAAATGTAGTTTTAGGATTATTAGAAAAGGGACTAAGAGAAGATATTATTAATGTAAAGGCTATTATAAATAGTAAAATACAGTCATAGGAAAAATTAAAATATTTAATAATTAGTAATGGCTATTATTTAGGAATATTTATATATTACGTGTTTTATCGTATAGCTAACATTTTAAGTGAAAATTAGGAAAAAATACCAAAAAAATAGAAAATAATTTAAAATTATCAAGGATAGGACCAAAATATCATACTTGATATAAGAAAGTATGAGAAAAAGTTTGGGGACTTTAGGAAGTTAACAAATAGGGTTTTCTGATTTTTCTCTAAAATAGACATTTTTTAACAAAAATTGCAAAAATTATAAAAAAATGTCAAACATGTAAAATTAATTCTAGGAAAATTACCATAAGAAGGTAAGTTTATAGAATACTCATAGGTAAAAAGACTCTTTGAAACAAAATGAATTGAAAGCTTCAAAATTATTGAAATTGAAACCACAAACATGGCTAAAATCATCCCCAAGTGGTAGCCACCACCACTACAACTTTGTCTAATCTCTTAGGAGGAAAATGGAGAAGCTCCATAAATTTTCCCTCAAATTTTAGAAGCTTGGTTTGAGTGGTGTAGATTTTTGAAATTATGAGAGGGGTATTTATAATGTTCAAGAATTAATATTAAATTGTACATGTGTCCAAAAATCATGGAAAATTAAACACATGTTCCTTATATTTTTACACATCTACTTTAAAGTATCACAAAATTTGGTGAATTTTTGAAAAAGTTACCTAATTTTTTTAATACTTTTATAATAAGTGTAAATTCATGGAAAAATTGTCATGTATCTTTGACCTTAGGACATGTGTCCAGCTAAATTTTGACCAATTTTTGCCACTTGTATAATTTTTGGTAGTTCTTGATGAAGTTATCAATATATTTTATTCATTTTATAATATTGCCAACTTTTATAATTTTTTGTTTACTTTCTTTATAAGTCGTTTGATATTTTTATGACATGTCATTAATTATTTAACATTTGTAGAGTTGTTTTTTATATTTCTTCGATATTTTATGAGGTTTTGTATGGTACTTTTATCATATTTTAGCATTCTACCCAATTATTTTATTATTTAATTTATTTTTCCAAATATATTCTTTACTTTTACTTGTGAATATGTCATTATGATGTCTTATATATAAGTAGCATGGGTCATTATCATAGTTTTTATTCTTTTTTATTATTTGTTTACCTTAGTTTATTACTAATTTACTATTTACTATTTTATTTCTACTTTTTACTACCTACCTTTACTTTTGGGGGCACATTGGCCTTTAATCACTTTTATTGTCTTTAATCCTTGGTAGATACTTTATAATTAATGTCTTGACTTTTTATCTTTTAATAACTAATCCTTTTTACTACTTATTGATAATTTCTACCTTCTATAGCTTTATATAGATATATATATATATAGGACTATTAGGCCATTTTTGAGAGCTAATACCTATGTTAGCCTACTCTAGATTGCTTACTTTTGGTAAATTTCACTCTATGTGGCTTGCATTTTGCGTCACCAAGTAACCCTTTCCTAGGTAGCCCTCTCCTAGGTTGCTGCTTCCATGGGGTTGGTCTCTTAATGAAAGCACCAAATATTACAACCTAAGTCTAAGGGAAGAACCCTAAGTTGCTTATTTTACTAATCTAGTTTGTGCTATCATTTTTAATGTTTTCTTTTATTGTCAACTCTATAGACCTTAATTCTATTGATAAGTTAGTGGTTTTGGTCAATTCTCATATTCTAGGGTCATTTAGGGCTATAAGATTAGAAATTGAATTCATCTTAGGTCCTTAGAGCATAGATTTTGGGTTTATATCATTCTGTTAGCTTAAGCAAGCTAGTAAGTCTTACATAGAGCATGTGTTGAAGCTTTTTCATTTCCATTCCAACCTTCATAATATTTTACTCTTTTGGTAATGAACAATACCAAAAACTTTCCTTTTCCAATCTTTTAGGAAGCTTGGCAAAGTAGCTACTAAGGTTAATAAACTGTGATTAGAAGCTTTCCAAACTTATTCCATCAAATATGAATAGGAATTATTTGAAAACCAAATAGCATGGAATAAAAAAGTTCTTTGTTTTCTAGTTCAAAAAGGTAATGGATCAGTAAGAAGAAGAAGAGGGTTGTAGTTGCTAAGCCATTTAGGGAGATGAAAAATTTTGGAGTTTGGGAAAATACTCCTCTAGGCTTTGTTACACCAAGCTCTATCTAGGCACCTTTAGATTAATGTAGGAAGGCTTTACTCATTTGACTAAGCATAAGGTATACCTACATTACCAATATCTATTAAGCTACTTTGGTTCATACAAGTAGCGTAATGATAGGCTCTACTTTTAGGAAATTGACCTCCTCCCAACATTCACTTCTAGAATTGACGTCGTTAAAGTCTCTTATTATACACTAAGTAGCATTTTGAACTAAGGTTGCATGTGACCTTAGACTATCTTATAGTGTTAGTTTTTCTTGTAAATTTGTAGAGTCAAATTATAGAAAAATACCACGATGATTAGAATTGCTAACCTTTGCCTAAATGTGAATTTATTGGTAGGTCTTCTAATGAAATGGATATCTAATATCTATTGATTCTAGAGTAGTAACATGTCTCCATTATATCTTCTAGCTTTAATACATGTCTAACCATCAAGTTGAGACAAATATTGAAACATATAGGTTGCAAATTTGGAAAATTTTGTCTCAAGTAAGGTTACCATGTCAAGCATGAATTTTGTAAAAGTATGTAGCATATCATCTTGCTTAGCTAACAAATTTAATTCTCTAACATTCCAAACAAGAATCCTTACAAGCCTCGACAGTGTTTAGTGATGAGTAACCCCATCTTGAGTGATAGTAGTCTTGTAGCAAATAATTTCATTATTTTCCATCATCACCACACTAATATCCATTACAAAGTTACTTGGTATTTTCTTAGTGTCTACTAGTGTAAAAGTCTCCTTAGTGTTAAATAGTAATAGTGGAATTGTTTGAGATTTCTTGAGTAAATAGGTTGTTGGAAGCGTGTACTCTAGAATCTTTAGCTGAGTGGTTCTGTATATCTTGTTCACCATAATCTCTAGTGTTTTGTCATTTTTTTTTTAATTATCTTATGAGGATGCATGTCCTCTAACACCATTGCCACTACTATGAACATTGCATACTCCTTCCCCATTCAAACTATTTAACTTATCTTGGTTAGTGTGAGTGTTCCCTTCAATTTCATTATTACCACCCTTACTACTAGCACTTGATGAGAAGGTTTGGACTTCTCCTACTAGTGCCTTGTTGTACTCCACATGGATCATAACTCTTTTCATTTGACTAGAGTTGAATACATTAGCGTATAACTTTTATTAACCTAAGGCATCTCTAAGTCAAGATGCAAGATTTTGATATTGAATGTCAAGAGTGCCTTGTTGATTTTTCAAGGTTTAGCTAGCTAAATTTTTAATGTTTGATAGTCTCTTCTTTAGAGTGGAAGAGGATAAAGGCATTATAGGAATTGTTTTAAAGGTAAAGTCCACTAAATCAGTAGTGTTGATGGGTGATTCTCGTTCCAGTATATAAACACCTGCAATACGAGAAAATGGCTACGGGGGGCACTGGAGGGTACTCTAGAGCAATCACTCTGATGCTTAAGTTAGTTCTCTCGTTACATAGAGAGAGATAGCAAGTAGTTATGGTGTTGAGAGAATGGAAGATAGTCCCCTTACCTGGACTCTTGGCTGGTATTTATAGTAAGTCTATGGGAATTGCCCATAGATCGAGTCATTGGACTAGGCTTAGAGGTGAGTATGCCTAAAGAGGCAAAGAGCACCTGAAGAGGCGAAAGTCTAAAGAAGCTAATGTGCCTGAAAAGGCTGGGGCACCTGAAGAGGCAAAGAGTGCTTGAAGAGGCTGAAGCCTAAAGAGGCTAATGTGCCTGAGGAGGCTAAGGCACTTGAAAGTTGCTCAACTTAGGCATGACCTATGCTAAGTCATAAGATAGGCTGACTAGCCTCTAGTCCATTAAAGTATAGGACCTTAGCTTGCTTTCATGTCGTCTAAATCAATTGTAGGACTTAGAGCCGTTAAGGAGTATCTCCTTAGCAAATTATGTTTATGTGGGCATAGAGCGAAGGGCATTTAGTTTGCCCTCACTTGCTTCGGAGTTCTCACACTCGTCTTTAAAGAAAGTTATGTTAGCAAATGACTGAGCAAGTCACCATAAGTTCCAAATAGGTGATAATTGATATTATCTGACTTGTCGAAGTTTAAATCATGAAGCAACTTATGGACAGATGCAGCTTGATGCATAGTCGAATGAGTGTTAACAATAGGTTAACATGAAGCTTAGCATAGGACTCAGATGTTTGATGCATATTTGCTTAAAAAATGCATAATAACTTACAAATGGTAGGGGTAAAGTCTTACTCATCTTTTAACGATGGGGTCGGTACATATAGTTCGAATGTGATTTTGTGTAGCTTAAGATGTTGTTGACTTTGTAGTAATTCAAGGAAACAATCCAAACTTGAGATAACCATTCGACTTTCATGTGAAGGAGCTTGACATTTTGTGCTTTTGAAACTCAGTAAAAGATAGAACTTAGCTAATGGAGTTTAGTTTTTGAAGTCGTCACTGATGTTAGTGAAGCATTTAATTCAAGCTTGAAAAAGATCTAACTTAGCATTATCATCACAACATAGTTGGTCACCAACCTAAGCATTGTGTGCCCTTTTTCAGCTAAGTTTAGAAGATATTCTCTTTATAGAACTTGACATATTGAGAAAATTCTCAAAAATTCAAGTCGCACTTCGAAATTTTATGAAAACTTGGCTGCTAACCTGTGGTAATGTGACATGAAGGAAACTCAACAACAATGGAGTGAAGAGGAAAATCCATTTAAGGATGTTTTGTCCTAATAAGCTTAGATAGGTTCTATACAAATGAACAAGGCCATATGATATGCTCAGCTTCTTGAAGCCTGGAACTCTTTCATTTTTTTAAGTAAGCAGCTTAATCGTATCGTTAGGAGTTTAAGTCAGATACCATTGGGGAGCTTATCTCGGCTTTGAAATGCTGAAATACTTTTGAGTACTAACTAAATGCTCAGCTGTTGTGAACAATTCTTAGCAAGGAGATGTACAATGACTTGGCATATGAATAGATAACTCAGCTTCCTGGCTATCGTCAAAGGTAGAGAGCACTTATTCGATAAGTTTAGAGTATAAGTCGATCGTATTTTTGCTTTGATCTCATGTAGGTAGCTGTTATGTGGAACAATACGAATGTAGTTGCTATTAAAGCTTAGTAATGAAAGGAGCTCAGCCTTGACATGGTGTTCATAATACTTAGCCTATTGAAAGATCAGCCTTTGTTTTACTGAGATTATGCTTGTTTAGCATTCGCTATCTTAAAGCATGAGCAGATATTATGCCAAAGTGCTTGGCATAGATTCAATTGCGACTTGGTAGAGTTAGTTGCTATCAGCATGATGGGTGCATTGTGAGCCCAATGCTACTATTCATTTGTAGAAAATGTTCAGGTTGGTTTTGACATCGTTGGCAACTTAGTAGGGACTTGGATAAAATGCACTCTTCCATCTGGTAAGCCGGACCATAAGCCAAAATAGATTGATTGGCACAATATGGTAAGAGGACTTTAGGAAGTTGCTTACTCCAAACAACTTGGCAAGCAGTCTTTGAGAAAACCTCGAACATCACCCTAGCCTTTCAGTTTCCTACCTCTCGGCCTATTGACTGTTGTTGTAAGTGAGAACAACTCTGCATGATTCTTCTCAACATCTTGTTTTGCAGTAGCTTGACTTCATTAGGAATGTTTGACTTAAAATTCGTTCACTAATTAGAGATAGCTTGGCGGCATTCTTCTTTGACCGTGTATGGAGCTCGAGTCTACATCACAGCATCAAGAGAAGTAGCCTGGCTCTGACTTGGAAAATTGAATTTTAGCATTTGGTTAGCTTACTCGGATATAGGTGGTTGGTGTGCTCAAAAGTGTTTTAACTTCAGTTGATTATGACGTATGAGATTTCTCACATTGCTAATTGATAAGACTTTCTAACACCATTTTTTCTATTTACCAGAAAATGTTTAGCATATTGTTGTAGTAACGTGGACTTCGCCAACTAATCTTGCTTGGCATAATAGCTTTGTTTGAAATTCAGTTTGTAATGAAATTCGCATGTAGATTTGATTGGCTGCTTAGGTGCTATAACGTTGATTGGTACATTCATCTGTACTATAGAGAGCCTAGGTCTTAAACTTGCGTATGAGTTAATTGGCTTTTCAGCCTAGGTCGATTATACGGACCTTGATCATTGGTTTCGGTAACTTGATGTCTACATTTCTCAGCATGGACTTAGGTAAATTCTTGACACTCAATACATTGATTTGCTGGTGGAACATAGAGTATGCTTGTTCAGTAAAATGAGCAGCTCACCATACATGCCAGGAGTAACTAAACGACTTAAGTTTAGAACGACTCCTTGACAACTCTACATAGGGGCTCAGCATAGTTATCAAATTTTGGCTATTTGGCTATGGTGCATAGTGATAAATTGGCATTTCAAGTTACTCAACACATTTGAAGGTAGATAGAAATATTCGGCGTCAGTTTCTCGTATAGTGACTCAGCATGAAGATTGGAGTTCACATTTGAGGAACTGCTTGACCAAGACTTCTCTGCCAAAAATGCTTGACCTTGATAAGATAAGGTTGGTTTAACTAAACTTGCTGGGTAACTTGGCATGGTGGATGGAAGCTTGAATTGCGTACCCATAAATTGCCGTATGCCTTATAATTTGGAAACTATGCTTGCCTAAGAGTTGCAACTCGACTTATGAAGTCGTTGCTGACTAGCGACTAAAGTAATCTTGGGTTGCATTGGATGTTGTGGTTATTCATCTTAATACGCTGAGGGTGTTGTTGTGAAGATGACTAAACTAGTTTAGAACATTGGCCAAAGATACAAGAGCTTAGAAGCTCGAAATGGAAGCTCGATGACTTCATTATGATAACTTAGTCTTTCATATATGGCTTGGATTGCAGATTAAGCATGCTTATTATGCTCAACTGTGTTGCTACTCCCCATATTTGCGATTTCATTAGAAATATAGCTTAGCTTTCCAATCCACTTCCTTACGACAACACATGTCAGTCGGCATACATGCTTGAATACTCGGCAGCCACTTACGGTCGCTCAATGATGTTGTGTAGCTTGTGAAACAATCACTCAAACATGACTCGGTTGAGAATTGTTGCTAAGAAAAGTCAAAACTATGGACTCTCAAGCTGGAATTACACTCATTAAGTTCAAAATCTGGCATACATACGAGACATAAAGGTTACATGGCAATTACATAACCACTATATGGCAGTTAAAAATCACCAGAGGATGTTGCAGTTATCCCAACATGAAAGGCTTGTGTGAGGAAGGTGGTTATGAGCCAAATAATGGGAAAAGTTGTAGTATCTACACTTGAAAATATTGGTTATGAACAGTTTCGAACCAAGCTAACATGAGATCTCAAAGATTGCACTTAAGAAGAACGAGTATGAGCCATACGTAGTTTGTTATTGGTAAACTTTTGCAAATGCGAAACTATCATACGTCGAAGGAATAATAATGCTTCTATGCTTGCAGACTAATGTTTCATTCAAGATAATTCTTCCCATGAAGCATATAGAAGAAATCCAAAATCCAAATAAAAAGCACCAGTGAACATTGGCGCAAGAATCAAATGTTATCCACTCCGTAACTTTGGAAATTCACCACAAAGTTTTGAAAATTGTTGAAAACATGGGGAACGGACTGCTCGTTCCCATATACAGCACCAATTGTTGACTGGTGATTCTCATTACACCTACAACATGAGAAATAAGCTACAGGGTGGGGGGGGAGGCATCGAAGGGTGCTCTGGCATGGCTACTCCGATGCCTAAGTTAGTTCCCTCATCATATAGAGAGAGAGATATCGAATAATTATGGTGTTGAAAGAATGGAAGAGGGTCCCCTTACCTAGGGTCTTGGTTAGTATTTATAGTAAGTCTATGGAGATTGTCCTTAGACTAAATCATTGGACCAAGCATAGATATTAGACTAAGTAATATAAGCTTACATAACAATTATCTAAAAATGCCTATCAACACTTGCCCCCTACTCTCCTTAGTGATCAAGTCGGAAAAGAGAGTATTTAGGGAGGTTGATTTTATGGAGTTTTTGGATAGGTTTGCAATCCTAGCTTGATAAGGTTAGTATGCTTGAAGAAGCAAAGGCCTGAAGAGGAAAAAGGTAGGAATGGCAAAAGCACTTATAAATATTGATATGCTTAGAAATGTGAAGACCTAAAGAGGCCAGAGTGCCTAAAGAGGTGAGGAGTGCCTGAAAAGGTGAAACCTTAAAGAGGCTAATGTGTCTAAAAAGGCTGGGATGCTTGAAGAGGCAAAGAGCGCTTAAAGAGGTGAGTATGCCTAAATAGGCAAGGAGCGCTTGAAGAGGCGAAAGACTGAAGAGGGGAAGAGCGCCTAAAGAGGCGAAGAGAACCTAAAGAAGTGAGTATGCCTAAAGAGGCAAGGAGCACTTGAAGAGGCGAAAGCCTTAAGAGGCAAATGTGCTTGAAAAGGCTAGGGCGCTTGAAGAGGCAAAGAGCGCCTAAAGAGGCAAGTATGCTTGAAGAGGTAAGGAGCGCCTAAAGAGTCGAAAGCCTGAAGAGGCTAGGGCATCTGAAGAGACAAAGAGGCGAAAGCCTAAAGAGGCTAATGTGCCTGAAGAGGTTGGGGCACCTAAAAGTTGCTCAAGTTAGGCACAACCTGTGCTAAGTCGTAAGATAGGCTGATTGGCCTCTAGTCCGTTAAAGTATAAGACCTTAGCTTGCTTTCTTGTCATCTAAATCAATTGTAGGACTTAGAGCCATTAAATATTATCCTATTAGCAAATTATGTTTGCGTAGGCATAGAGCGAAGGGCATTTGTTTTGCCCTCACTTGCTTCAGAGTTCTTACACTCATCTCTAAAGAAAGCTAAGTTAGTAAATGACCGGACAAGTGGCTATAAGTGCCAAATAGGTGATAATTGATATTGCAGGTGTTTGTATATCAAAACGAGAATCACCAGTCAACAATTGGTGCTGTATATGGGAACGAGTAGTTCCTTCCCCACGTTTTCAACAATTTTCAAAACTTTGTGGTGAATTTCCAGAGTTACAGAATGGGATAACATTTGATTCTTGCACTAATGTTTGCTAGTGCTTTTCATTCCGATTTTGGATTTCTTCTATATGCTTCATGGGAACAATTATCTTAAATGAAACATCAGGCTGTAAGCATAGAAGCATTATAATATTCCTCCAACGCATGATAGTTTCGCATTTACAAAAGTTTACCAGTAACAAACTACGTATGTCTCATACTCGTTCTTCTTAAGTGCAATCTTTGTGATCTCATGTTAGCTTGATAAGAAACTATTCGTAACCACTATTTTCGAGTGTAGCTACTACAACTTTTCCCATTATTTGGCTCATAACCAATGTCCTCACATAAGCCTTTCATGTTGGGATAACTGCAACATCCTTCGGTGATTTTTAACCGCTATATAGTGGATATGTAACCACCGTGTAACTATTGTATCTTATATGTACACTAGATTTTGAACTTGACAAGCATAATTTTGGCCTAAGAATCCACGGTCTTGACTTTTCTTATCAACAATTCTCAACCGAGTCATGTTCGAATGATTGTTTCACAAGCTACATAACATCGCTGAGAGACCTTGAGTGGCTACCGAGTATTCAAGCACGTATGCTGACTGACGTATGTTGCTATAAGGAAGTGGATTGGAAAGCTAAGCTGTACTTTTAATGAAATAGTAGATATGGGGAGCAGCAACACAGTAGAGCACAACAAGCATGCCTAATATGTAATCCAAGCCGTGTATGAAAGACCAAGTTGTTCACAATTACATCGTTGAGCTTCCATTCCGAGCTTCTAAGATCTTGTATCTTTGCCCAGTATTCTAAACTAGTTTGGCTATCTTTATAATAGCACCCTCAACATATTAAGATGAACAAGCATAACATCCAATGTAGCTTAAGATTACTTCAGTCACTAATTTGCAATGGCTTCATAAGTCAAGTTGCAACTCTTAGCCAAGTACAGTTTCCAAATTGTAGGGCATACAGCAATTTGTAGGTGTGCAATTCAAGCTTTTGTCTACCATGCTAAGTTACTCAGCAATTTTAGTTAAACCAACCTTATCCTATCAAGGTTAAGCAATTTTGGCCGAGAAGTTTTGGTTAAGCAGTTCCTCAAATGTGAACTCTAATTTGCATGCCGAGTCGCTGAGTCACTATACGTGAAGCTGATGCAGAATATTTCTATCGGCTTTCAAATGTGCTGAGTAACTTGAAATGCCGAGTTATTGCCATGCACCACAGCCAAATAGCCAAAATTCAATAACTATGCTGAGCCCCTATATAGAGTTGTTAAGGAGCCACTCTAAACTTAAGTCATCGAGTTACTCCTAGTATATATGGCGAGTTACTCACTTTACTGAACAAGTGCACTCTATGTTCCACGTTGATTTGCCAAGCTTTTCTTTCAGCCTATATATAGCCAAGAAGTCGAGAGATCTAGTAACTTAACGTGCTGAGTGTTGCAAGTTTACCTATGTCCATGCTAACTATTGAGAAACATAGACATCAAGTTGCTGAGACCAATGATCAAGGTCTAAGTAACTGATCTTGGCTGAATAGCCAATTAACTCATGTGCAAGTTCAAGACCCAAGCTATCTACAATAGAGATGAATGCAATAATCAAGGTTACAACACCTAATTGGGTAATCAAATCCACATGTGAATTTCATTGCAAACTAAATTTCAAACAGAACTATTATGCCAAGCAAGATTAGTTGGCGAAATCTACGCTACTGTAACAATATGCTAAACATTTTCTAGCAGATAGAAAAATGGTGTTAGAAGGTCTTATCAATTGGCAATGTGAGAAATCTCATACTTCATAATCAGCTTAAGTTAAAATGCTTCTGAGTATACTAACCACCTATATTCGAGTAAGCTAACCAAATGCTAAAATTCAATTTTTTGAGCAAGAGCCAGGCTACTTCTCTTAATGTTGTGGTGTAGACTCAAGCTCTACCTACAGTCATAGAAGAACGTTGCCAAGCTATCTCTAATTAGTGAATGAATTTTGAGTCAAACATTCCCAATGAACTCGACCTGCTGCAAAACAAGATGCCGAAAAGAATCATGTTGAGTTGTTCTCACTTATAACAACAGTTGAGAGGCCAAGAGATAGGAAATTGAAAGGCCAGGGTAATGTTTGAGGTTTTCTCAAAGATTGCTTGCCAAGTTGTTTGGAGCGAGCAACTTCCTGAAGTCCTCTTGCCATGCCGTGTTGATCAATCTATATTGGCCTATGGTCTGGCTTATCGAATGGAAGAGTGCATTTTATCTAAGTCCCTACTAAGTTACCAACAATGCCAAGACCAACCTGAACATTTTCTACAAATGAATAGTATTATTGGGCTCATAGCATACCCATCATGTTGATAGAAACTTGCTCTACTAAGTCGCATTTGAATCCTTGCCGAGCACTTTGGCATAATATTTGCTCATGCTATGAGATAATGAATGCTGAATAAGCACAATCTGGGCAAAACAAAGGCTGATCTTCTAATAGGTCGAGTACTACGAATACCAAGTCAAGGATGAGCTCTTTTCGTTACTAAGCTTTAATAGCAACTACAGTCGTACTATTCTATACAACAGCTACCTACATGAGATTAAAGAAAAATTACGGCCGACTTATACTACAAACTTGCCGAGTAAGCGCTCGCCACCTTTGACAATAGCCAGGAAGCTGAGTTATCTATTCATATGCCAAGTAATTGTACATCTCCTTGCCAAGAACTGTTCACAATGGTGGAGCCCTACAAAAGTTGAGCATTTGGTCAGTACTCAAAAGTATTTCAGCATTTCAAAGTTGAGATAAAGTCCCCAATGGTATTTGACTTGAACTCCCAAGGATACGACTAAGTTGCTCACTTCGAAAATGAAAGAGTTCCAAGCTTCAAGAAGTCGAGTGTATCATACGGCCTTATTCATTTATATAGAACTTATCTAAGCTTGTTGGGGCAAAACATCTTCGAATGGATTTTCCTCTTCACTCCATTGATGTTGAGTTTCCTTCATGTCACATTACCATAAGTTAGTAGTTGAGCTTTCATAAAATTTCTAAGTGCGACTTGAATTTTTGAGAATTTTCTCAATATGTCAAGCTCTATGAGAGAATATCTTCTAAACTTAACAAAAAAAGGGCATACAAAGCTTAGGCCGGTGACCAGCTATGTGGTGACGATAGTGCTAAGTTGGATCTTTTTCAAGCTTAAATCAAATGCTTCACTAACATTGATGATGACTTCGAAAACTAAACTCTACTACCCAAGTTTTATCTTTTACTGAGTTTCAAAAGCTCAAAATGTCAAGCTCCTTCACGCCAAAGTCAAATGGCTATCTTAAGTTTAGATTGTCTCCTTGAATTACTACAAAGTCAACAACATCTTAAGCTACACAAAATCATGTTTGAATTATTTGTACCGACCCTAATGTTAAAAGGTGAAGACGAGTGTGAGAACTTTGAAGCAAGTGAGGGCAAAATAAATGCCCTTCACTCTATGCCCACACAATCATAATTTGCTGACGAGATACTCCTTAATGGCTCTTAGTCCTACAATTGATTTAGATGACAAGAAAGCAAGCTAAGGTCCTATACTTTAATGGACTAAAGGCCAGTCAGCCTATCTTACGACTTAGCACAAGTCATGCCTAACTTGAGCGACTTTCAGGTGCCTCAACCTCTTTAGGCTTTTGCCTCTTGAGGCACTCCTTGCCTCTTCAGGGATACTTGCCTCTTCAGGCTCTCTTTGCCTTTTTAAGTACCCAAACCTTTTCAGGCACATTAGCCTCTTTGTGCTCCTTGCCTCCTCAGGTGCTCCTTGCCTCTTCAGGCATACTAGACTCTTTAAGCACTCTTTGCCTCTTCAAGTGCCCTAGCCTTTTCAAGCACATTAGCCTCTTTAGGCTTTCGCCTCTTCAAGCACTC
Organism: Lumnitzera littorea; assembly: GCA_024138015.1. Classification (NCBI taxonomy): domain Eukaryota; kingdom Viridiplantae; phylum Streptophyta; class Magnoliopsida; order Myrtales; family Combretaceae; genus Lumnitzera; species Lumnitzera littorea. The sequence continues at coordinate 66,681,636 of JAMXBB010000012.1, read as the reverse complement.
CTTGCCTCTTCAGGTGCCCTTACCTCTTCGGGTTTTCACCTTTCTAGGCATACTAATATTTATAAGTGCTTTGGCCATTCCCGCCTTTTTCCTCTTTAGGCCTTTGCCTCTTCAAGTACTCTAGCCTCATCAGGCCAAGATTGTAAACTTGTCTAGAAACTCCATAAAATCAACCTCCTTGAATACTCTCTTTTTCGACTTGATCACCAAAGAAAGTAGAGGGCAAGTGTTAATAGGCATTTTTAGATCATTTTTATTTGGGCTTATATTACTTAGTCCAATATCTAAGCTTGGTCTAAGGATAATCCCCATAAGCTTACTATAAATACCAGCTAAGACCCCATGTAAAGGGACCCTCTTCTACTTGATACCTCTCTCTACATGACGAGAGAACTAACTTAGGCATTAGAGTGACTGCACCAGAGTATCCTTCAGTGCCCCCCCGTAGTCATTTTCTCGTATTGCAAGTGTTTGTACGCCGGAAGGAGAATCCTTCGTCAATAAGTAGGGTTTATTTTCTCAGTGTTATTTTCTTATACAGTACATGATGATTTGTTTCCATGCATGGGAAGGACTTGTTCATGATTGGATGTACTTAGCTCCTGTCTTGAAAGGACATGTGAGTTATTTGCTATATGTTTTTTAATCCATTTTTTGGAAGTTGAAGCCTCTATTTGAGCTACTTAACTTGTAAGATGGATTTTATCTTACATCATATCTTGAGCTAATTTTGATGGTTTAACCCCATGATTACTTTGATGAATTTGCTTATCTCTAGCCTATAATTTTGGATCCATTGTATTTTGCTTAGTTTTAGTGTTTCCTTTTCTTTGTACTATTATCCACTCTCTATAACCATCAATTTTATTGTTGCTGAGGTCATCACTTACATATGGATCAAGACCATAAAGTTTATCACAAAGTTAAAATTAGTTTTATGTTGCTCGTTGATGTCATTGATGGTTTAATGCTTTACATTCTTATATATGCCACCTAGTTGTTTTATTGTCCTTGATATGTTTCATAAAATTTCTTATTATTAGTGCTCTATATTTTGAAGGTTTTTCTTCTTTTTATTTTCCATCTAGATATATTCATTTTCATTAGGATAGACTTTCCGATTTTCCTTTTCTTAGTCACCAATTTTAATATACTTCAAAATCCTTGCATTTGTTCTTCATTGTGCTGGTCATCAAAATTCATTTTCATTACCTGCAAATATTTTCATTTTTGATTTTGTAATCTAGTTTTTGTTTAGAATTTTAGATTTTATTTATTTATTTATTTTGTTTATTATTGTTTATTGTGAAGTTGGGGTTAAGAATTTCTACTTTTCAATTTGAATTATTCTTATTGTCAGTATTAAAATGGAGTATGGTTGGTGAAGTGTAGGTAATAATTATTGGAGTGCACCTAGCAATAATGAGGAACCCATATCCATTAATTCTTGACATGTAGTGTACTGGTATTGTGGGGATAACCATTCTTCTTATGATTGCCTTGATCCATATCTTTATTTGCCAAACACAAATTCCAAAAAATACACAGTTTCTTAGGATCCAAAAGGAGCAACTAAAAGAGAAATCTCTTAAGGAAAGGCTTATGGAGTGCTTAGCAAAATGTTAAATAAATTATCCCTATTCTTTTAATGACCTAATGCATACCTCAGCTACTTTTCCATACCAATCTCAAACATAGGTAGATGAGTAACCATATGAGAAAGTTATTGTTGAGTGGCAAGTAAGCATTGGGAAAGGTATGGCAATTTTGATCCCAATATCTTTGTACCTATACATACTCCAACCATCCTAATATACCATCTCAGGACTTTAGATAAAGAACCCTAACAAAAATTAATATGGGAAGAGGTTATGGAATATAGAGCATAACATGGAGATATAATTGAACTATTCCATTACCTTTTAAAGAATAGCCATTTAGAATACACTAAACCTCCATACTCATACCCATCAAGATTATCTCAAGTGTGGACACCAAAACTGATAGGAATCAGCTTGTGACTATTTCTAAGTCAAGACTGACTTATCTTAAGCCAATGTCAACCTGCTAGAAGCTGAAGCTGAAGTCGACTGTTCCAACCTGAGGCTGAATTGTTCAAAGCTAAGGCCCATCTACTTTTGCCAAGGTCGAGCTAATACTAGAAGGACGAGAGAAAGAAAAAAGAGCCACTTGGCATCAAGTTTTTATTCTATCGACAAGTTGAGAGACCACATAGCTGAGGCCTCTAGGCTAAAGATCCACTCGGTATGACATGGAGAGACTAATGTTGACTAACCTTAGAACTCAACAACTATGGGTTGACCTTTCAAGCATCTCAGCCAAGTACTCAAGAGTTCAGGGGCTCCTACCTAAACTCAGACATCTAATTACTAATCCCGTACAGTTTGGATCTTATTCTTTCTAAGACAACCCAACTGACTACATGCTAACTTCTTTTTGTTAAACACACAATTTTGTATTCTTGTGAATATTTTCTTTATTTTAATTATAAGCCCATTCTTTAAGGTTTAAGGCCTTATACATTATTTATAGTTTTGCCACTAAGGTTTCTAGGAGTTATTATAAATAGCAACATTTGTAATTAGCTGAAGAGTGAAGAATACATAGATAGTGATTACACTTGAACATTCCTTTTTGAGTATGGATACTCCTGAGCTCTTAGAGCTTACCTTTTTTGGATTATCGAGTGCCTATTAACTCTTTAATCTTTTCTGTGTTCTTATCAATCTTGACCTTAAGATTGTGGTGAAGTTCTCATTTGAGCAAGTTAGTGAGTTGCATCTAACCCTCATTTGAAACTTAAGTGACATTTAGTGTTCATGAGTCGTATCAAACCCTATTTCAAAGTCAGCCTCTAATTGTGTTTATATCTTGGTGTGTAATATCCATCCATATTCATTATCAAAACCCTTTTTATGCCCCTCTCCCTTATTTCCCCCTGAACCCTAAATACCCAATCGTAGCTCGAGTCCTTCCACGTATACTTATGAGTCGTATCATCTTGGTATCAGAGCTTTGGGGAGACATGCATGTTAGTGTTCTTGAAAGTTAGTTCATGGTTTGAACATCTGTTAGTTGTCATTCTGTAGTATGGTGTGTTGATAGTGTTCTTAGTAGGCATAGTATTATGCCATTGATGAGTCGAGTAGCAATAATTTTAGTAGTTGACTTTGGTTGCTATAGAAGTGTTTGTTGTAGCAGTGCTTATGGAGTTGTTTGGTAGTGGTTCTAAGTCAAGTTGAGTGCATTATTTGTCTGCTCAATTTTTCTCTGAGAAAATTACTGTACAAACAAGAATGTTTGAAGATAATGTGAATAACAATGGAGATAGTCCTCACGAAAGCTTGAGGAGACGTGTTGATAACTTAGAAAATCGGATTTAAAACCTTATTGATTCTATCTAGGAACTTACTGGCTTAGTCAGAGGCTATAGATGTGTTAGTCGAGGTAAAAGAAGGGAATAAGCACTCATTAGTAGAAGTGGCTCCAATAAGCTTGATAATGATGAACAACAGCTAAGAAGAGCTTTCAAGTTGAGAAAAAGAGAAAACCAACCTAAGCTAAGAAGAAGCAATGACAGAAGTATTAACGTTGAGAACTTAAGAGCCTGAAGAAGAGAGTCGAGGTTGAGAAGAAATATGACTAAGCAAAGCTCCAGTAAGAGTGACTAATCTAAGGTGAATTGATTAGCTCAAACTGCTAGGGATGAACCTCGAACACATGGCCGAAGACTTGATAATATCAAGCTTAAGCTATTGACTTTTCAATGGAAGTTGCTGACCTGAAGAGTTCTTAGATTGGGTTCTCTAAGTCAATAAGTTGTTTGAATACTACGAATGTGGTGACTAGAAAATGTTTAAGCTAGCTTCATTATCCCTTGTTAAATATGTAAGCCTTTGGTAGGATAAGTTAATCATTAAGCGAGATGTCGAAGGAGAAGAGCCAATTAGAACTCAAACTTAGAGGCTTATGAAGAGGTTGATGAACAAACACTTTATGCCAACTTACTTCAAGCAGGAGATGCTCGATGCTTTCTAGCACCTAAGATAAGGTCAAAACGCTATCAAGGAGTACTTACAAGAATTTGAAACTCTAATGACCAAATGTGAGGTTGCTGAGCCCAAAGATCGCACTATTGCTAGGTTCCTGAGTGGACTCCAAGCCGACATTGCCAACATAGTCGAATTACAACCATTCAACTCATTGGATAAGCTAATCAATTTAACCTTAAGGGTAGAGAGATAGAGGAGAAGAAGGCACTAAAGGCCGACTAACTAACCTCAACAAGTCAGTCTTAAGCTTGAAAGATATGCTGAGAGATGACTAGAGAAGAAGATGGAGAAAGGTGAGTCTAGCTGACCTAACCAGGTTATGACAAAAAAGGTAGAGAAGGAAAAAAGTACCTAATGCCAAGGCTTGAGAAGTTAAGTGCTTTAAGTGCTTAGGCTATGAACATATTGCTTCTCATTGTTTGAATAAAAGGGTCATGATCTTAAAAGGCGGAGGACCTAAAGCTCAAGTAGAGAGTCAGAGTGACAAGAGTTCAGGAGTTGAGTTGATAGAAGAAAATGTCTATGTTGATTTGGATGGACTCTTATCCATGATGAGTCGACTTGAAGGGAGACCCAGGTTAGAGGGAAAACTTATTTCATATTCGATGTTTCGTGAATGGGAAGACTTGTTCCTTAGTTATTGATGGAGGAAGCTGTACTAAAATCGTTTTTGTCAAGCTAGTGGAGAAGAAAAGAGATTGCTGACCTACCTGCATCCCCGACCTTATGGATTGAAGTGGTTTAATGACAAGGGCATGGTCTATGTGCATAAGAGAGCTCGAATAACATTTAAGGCTGTACAGTATGGGGATGAGATTAACTTCGACGTAGTGCCTATGAATGCAGCAGATTTACTTGTTGGTCGACCTTAGGCGTATGAATGGAAAGTGATCCATGATGGCTTCCTTAATACTTATATGGTTCAGAAGGACGGGAAGAATTATTGCTTAATCCTCATGAATGTTGAGGGAATCTAAAGCAACTCGGTACCCATGTTGAAGAGAAAAGGGAAGAGAAGTTTGTTTGGCATCTAAGCTCATGCTTATTGTTTAATGTCAAGGACGAATTCTTTTCGGCCCTACGGTAATGATAGGAATTACCCTACTACTATCTCCAAGCCAAAGCCGACCTGTCCCAAGCCAATGTCTACTTGCTAGAAGTTGAAGCCGACTTGTTTCGACCTAAGGTTGAATTGTTCAAAGCCAAAGCTAATTTTCTTTTTCTAAGGCCGAGCTAATACTAAAAGGTCAAGAGGAAGAAAAAGTGTAACTTGGCATCAAGTCTATCATCTGCTGATAAGTTAAGAGACAACATAACCAAGGCCTCTAGGCTAAAGATCTGCTTGGTACGGCATGGAGAGACTAATGCCGACTAATCTTAGAACTCGAAAACTATGGGCCAACCTTTTAAGCATCTTAGCCAAGCACTGTAAGACCTTAAGGGCTCCTACCTAAACCCAAACATCTAATTGTTGACCTTATCTAGTTAAGATCTTACTCCTTCTAAGACAACTTGAATGACTATATGCTGACTTTTTCTATTAAATGCACAGTTTTGTATTTTTGTGAATATTTTCTTTATTTTAATTATAGGCCTATTCTTTAGGACTTAAGGCCTTATATATTATTTACAGTTTTACCACTAGAGTTTTTAGGATTTACTATAAATAGCAACATTTGTAATTAGCCGAAGAGTGAAGAATAGATAGATAGTGATTACAGTTAAATATTCCTTTTTAAGTAAGGATACTCTTAAGCTCTTAGAGCTTACCTGTTCTAAATTATTGAGTGCTTATTAACTCTTTAACCTTTTTTGTATTCTTATCAATCTTGACCTTAAGATTATGGTGAACCCCTCATTTGAACGAGTTAGTGAGTTACATCTAACCTTCATTTGAAACTCGAGTGACATTTAATGTTCATGAATCGTATCGAACCTTATTTCGAGCTTAACCTCTAATTGTGTTTATGTCTTAGTGTGTGATATCCATCCACATTCACTGTCAAAACTCTCTTCACGCCCCTCTCCTTCATTTCCCCCTAAACCCCAAATACCTAGTTGTAGCTCAAGTCTCGCTGTGTACACTCATGAGCGGCATAAAAAACCAACCACATCTTTAGATGCTCCTAAGAAATTGAAGGGAATGGTTGAAAATTTTAGGAGTTATTATTTTAAAAGGGTAGTGGAAGCTATATGAAAAAGAGAATTTGAGGGTTCTATTAACAAGGGTGAGTTAGTGATTGAAGAAAGGAGTGTAGGAAAATTTTGTTGGTCTTAACAGCTAAGAAAATGAAGCAAAATTGACTAAGAGTGGAGAGGAATCATAAGGGAACTTTGAAATGACTCTTAGTTCCTATGATATAGAATTACTTCATGAAGTGATTGAGGAATATGAAAAATTTTTAACCCTAAATGAAGAGATTAGAGAGGCTAACAAACAAATATAATTAAATGATACAGAGCTCCTTTTAATTTTTAATGAATTGTTTGTGATGGGAGAAGATAAACTTAAGTTTGAGTGCTTAAACCTTCAAGGATACATAATTGAGTTCGAGTAAACACTGATCATAAAAACTTGTCCTCTTATTGAATCTAATTTTGATATAAGGGAGTTAAGCTGCATTTGAGTGGTAATTTGCTAAGAAAGGAGTCTTTCCTATGTCTTTTAGAGTTATGGGAATGGGATGCTTTTCCATAAGACCTAGGTGGATAGGCTAGGAAAGTCAGGTTGAGACTTTAAATTAAGCACTAGGTGGGAGGCAACCTATTATCATTTATTTATGTTTTTGTCTTACTTTCCTCTCTTGTTTTTACTTTCATATTGTTTTCATTTTTTGTTTTTGCTTTAGCTCTTTGATGTGTTTGTTGAGTAAGTAAGTGATAGGGCATTTTTCATACTAGAGGAACTTATTGCAACGACATAGCGAGGATTGTCACAACAAGTGAGATGTTCATTACCTTAAGGAAGTCTTATTTTTTTCCCTTATTTGTGCTTTTATTTTGTTAAACAATAAGGACATCATTTATTTTAAAATTTGGGGCTAACAAATTAGATATTTTTTTTTTCTTAAATCTTGTGGCCAATTTTGTGATATATGTGGTTTTTATGGGCTTTCATGGAAAAATTTTTCATTTGATGTTACATTGTTTATGGAGGACCATTATATTGGAAAAAAAAAAAGATATATAAGTTCAAATTACATATTTGGTTGAAAAGTAAATTTTGGTTTTTTTTTTTTTTAATTTTTGTGCTAAATTTTACTTAACCATTAATAAACTTTTAATACATAACTAGAGTTGAATTGTAGAATCTATGTTAGGTTTAGTTACATGTTATTTAAGCTTTGATTTAAGATTTGAAATTACGATAATGATATTGACTAGGAGTAAGGTGGTTGTATTTCTAAGATTACTTTGATATATGCTCATTCCTTAGAAGTTTTTAGAGTATTAAAATCTTTGGTAAATGAACAAATGATGTTCTTCTCTTGAAAGTTTTCGTAAGAAAATAATGAAGTTGGAAGTTAAAAAAATTAATAAAAACAATAAAATGCTTAAAAAGGTGCTAAGCTACTCCAATGTCTTTAGTTATTGACTTAAGTTATAATTATCTTTAAGCCATGGCGTCAAGTATTATTTTGACATTCCTTAAGGCATTTAAGTAATAGATTTCACTTAGCCAAAAGGTGGTGAAAGGCGCTAAGAAAAAATTAATTAATAAAATAAAGTGGTGGATGGTTCGAAGGAGTATCTTAAAACCTACTAGCTTAAAGTTGTCTAGCTTGAGACTTACTAATTGATGAAGCTACTTTCTAAAATAAATGGAAAAAAAAAGGAGAAAACCTTCCAACAAAAATCAATACTGATGAAAATTTTCAAGCGATGAATGGATGAATACCTTTTGTTAAGTGTAAAAAGCATAGGTTACTTTCCCTTAGTTAGTTGATATTATACTTAATTTCAAGCTCTAAATCTTTGTTTAAATGATATAATAAAATTTTATCTCACGTAGATTAGCCCTTGAGCTATGATATTTTAGTGTTTTTAGTTGATGTGTTAGGCAAGTATGTCCTATCAAATTGTAATAGTTGATTAAGTTTAAGTGTCGATCCCTTAAGGACTCTGACTACCAATACTCACTAGGTCTCTATTATTTAATCAGTAAATTAAATTTTAAGAAACATAAAGAAGTAAATCTAAATTACTACTAAAAGTAATTTAAAAATTAACTAAGATACAATATAAGAATTAACAAGAAAGCAATTCAATTGAAAATTAATTTAAGATTTAATGTTATACTTAGATCTTGCTTCCCTTAGATCTAACGTGTGATTATCTTAAAGATAATTTAATTTATCCTTTAATCTTTCTTGACCAAGTAAATTCTTTACTAAAGTCAATCACTTTCTCAAGCTAATTAACCCTAACCCTAACCCTAAAATCGCCTATTAAAATCTCTTCTTAATAGCATGATCTAAGATTGTATTATTGAACAATGAATTTTCTAAGCTTTAAGTCAAAAAATTATCTCTAATATTGTAATAATCCTCATTAACTATGCTTAGATCAAATCACTTGATTCTCTTATAAGATATCAAACTTTCAATTACTACCTATGGAAATAATAACCTAAATCATGAAGCAAATATAGTTGAACCAAGAAAAGACTAAAGAATTGAATTAATCAAGCAATAATAATATCACATGAATAAATCTATGTTTCATAAGACCTAGATATCAAAGATTTACTCACTATACATTGCAAAATAAGGATAAAAAAACAAAGAGTTGACAATTATAGAAAAGAAAATAATGAAGTCTAAATAAGATTAAATCTTGAATCTTGAATTCTTAATGATCCTCTTGTTCTTTGAGTTTTTTTGTCTTGAATAGCTCTCTCCAATTTTGTGCTAAAAAATTCTCTCTTTAAACAAACCCTAATAAAGCTTTATGTAGGAAATAAATAAAAAAATAATTTTGCTAGAAAAGATACAATTGGAGACACAATCGTGTCTTTTAGTCACGTCCTAAGCTGTAACAATTGAAAATATGCTCCAAATTTACCTGGAAACGATACAGTCATGTTATTCGGTTATGTTGATATGCAAATCTTTAAAACTTGCTCATTTTAGCTCCAATTTAAGTAAAATTTGTTTCTATCTTCTCATTTTTTTTGCATAGATTGTTTCAAAATATAGAAAATAAAATTTGACTCAATTAATATCATTATCTAAAAATAAACTCAAATATAAAGAAAAATCATCAAAAATCACCATGTAAAATATGTGAAATTAGGAACTCATCAAACTTCCCTACACTTAAGAATTTGCTTATCCTCAAGCAAGCAAATAAATCACAGAAAAATCAAGACATGAATTCTTAAGTTAAAAACCATCACTATTTAGGAAACCGATTAAAAATTATACTCAACTCTAAATGATTTAACTTGCAAATCCAATCAATTTGCTTAAATAATTTCCTTAACTTTTATACTCAAGATTTTTTCCTAATGTCCAAAGGACACAAAATACCAAAATTCATAAGCTAATATATGTAAATTAAAGTTTAACCAAATCATTTAATCAAGGATTCTATACTCAAAATCAAATTTAATGTCTCCTTAATCAAGAAAGAGCCATAAAAATTTTTATCTACTTAGCTAAAATGTATACATCCCTCTCTTCAATCTCACTAAGCACTATAATTTAGAGTAAACACATACTACATCTACTCATCCTTTGATCATCCCCTTAATTCATGCTTTTGTTGGGAAGGCTTCAAATTTACTGAATTAAACACATTAATTAAGGACGATTTTGTTAGAAGTGGGAAAGGATCTTACTCTTTGGATAGACCAAGACCGATCCACACCAACTTAGCCGTCATAATGGTAGCAAGAAATAATCTTGTTCTTCTAAGGGACCAAGGCCAATCCATACCAACTCATTCTTTAAGCTTATTTCGGCATTGGTAGTGGAATTCAACTTCACTCTTCTAAGGGAACAAGGTGAATTCTTACCAATTTTGCTCTTCTTTTTAAATTTTTTTTTTCATCTATATCACTTTCTACCTCTAACTATTTTATTTTAGGAGTTTCTCAAAAGACAAATTCCATTTGTTTATTTATTAAGAATTATAGAGCTTTAAAGTCATCTAAGAAGAAAGTATACATCAAAGTAAGCTTTGAAAATAGTTATGACTAACTCCTAACTAGTGATATTACTCTAATCCTAAGCCCTTAAAATCCTAAGTTAAATAATCTGTAACTTCACTGCATAAAGATTTTACATATCAACTTTGGCATCATATAATTTAAACATTAAAGAGCAAGTATTCAAATTATTTTCAACTCATTGGAAGTTACTAATTTCCAAATAATTGCAAGTAAATAAAAAAATAAAATTGGGTTAAATGCAAAAAAAAAAAAAAAAAATTGGTCTCTCAAGTAACAAAAGTTTTTATATCCCTTTTCCCATACTTAAAACTGTATATTGTCTCCAATGTACAAATTAGGATACATAATGGAAAATATATGAATCAAAATAGTTATGTGTAAGATGACATAAAAATAGGAAAGAAAAATTGATACTCTCTTGAAAATTTGAGTAACTCGAATGCACAAAAGCCATAAGTAATGAAGTTTGAAATAGTTCAAATCAACTGAAATCTCCAACATGAGCTTTAAAGTTCCAAGACCTTGACCTCATAATCCTCTTAATTGAAGGGATAATCCATGAAATCATCCTCATCCTCCTAATATTCTTCATCCTCCTCCTCATCATTGACATCTTCAACCGAACTCCCCTCTTGAACTTTTTCCTCTTAACTTGTAGTTTGGCTCTTGGTACCATGTTTCTCTACAAAAAGAAACAAGATTCATGTCAAATTTCCAATACACCAAAGCTTTCCTACACTTAGAATAAGGAAATAGACAAAAAATTATGACTAAGTGTGGAAAATAAACATTATAACTCATTGAGGAATTTTGTCAAACACATAGTATGCATGCAAAATGTAGTTGTGCTCCTAAGAAATCCTTCATGTAATCCTAACAACTATTATTACAAAAGAAATTACAAGCATGCTTAACTCCTAATTCCTCAATGACATGAATTAATAGCACTTGTATATTTGATTAAACATTAAAGCCCTAAGTGCTAAAATGAAAAACAAGGCATATAAAGTAATGAAATTCAGCACTTCAACCCAAACATTCAAGAATCGCACACCTATAGAAATGTTTTGTAAGTGATGCAGTTGTGTCATAACTTGTGTCTTTCAAACCAAAAGATTAGCGCCAATTTAAGAATACGATCGTGTTCATCATGCACATCACTACCAAAATACTAAAACAAACAACATCCATCATAACCTACAATCACTAAACATAATTGTATAAAAGACCTAAGAAAAAAAAAAGAAATCTAAATAAGTTCTTCCATAGAAAATTCAAGAAAAGCAAGTGATATCAAGAACTTATCGGAGTACTTGAAGTGAAATGCACTTAGGGAAAGATTGAATCGGTGTATGAGATGAATTGTAAATAAAAAATGATTGTAAGTGTTTGCTGTTATGTGTTTAGGTATGAGTGAGAGAACAGATGAGAGGAAAATAAAACTGTGTAAGCGTTTGTGTGAGGAATAAAAGAGCAAATGAGTGGAAAGGGGGATTTAGGTTGTGTGCTTTTATATTGGACATGACACAACTCGAGACACAACCGTACCTTACGATTGTGTAACTTTCCGTAGTGTAGCTCTAAAATTTGCTTAGCATTGACATGGTCTAAGATACGACCTTCTAACCTTTTGTGCTGCGATCATGAAACGCACTTGGTATTGATACGATCTGAGACATTACTATGACTTTGGACTGTATAGTACACTGTTTTGGTTTTTTTTTTTTTAATTTTATATTTTATTATTTTTATTTTAATTTATGCATGCCTATCCTAAATGCATCAATTGAAAACTAAAGGAAACTTAAAGAAACAAAAGTACTAAACTAAAAAAGAATCGAATAAAAGAAAATGCAAAAATTAAACTAAGAAGAAAATTTATGATGTTGTACTTATCAATTTCAAAATTTCGTTTAGAAATCTTGCAGAGGACACTGTCCTCTTGACCTTTACTCGCTAACTAGCTAGTAGGACCACTAGATACATAATGCAACGTAAAAGCGAACATGACCCTAAAATAAAAAATAAAAGTGTTAAAGTGCTATGATAAATAATAAAAATTGCTAAAATAATCTACAAGCTAGAAAATAATGAAAATAAATAAATAACTTGGGTTGCCTCCCAAGAGTACTATATTTAACATCGATAGCTTAATAGAATACATGGTTTACTTACCTTCATTTGAGTGGAGATGGATCTCCGTGCTTACCTCGCTTTAGAACTCTCCAAACAATGCTTGACTTACCCTTTTTCCATTGGCATAGTAAATTTTCTTGTCTAATTGCATAACTTCTATCGAGTTTCTTCTTATCACGCTGCTTATCAAGCTTGTACCGCTCGAGCCTCTTCTTTTTATCTACTTTTCACTTAGATGGGGTAGTTGTTGGTAGCTTTAAACTCCTCACTACAAAAGCATGTTCTAAATGATCTTTTGAGTGTTTTTGCTATAAGACTGATAGTTTTACTGTAGGAGGTTCTAACTTTCCTTCATTTAGTTTACAAAATGGTTCAATCCTTGTCTTCACCACATTAGGTTCATTAGCTCTCAACTGAGTTACAACTTCTGATTGATTAAGGGTTTTCACCATTTCTCCATCTCCTATTTCTAAGCAATCGTTTATAGGTTCTTTAACAAGTGTTTCCTATATACATTTAGTAACAACAGCATTAGAAGTATCACCATCATAGCTTATGCCCTTTGAGTCAAGGGACTTGCATATTGAATCTAGATTCTAAAAAATAATTTCCTCATCTTTAACCCTTAAGATGAGCTTACGCTCACTAATATCAAACATAGCTCTAGTAGTAGCTAGGAAGGGTTTACCTAGAATCAATGGTAACTCGATATCTTTATCTATATCGAGGATAACAAAATCTTCAAGGAAAATGAATTTATCAACTCGCACTAGAACATCCTCTATGATGCCTCTATGGTATGTGGTGGACATTTAAGCTAATTAAATGCATATCTATGTTGGTTTAGGTTCTCCTAACACTAGCTTTTTAAATAACTTAAATGGCATCAAGTTTATATTGGCTCCTAGATCTACCAAAGTATCATGCTCCGAATAAGAGGAGTCTTAACAGTCCCATCGTGTGAACTAACCTAAGATAAAAGCTAATCTCACAACTATTATCATAGATATAGTCCACAGAAGGCGTACACAACTCAATCAGTTTAAAGCATCTATTATGATACCTATAAATAATCAAACTTATGGTATAGTTTTACAAAATACTTGTTCTATATAACCTACTGTCTCATAACACAATAACATTTACATAAACATCTTACATCTAGAGTTGTAATTTACAATTAGAGTTTACAAAAAGCTACAGGTTTTGTAGATTATTTACAATATGTTAGGAAATTAGTGAGTGTCTTAGGGAATTCTATCACGACTTAATGGTACCGTTGTCGTAGTAGGTCGCCGTATATCGTATAAAGGTCTACTATCAACCCCTTTGCTGATCGTAGGCCTTTCATACAACATACAAGGTTTCTTCCACTATACGTTACTACTAAACCTATAGATAAGCAATATAGAGCAATTTACTAAAATTAACTTTTTAAGACATACATTAATCAAGTAAACGTGTGAACTTGTTACGTTCCATACTAAAAGAATATTACAAACAAATGCAATTCATAATAGGAACTACATCATAAACTTTAAACTATGTTATGAATAAAATAAAGGCAAATAACTATCTATAAAAGCTTTTAGAAAATCTTCTCTACGTTCCCTGATTACTCTAATCCCTCTCTATACGAGACTCACCACGGGCATGCCTCGACTTAGATTAGCAAAGAGGTTTTCTTGCAACAAAAGAAATCTATTGGCGTGTAGGCTTAAGCTTAATAAGATAAGTACTCTTATTAGTACTGTATGGTAGAAATTTATTAGATGCATAATCATATGAATGCATGAATAATCAGTATGCCGAACAATTAGTATGCCGAACAATCAGTATGCCGAACAATGTATGCAGTAGCCTAAGAACTGCATATGACTCAGAATTATAGCCCTTGTACTCGTGGTTTGGATATAATTAAGCGACCCAAACCAAAATCCAGGTTCTAAACCTTGGGTTTTATTTCATTTGCACTATTGTGCTTAAGCCAAAACAAAACTATATATATATATATGTATATGTAAATACTTTCTTTACCGAATAACAAATCATATTTTTTAAATCCTAAGTCTAGCGATGTAGTGGCCTCTATAATCCACAAACACACGCCTTAAGTAGAAGCCACAAGATACAGCTTGTCGTCAATGGTCGGCATTTCCTAACGCCTAGTAAGCCCATCAGCTTAGGATAGAGACTCAATAAAATGATGACATAGCTAATGCCTAATCTTGTAGGAGGCTCTCCTCCTATGAGTCCCTTCCCATCTTCTATGTGAAGCAGCAATCGGTGTTATCCAAATACAATTATGGGGAATGCATGATCCATTTAATTTCTTAATCATATAAGTGATCAGCTCGATTTTTAAGGTAATCAAACAATTTCATTCCATATAATTGCACGTATAAATTATCACAACAATTCCCATTATTATATAATTAACAAGCCATAGCATTCAGTTCATAAATTCATACACATGCATTTCTCATATCCTACAAGTATCCAAATTTATATATATAAGTTTAGGTGCATCTATTTTACAAGTAAAATTAAGTAAAAAGTCATTGGGAATATACTCACTTCGCCATGTAAGTCAGCTAAAGTAGTCCAAGGGCAGGTCATCTTTGAATGCGGGATCCCCTAGTCATCGAAATCATAATACCATAAGGGATTGCAATAAAACTTAGGAAACTAAGCTAAAACCCTTTAAGTTATACTCTTGACTAGTTTTTGTATTTTTCTCGGTTTTACTTAAAAGTTCAATCGCGTATAACTTTCTCGTTTTAAATTCGATTTTTATGATCTTGTAGTCAATCTTCATCATTTTGAAGTGTACTTCAATGTGGTGAGTTAGGTTTTTGAGATGAGGCATGTAAATCTGACCATAGGTCAAAATAGTAGCGGTCCTCATGATTTAGAGTGCTTTTGGGCTTTGTTTGGTTAATGGGTTTTTTGGTAACTTGGGAATCCCTTTAGGCTTGGGCTTAAGATTTCATTCTAAGCTCAAAATACTCCTTAAGGTCAAGTTTACAACTTTGATTTACACTCTTAAGGCTATCAACCACTTCTTAGGCTCTTAAGTGGGCTTAAGTTGTCAAATGGACTTGTTTTTTTATTCAATTCAAAGATGGTCACTTTCTTGATCTTAGGATGTGTTTTGTGGGTTTCTTAAAAGTCTTAAAACAGCTCTTATTGATGTGTCAAGTTGCTGATCAGAAACTTAAGGGTGGCTCAACTAGATGTTTGAGGCCCGTTTTGGAAGTTTTAAGCTCGGTTTTGAGTTTTAAGCTTATTATGCTTATTATGCTTATTATACTTGCCTTAGTTGGTCTTCTCATTTTGTTTACTTACTTTTATCATATTTTTAAGTGTCTTTTAACAATTTTCCAGATCTGGTAGGTTTGAATATGAGAGCTTCCAACTTGGTTTTTCAACTTGTTTCATCGTTTTCTTAAGTTTAGGTATTAGATCATGAACTTAAGTTACTTGTATTCAAATCTTAACTTGACTTCTTTTCCATGAGAGGGTTATTTGACTCATACTTTTCATGAAAATAGTAAATCTCATACTTATTACAACTTCCATATCATAGTTCATGTCTTACAAAATTGGTTTCCTTATAAAACTTTATGTGATGGATTTTTTCTTAACCTAAGTCTAGATTTGAGCATGTTTAACTTAATAGAAGTATAATCAACACCCAAATAACCTTTGAATCTTCACGTCCAGTATGTTTCTTTTCCATTCAAGTTCTCATTTCAAGATTCTTTCAAATTAAAATCTTCCATTCAAAGTGTTAAACAAGTATTTCTACAAAATACTAACTTTAAATCTTCCAGTTTGTTTCTTAGAATAGTTTTAGATATTATACCAACTTATAATCATACTCATATCTTTAAGAAATCATAGTCTCCTAACACGAATACTATCATACTAATACAAAGAAACACTTACTTGTCCATAAAGCAAAAGTATGGTGGTTGTGCACTAAGGTTCAACTTATGCTCTTTATCTTACTTCCTCCTTCTTACACCTTTTTGAAACCCAAGTTGTGGTCCTTTGAAGTAGAGTTTGGGGAGTGTTCTAAGGGTCCTAAAGAAGCTCTGAATGTTGGAAAAGAAAGACACAAGAAGGAGTTGAATGTGCTGTGAGTATGGGTGTACTTGAAAGTGGCAACAAAGTGAAGGATTTGTGGGGTATTTGTGTTTTTACTTTTAGGTTAGTTTCAAGTGAGAGAAAAAGGAAGTGAAAATGAAATTGAAAGTGAGAGAAAATGATGAAAGAGTGGCCGGTTGTGAATGGGGGTGATTATGTGTTTAAGAAGCTTGATTTTGTTGTCTTATAGCATACATAAAAGTCAACAGTTGTAACCATTGATGATGTAAGCATTAAGGGGTGAATAGTGGAGTGTAAGATAAAGTGATCGATGGATGAAAGACAAGAGTATGCCTCCCCCCCCCCCCCCCTCTTTCTAGCGTGTACAAACCGGCCATTAGGTGTCCTTTTGAGCATTGAATTGTCTTGTCTCATTCATTAATGTTAAACATGTGAAATCTTGTGATAATTTGTCCATATGTAGTATAAGTGAAAGGGTAATAAGGAAAGTGTCCTATTACTAGATTTTAATAAGTTATCAATTGATAAATGATTCTAACATTTAATTGATAAATGATTCCAACATTCAATTGATAAGTCATTTAGGGTAATTTGTTGGTCTACTTATTTATATATAAGGCTTAGGCATGAAGATAAGGGTATTGTCTTCCAAGGAATTATTTTAAGATTTACTTCTTGAATTATTCTTATAAAATTATGAAATTTTCTAGAGTTGAATGAAATTATTCAAATTAAATTATTCATTAGTCGCTTAGGATTAAAAGTCCTTAATTGTTTTAGGGTTTAGGGTTTTCGATGACCTTAGAGTTCATAGTTTTTCAAGTTTGGGTTTTATTAATAATGGGCTTTCGAATTGGAAAAATAAGTTCGTTTCTAATTGTAAACTTGAGTTCTTAGTTTAGTTGATCCTTGAGAATATTCGGAAAGTACTCTTAGTCAAATCATAGGCTTGCTAAAAGTGGGGTTTACAAATTCCCAGTTAGTTTCCTTAAAACTCAAAAGAATAGTCAAAAGAAAAGTTAAAAGCTTAGATTTAGTTGATTCCTTGTTCCTTACTTTCCCAATCAACAGTACACTAACCTGGGGGGTGACAGTATCTAAACATTCTAGTCTTCACTCAATACTTGCAAAAGAGTCTATGAGGATGTGAGCACAACTAGCTTAATAAGTAGGATGGAGTTAGAAGAGTACTAAATAATCACAAGTAAGGTTATTAATTATGATGAAATGCAACACAATTAATCATATGAAACATCGCACAATGTTATTTGGTCCATTGTGAGGTTAGAGAAATTACATTCGCTCTACCTTAGATTGAAGAGTTTTATTGTGACTCAAACCAGACCAAACTTGAGCTTGTGCAATAGAGAACACCCTCCTTCAGTGACTGCTTTTAAACCATACCCTCTACCCTTACTGCAACCTCCTCGCCTATCACTTAGTTTGACTAAAGATGAAGAAATGATCATTTCAACTATCCTCATCGAAGTATGTCGATATTTAGCCTAACACTCCTAATCATTTCCCCTAATAGGTGTTATGCATGTCTAATTTTGTTGTAATCGAATAATCATTAGTTATAGTTAGGGGTGACTAAACAAGTTCATATAATACAGAAACAATGCAAATAGCATACTATGGAGTTTAACTCTTATTATAATTGAATATCATATACATAAATAGCATGCGCACAAACAACTAATTACATGTACAAATAACTAATTACGCGCACAAACAACTAATTACAAACACAAACAGAAGTACTCTTAAGTCTCTAGATACTGTAATATAGTATCCTAACAAATGGTAAAGCTATAATCTCAACTCACATATTCAAAAGCTCATTATGGAAGACTTGGGTTGTTAATAGTCTAATCATTAAGGAATCTTATATACTTAAAACCTAAATTCAGTTTTTGTAATAATTATGAAAACATTAGGGTTTTGTCTAAAACGGTATTTTATATATATATATATATATATATATATAGTATATTAACATAATAATATATAGTTTTATTATATTAATATATATATTAAGTTAAGTTATTAATTATTAATAATATATGTAATTATACTATTATGTATAATATATTATTTTGATAGTATCAAAACGTACTTTTAATTAGTTAAATCATGTTTTAATTCTACTAGGGTTATCGTAATACGTACATTTTAGTAATATTCTAAAGTTATAGGTTATATTAACTAAGATTAGTTGATTTTAGTAAAAATAGTGTTGTTGGGTTTATACAAACCAAATGATAAATATTATGGGTTTTGTTTCTAGAGATAACTTTTAAGAGATAATTCAAGTTTTTTAATACAATTATACGTATCTAAATAAATATCATTGTATTATACATATTTTAGGTTATTAAACTGTATTTTATCTAATTTATGAATACAACCCATAATATAAGTATTATCTAATCCTAATACCCTTATAACATACCCTAATCATTAAAATATCATTGAATATATTAAAAATATATCTTTTTATCAAATCCAAGCAATACATGTATAGGTAGTTTTTATTGTATTATTTATCATATTTAGCCTATTATTACTAGAAATATATTCTGATTCGTAAATTAAGCTATTTTACTATGTAAATTCATAGTAATTACCTCAGGTCACAAAATAATTCCTTGAAAATTTATATATACTCCTAAAAATATGGAGAATTCAGTCATCACTTGGTTTCGGGTTTTCAATTTATCGCCTATATATTTCAATTTACGATTTTACCACTAAATTATACTAAATTACATAATTATGATTCTTTTTGCACAAAATTGATTTCAACTTATCTCAACATTATTATACTTTATTAGAAATTAGTATAGGTTCATTATATCATTTAATTTCATAAATTCATATTTATTTCACAATTTTGGCCTATTTTCAAGCTATTTATAGGCTAAAAAATATAATAAATATTAAAAGTATTCAAATAAAAATTCAGACTACATAGAAATTATATATATATATATATATATCTTGTACATTCTACACAAAAATTTTGAGCTAGAAACAATATCATTTGATACATTTATTTTGAAGGTGAAAATTTAGATGAATAATCACTTTCTTAAGCAAGTATATTAATTATTATAAATTTTCCAAAAAAAATATATCACATAAAAGCATGTATGGAATAATCTAAATATAAATTGTTCTGTATAATTTTTCTAATTTTTTCTATTTCCTAGAATTTTTTCCTCTCTATTTATTATGGTCTTCCCTTGGCTAAACATTGTACATCTAGTGCTCTCCCTATGTATAGTGCTCAAAGTTGGCTAAACCAATTTTCTCCCCCTTTTTTTCTTTTAATTTATCATGCATGAGGGGTCTTTACCCCTTTAATTCTCCTTTTGAATAATCTTATTCTAATTCTCCAGCATGCAACGAAAGTTTTCCCGTAATTGGATTTGTTAGATAAGATTACAAATATTTAAGTATTTTAGGTATATTTTATTAATATTTAGTTATTTAGTAATATATGAGTATATATGTCCTATGTATATAACTATGCTTGTATAACTAAGTTTCTAATATATCTTTTATTTTTAAGATATATTTCTTATTTATTTTCATAAGTTCAACACATAATATATATAATTAAGTAATTTAGGGTTAATTTACGACTATAATTATTATTTATACTAGGTATACTCATAAAAATAGGTGTATATTCATATAGTAAATTCTACTATATTATCTCCTTTTATAGCTCAACTAACTTATCTCTGAGTTCTCGTCGCATTCTAAATTCGATTTTAAGGGTTTCGAGTAATTTATTATTATATTAAATAATTATAATTCTAGGGGTAAAATTGGGATTTTGGGTTGCTATTTTCAAAATCTAACTTCACTGAGTTACTTTAACTAATTTTTCTATCTTATTTGTAAAGTTTAAACTTAATTAGATAACTAATTTTTCTATCGTTGGACTACTACCTTACTAGACTTTCACCCACTTTACTTCTCAATTTCTTAACTTCTGAATTCAATTTTCCAAGACCTTGACCAGTCTCTCTTCCATGATATAATCCTCTTGTAAGTCCACTAGTTTCAACTCCATGACGGTATCTAGATTCTTTACGAACTTCTATAACATTAACACTTAAAATATGTCATGATATCTAGCTAAATTTAGTGGTAGAACAATTCAATACATAATATTTCCAATTCTTTCCAAAATTTCAAAAGGTCTAATATATTAGGGACCTAGCTTTCTTATAGTACCGAAACACTTAAATCCTTTAAATGGACTTATCTTTACATACATATGATCACCTATAGCAAATTCTATTGATTTCCTTTTCAAATCAGCCTAACTTTTGTATTGATCATGTGCTGTTTTCATCCTTTGTCATATTATTTTAACTTTATCATTCATCTTTCCAATCATATCAGGTCCTATCATTGCGTATTCATCATTTTCCCAATACAACGGTGATCGATATTTTCTTTCATATAAAGCTTCATACGGTATCACTTGAATTGTTGCTTGATAACTATTGTTATAAGCAAATTCCACTAATGGTAAATATTGATTCTAATCGCCATTGAAGTCTAAAATATAACCTCTTAACATATCCTCAAGTGTTTGAATAACTCTTTTTGATTGTCCATCGGTTTGTGGATGATAAGCTATGCTAAACTGTAGTTTAGTTCCTAAAGATCGATGTAAGCTTTTTTAGAATTTTGATACAAATCGGCTATCTCTATCTGACACGGTACTTATTGTCATACTATGTAGTTTAACAATTTCTCTAATATATAGTCATACTAACTTTTCTATTGAATCACTAGTTCGATAAGGTAAGAAATGAGGACACTTCGTTAACCTATCTACCATAACCCAAATTGAATTATGACCTGATTTTATCATCAGGAGTGCTATTACAAAATCTATTGTAATATGTTCTCACTTCCATTGAGTTATTTCTAACGGTTGTANTCAAGTTAAGTTATTAATTATTAATAATATATGTAATTATACTATTATGTATAATATATTATTTTGATAGTATCAAAACGTACTTTTAATTAGTTAAATCATGTTTTAATTCTACTAGGGTTATCGTAATACGTACATTTTAGTAATATTCTAAAGTTATAGGTTATATTAACTAAGATTAGTTGATTTTAGTAAAAATAGTGTTGTTGGGTTTATACAAACCAAATGATAAATATTATGGGTTTTGTTTCTAGAGATAACTTTTAAGAGATAATTCAAGTTTTTTAATACAATTATACGTATCTAAATAAATATCATTGTATTATACATATTTTAGGTTATTAAACTGTATTTTATCTAATTTATGAATACAACCCATAATATAAGTATTATCTAATCCTAATACCCTTATAACATACCCTAATCATTAAAATATCATTGAATATATTAAAAATATATCTTTTTATCAAATCCAAGCAATACATGTATAGGTAGTTTTTATTGTATTATTTATCATATTTAGCCTATTATTACTAGAAATATATTCTGATTCGTAAATTAAGCTATTTTACTATGTAAATTCATAGTAATTACCTCAGGTCACAAAATAATTCCTTGAAAATTTATATATACTCCTAAAAATATGGAGAATTCAGTCATCACTTGGTTTCGGGTTTTCAATTTATCGCCTATATATTTCAATTTACGATTTTACCACTAAATTATACTAAATTACATAATTATGATTCTTTTTGCACAAAATTGATTTCAACTTATCTCAACATTATTATACTTTATTAGAAATTAGTATAGGTTCATTATATCATTTAATTTCATAAATTCATATTTATTTCACAATTTTGGCCTATTTTCAAGCTATTTATAGGCTAAAAAATATAATAAATATTAAAAGTATTCAAATAAAAATTCAGACTACATAGAAATTATATATATATATATATATATCTTGTACATTCTACACAAAAATTTTGAGCTAGAAACAATATCATTTGATACATTTATTTTGAAGGTGAAAATTTAGATGAATAATCACTTTCTTAAGCAAGTATATTAATTATTATAAATTTTCCAAAAAAAATATATCACATAAAAGCATGTATGGAATAATCTAAATATAAATTGTTCTGTATAATTTTTCTAATTTTTTCTATTTCCTAGAATTTTTTCCTCTCTATTTATTATGGTCTTCCCTTGGCTAAACATTGTACATCTAGTGCTCTCCCTATGTATAGTGCTCAAAGTTGGCTAAACCAATTTTCTCCCCCTTTTTTTCTTTTAATTTATCATGCATGAGGGGTCTTTACCCCTTTAATTCTCCTTTTGAATAATCTTATTCTAATTCTCCAGCATGCAACGAAAGTTTTCCCGTAATTGGATTTGTTAGATAAGATTACAAATATTTAAGTATTTTAGGTATATTTTATTAATATTTAGTTATTTAGTAATATATGAGTATATATGTCCTATGTATATAACTATGCTTGTATAACTAAGTTTCTAATATATCTTTTATTTTTAAGATATATTTCTTATTTATTTTCATAAGTTCAACACATAATATATATAATTAAGTAATTTAGGGTTAATTTACGACTATAATTATTATTTATACTAGGTATACTCATAAAAATAGGTGTATATTCATATAGTAAATTCTACTATATTATCTCCTTTTATAGCTCAACTAACTTATCTCTGAGTTCTCGTCGCATTCTAAATTCGATTTTAAGGGTTTCGAGTAATTTATTATTATATTAAATAATTATAATTCTAGGGGTAAAATTGGGATTTTGGGTTGCTATTTTCAAAATCTAACTTCACTGAGTTACTTTAACTAATTTTTCTATCTTATTTGTAAAGTTTAAACTTAATTAGATAACTAATTTTTCTATCGTTGGACTACTACCTTACTAGACTTTCACCCACTTTACTTCTCAATTTCTTAACTTCTGAATTCAATTTTCCAAGACCTTGACCAGTCTCTCTTCCATGATATAATCCTCTTGTAAGTCCACTAGTTTCAACTCCATGACGGTATCTAGATTCTTTACGAACTTCTATAACATTAACACTTAAAATATGTCATGATATCTAGCTAAATTTAGTGGTAGAACAATTCAATACATAATATTTCCAATTCTTTCCAAAATTTCAAAAGGTCTAATATATTAGGGACCTAGCTTTCTTATAGTACCGAAACACTTAAATCCTTTAAATGGACTTATCTTTACATACATATGATCACCTATAGCAAATTCTATTGATTTCCTTTTCAAATCAGCCTAACTTTTGTATTGATCATGTGCTGTTTTCATCCTTTGTCATATTATTTTAACTTTATCATTCATCTTTCCAATCATATCAGGTCCTATCATTGCGTATTCATCATTTTCCCAATACAACGGTGATCGATATTTTCTTTCATATAAAGCTTCATACGGTATCACTTGAATTGTTGCTTGATAACTATTGTTATAAGCAAATTCCACTAATGGTAAATATTGATTCTAATCGCCATTGAAGTCTAAAATATAACCTCTTAACATATCCTCAAGTGTTTGAATAACTCTTTTTGATTGTCCATCGGTTTGTGGATGATAAGCTATGCTAAACTGTAGTTTAGTTCCTAAAGATCGATGTAAGCTTTTTTAGAATTTTGATACAAATCGGCTATCTCTATCTGACACGGTACTTATTGTCATACTATGTAGTTTAACAATTTCTCTAATATATAGTCATACTAACTTTTCTATTGAATCACTAGTTCGATAAGGTAAGAAATGAGGACACTTCGTTAACCTATCTACCATAACCCAAATTGAATTATGACCTGATTTTATCATCAGGAGTGCTATTACAAAATCTATTGTAATATGTTCTCACTTCCATTGAGTTATTTCTAACGGTTGTAGTAAACCACCAAGTTTTTGATGTTCTACTTTCACTTGTTGGCATGTATTACACCTAGCCACATATTATGCTATATCCTTTTTTATGCCTTTCCACTAAAACAATGATTTTAAATAGCAGTACATCTTATTTCCATCGGGATGCAAGGTGTAACCCATGTCATGTGCTTTAGTCATTATTTCATTCCTTAGCTTTGAATCATTAGGCACACAAACTCTATTCTTATATCTAAGCACACCTTCAACATCAATTTTAAAGTCAAGTACATTACCTGCATTCAACTTTTCCTTGGTTTCCTTCAATCTTTGGTCCTCATTTTGTTGAAGCTTAATTCTTTCTGTTAAGGTCAATTGTACTACTAAACTCATCAACTATGCTTCAGTTTTATGCCATTTGAATTCAAATTCTAACTTTTCAAGTTCTTTGATTAATTTGTGTTGAGTAGTGAGTAATGATGCCACTTGTTCATAGTTCTTTCAACTCAATGCATTTGCTACGACATTGGCTTTACCAAGATGGTAGTTTATGGTCAAATCATAATCTTTGATTAATTCTAACCAACATCCTTATCTTAAATTCAACTCTTTCTGAGTAAAGAAATATTTTAAACTTTTATGATTTGTGAATATCTCACAATGTTGCCCATATAAGTAATGTCTCCAAATTTTCAAAGTAAATACTATAGCTACTAATTCTAAATCATGAGTCGAATAGTTCCTCTCATGAGGCCTCAATTGTTTAGATGCATATGCTATTGCTTTCTTATCCTGCATCAATACATGTCTCGATCCATTTTTGGAAGCTTCACTATATACACAATAAGATTTATTTGGACCTAGTAAAACGAGTATTGGTGCTGAGATCAAATGATCCTTCAATTCTTGGAAACTTTGTTCACATTCATCACTCTATTTAAATTTAACATCTTTTTACATCAGTCAAGTCATAAGCTTAGCGATTTTAGAAAAATCTTTTATAAATCGCCTATAATATCCCACTATTTCAAGAAAACTTCTTATTTTTGTTACAGTAGTGGGTTGTTTCCATTCAGCTACTGCTTTGACCTTTTTGGGATCGATTGAAATTCTTTTGCCTGATATAATATGTCCCAAAAATGATATTCTATCTAGCCAAAGTTCATACTTACTCAACTTAGCATATAGTTGATGGTCTCTTAACTTTTGTAAGGCCAACCGTAGATGATTAGCATGATCCTCCTTAGTCTTGGAATAAATTAAATTATCATCAATGAATACTACAACAAATATATTCAAGTAAGGTTGATAGATTTGATTCATCAAATCCATAAACATAGCTGGTGCATTTGTTAAACCGAAAGGCATAACTAAAAATTCATAGTACCCATATCTAGTTTGGAAAGTTGTCTTTGGTACATCCTCTGGCTTAATTCATAGCTGATGATATCTAGATCTTAAATCAATTCGTGAAAATATAGTGGCACCATGCAGTTGATCAAACAAGTATCAATCCTATGTAGTGGATATTTACTATTAATAGTCACCTTATTTATTTCCCGATAATCAATACATAACCTCATAGTTCCATCCCTATTTTTCACGAATAACACGATGCTCCCCAAGGAGATATACTAGGTTGTATAAATCCTTTGTCCAATAGCTCTTGAAGTTGCTTATTTAACTTTTGAAGTTTTATCAGCAACATTCGGTATGGATCTTTTGATATTAGTTTAGTTCTTAGCACCAATTCTATAGAAAAATCTAACTCTTGCTGTGGTGTTAATCTAGGCAATTCTTTCAGAAAGATATCAGGAAATTCACTTACTATAGGTATTTCTAACACTTTTGGGGTTTCCTTCTTTTCCTCAATAGCAAATATCTAACAAAATTGCCATTCTTTAGTAATTTCATTCACTTGCTCACTTACTTCTATTACTAATAATCTTAGACTTCACTCACCCATTTTTTCTTAAAATAAGACCTTACCCTCATCTAAGATTATGTTCTTATTTTGGCAATCCACTTTGGCTCTTTGTTTGGACAACTAATATATTCCTACAATAACATCATATCTTTTAATTGGTAATACTATCAGTTTTATCAGGAATTCTTATCCTTAGATTTGCAATTGTCCATTATCTATTATTTCCCATCTTAACACTTATTCTCCTATAGGTGTTCATATTCTATATGTAGATTTAACTTCATTGGTATTAATTCCATTTCCCAAGACAAACTCCCGACTACTAAATGAACATGATGCTCTAGTGTTAAACAATGCATAAGTAGCTCATCCATTTACAAGTACATTTCTTGAAACAATTACTATTACTATACTTATCTACTTCTTAAGTGCTACACTTAAGTCACATATTTTTACAGTTTTTAATACTATCTCCATATATATAAATTTGTAACTGACTCACTGATAAGTAAAAGTTACGAGTTAGTTTTTATGTACTTATTACTAAGCCTTGGTTAGTTTCAACAATCTCCATTTCATCATTTGCGCCATCATGAAAGTATTCCTCCATCCATTCATCAAATTCCTTAGTATCCTCTCATGTTTCCTCAATTGCAAGCACCCGAGCTAGCACATCAGTTGTCTCTACTCCTCCGGATTTCTTATCCTTTTGTCTGACTTGACCATAATATCTAAAGAAGTGTCCTCTCATTCTACACCTATAACACTTTACTGTTCTCATCTTTGGACATTCTCTTGACATATGATTCGAATCAGTACATAGAAAGCATTTGTCCTTTAACTCAATGCATTGCCTAGGGAAACGCTGAGCTCCATACTTCCAGCATCTCACATTTCCCGCCTCATCATAGAAATTAAATCTAGCCCTGTTTGAAGTAAGGCCACTAGTTACAGCAGTTGGCTTCTTTCCTTTCTGGCTCGAGTTATTATTTGTACATGAAAATGTTCTCTTGAAAACATATCTGTATTGATTAACTCTCCTCAGTTTCTTACTCATTTTGCATGGCCAGTCAATTATTCTCCAGTTTATGCGCCTTATCCACAATCTGATGATAAGTGGTGAATCTATAATCCATTAACTTGCATTACATTGTATCATTAAATCCATTAAGAAAATGATCCTTCGTCGACACCTGGTTATCCTTATACGACTTAGGTACATATTGCAATAACTTGTTAAACTCATTCTCATATTGTACTATATTCATAGGGCCTTTTTTTTTATTTCCATTAACTATCGGGTCATCTAATTTTGTACACTAATAGGGAAATATTGTCTCTTAAATACTTCTCAAAATACTTGCCATGTAATAGGGCTTGAC
Source organism: Lumnitzera littorea (assembly GCA_024138015.1). Classification (NCBI taxonomy): domain Eukaryota; kingdom Viridiplantae; phylum Streptophyta; class Magnoliopsida; order Myrtales; family Combretaceae; genus Lumnitzera; species Lumnitzera littorea. Next base: position 66,653,955 of record JAMXBB010000012.1, on the reverse strand, counting down.
ATTGTTCTTATTATTGAGTCCCATCAGACTTGTGCTCCTATCTTTAGCAAAAAAGTGCTATAAGAGACTTTTTGATTTTCGAGAATCTTAAATGCTTCAAAACTATGCTTAATTTGAGCCAACCAGTTGTCAACTAGGGTAGGTTTACCCATTTCTCCTTCAAAATACCAATTCGATTTCATAAACTCGAGAAGTCAACTTGCATCTTGAGGTTGAGTCACCTTAGGTTCATCCCCTACTAGCCTTTTGTTCATCACATTTCCACCAATTATCAAATGCTAGATTAAAGCTCCTTAATATTAGATCATGGTATTCATATTAGCCAATATTTGTCTAAATTGAGTTAGATCCATCATGTTCAGAGCAAGTGGTTGTATATCATTTCTAGGTGGTTTTGGTGGATTAGGAGGGTTAAGAGGCAGTACTTCTCCTTTAGATTGGTTATTTTCGTTTCCTTTTCTATGTGCTTCCTTTGCCATATTCAAATTTACAATTTACTAATTATCAATCTTGCGCTCACAATATGTGTACTTAAAGTTAATATCCAACTTAAGCAATTCATATTTACATATAGATTAATTACTCTCTGCATTAGCAATACACAATTATAGATTTCCTCGTCAAGGATCTTAAATAATATAAGACCTATAATACTTCCTTCTTGTATAAGCAATGAGATATTCATATATCACTCATTACACACTCTACGTGTGTTCAAATATCTACTTGTACATTATAAGCTCATTATGTTTCACCTATAACATTATGTCATATTTATGGTGATATCTCATATAGATACTGACCTATATGATTATGTACTTTACAATAGTCATAAGATAATCGAAACTTTACATTCAAAAGATTAGATTAATTTATTTACAACATCTAATTATCTATGTACATCATTTACATACTTAGTAGCCGTAACATCCAAAAGTACATTAGTTACATTTAAAAAGTCAAAAACACATCAAAAGTTGGCAAGGGGACTTAGGTACATCAAAACAACAAGGTTAGGTGATATCAAAAGCCTTAGATTTATCTTCCTACCATCTTCTTACTTTTAGTTACTTGCACTATCTAGAGTTGCTATATCTTCCAGGGAAAACCAATCTCCCATCCCAATCTCATCAGACCTTAAGCTAACCTCTATCACTATTGAGGTATCTAATATGACCACTACTTCTTGCACCTCACTTCCACTATCTTGGGCTCCATCTTTTACCTTAGCCTCCTCTTCTTCTAGATCCTCCTTAAGATCATCATCATCATCATCATCATTTAATCCTACATTTGATTGAGCTTCTTGAGGTGGGTTTTCATGCGGTATTATGGGGGGTTCAGGCTCTTAAGGTTGCAGTAGTACTTCTATGCCCTCAATTTCATCTAAAGGGTATCTAAGAAACCAATCGATTATACCAAGGGGATAGTTTCTAGGGATATGTGGCACACCTAAGGGTACTTGATCAAAACTTAGGGGAGAATCCTTACCTGCCTCTACTAAAGCTGAAAAATATAGTATATGGATTCTCATAGATAAAACTCCATTTTCTTAGAAGTACTTCTTCTCATAGGCAACTATAGCAGTATACTCATTATATGTAGGTCTTAACTCATCCCTCATTATCCTCCAACTATCCCACATACTAAAAGACATTCCATGCTTATAATTTTCAATGATTTCATCAATAGTATAAAAATCTTCTAATTAGCCATATCTAGTAACAAATTCTACATTCGAAATCCTATACTCAATAAGAGTCTCATCCCCTTCCCATTCAAAATTCAACCACGCATGTAATAAATTGCTCTTACGAATCTAAAATAATAAGTAAAAGTCAGTGTATAACTTAATTTTACATATATACAAGCTATATATATATCTTATGAATCTAAGTCTTTTATATTCAATATTAACCCCATTCTTAGTGATTCTATTGTCTACTCATTTTGGTCAGATGCTTCAAAGGTTGATCCTTTTAGAACCATGCTTTGATATTAACTCAAAACTGTCATGCCTTGAATAGGAGGAGTCATTATAGTCTTGTCGTATAAACCAACCTAAGATAGAAGCTAATCTTACAGTTGTTATCGTAGATATAGTCCATACAAGGCGTACACAACTTAACCAACTTGAAGCATCCGTTCTGATACTTGTGAATAATCAAAACTATGATATAGTAATACAAAATACCTATTCTATATAATATGTTGTCTCATAACACAACAATATTTACATAAACATCTCACATCCAGAGTTATAATTTACAATCAGAGTTTATGAAAAGCTACGGGTTTTCTAGACTATTTACAATAAGTTAGGAAACTAATGGGTGTCTTAGAAAATTCCTACTTAGTTTCCTCAAAACGAGAAAGAACAATCAAAAGAAAGGTCAAAAGAAAAGTCAAAAGCCTATGTTCAGTTGATTCTTCATTCCTCACTTTTCCAATCAACGGCACACTAACTTAGGGGTAGCGGTATTTGAATATTTAGGTCTTCACTCAATACCTGCAAAAGAGTTTATGGGGATGTGATCACAATTAGCATAATAAGCGGGATGGAGTTAGAAAAGTACTGAATAATCACAAGAAAAGTTATTAATTATAATGAAATGCAATGTAATTAATTATATGAAACATCACATAATGTTATCTAATCTATTGTGAGGTTAGATAAATTACATCTACTCCAACTCAGATTAAAGAGTTTTATCGTGACTCAAACTGGACCAAACCTAGGCTTATGTAATGGAGAACAACCTTCTCCCATGACTACCTTCGAATTACGGCTCCCACCCTTGCTACAACCTCTTCACTTGTTACTTAGTTTGACTAAGGATGGAGAAAGGACCATTTTAGCTATCCTCATTGAAAGAAGTCAGTATTTAGCCTAGTACTCCTAATCATTTCCCCTAATGGGTGTTATGCATATCTAGTGTCATTGTAGTCGAATAATCATTAGTTGTAATTAAGGGTGACTAAACAAGTTCATACAATACAGATATAATACGAACATGCAGAACAACACACCAAGGAGTTCAACCCCTATCACAACTGAATATCATACACACATATGGCACGCGCATAAATAATTAATTACAAACATAAATAGAAGTACTCTTGAGTCTCCAAAAACTTTAGTACAGTATCCCAACAAGTGGTAAAGCTACAATCCTAACTTACCTATTTAGAAGCTCATTACGGAAGACTTAGGTTGTCAATAGTCTAACCATTAGAGAATCCTATATACATAAAACCTAAATTTAGTTCTCATAATAGTTACAAAAACAATAGGATTTTATCTAAAATAGTTATATATATATATATATATATATATAAAGTATATTATCATAATAATATATGGTTATGTTATATTATATAATATATATATACATCGAGTTAAGTTATTAATTATTAATAATATACTTAATTATACTATTACATATAATATATCATTTTGATCGTATTGAAACGTACTTTTAATTAGTTAAATCATGTTTTAATTCTAGTAGGGTTATCGTAATACGTATATTCTAGTAATATTATAGAGTTATAGGTTATATTACCTAAGATTATTTAATTTTAGTAAAAATAGTATCGTTGGGTTTATACAAACCTAACGAAACGTATTATGGGTCGTATTTCTTGATATGACTTCTAATGGGTAGTTCAAGTTTTTAATACAGTTATATATATCTAAATAAATATTATCATATTATATGTATTATATGTTATTAAATTGTATTTTACCTAATTTGTCAATATAATCTATAATATAGGTATTATCTAACTCTAACTCTTATAACGTATCTGATCGTTAAAATATCATTAAATATAATAAAAATATACCTTTTTATCAAATCCGACCAATACATGTATAGGTAGTTTTTATTGGATTATTTATCATATTTAGAGTATTACTACCAGAAATATGTTTCAATTCATAAATTAAGCTATTTTATTATGTAAATTTGTAGTAATTAGCTCAGGTCACCAAATAATTCCTCGAAAATTTCTAGACTCCTAAAAATATGAGGAATTCAGTTATCACTTGGTTTTGGGTTTTTGATTTATCGCCTATATATTCTAATTTACTATTTTATAGCAATTAGCTCAGGTTACCAAATAATTCCTCGAAAATTTCTATAGACTCCTAAAAATATGGGGAATTCAGTTATCATTTGGTTTTAGGTTTTCGATTTATAGCTTATATATTCGAATTTACTATTTTATAGTAATTAGCTTAGGTCATCAAATAATTCCCGAAAAATTTCTATAGACTCTTAAAAATATGGGGAATTCAGTTATCACTTGGTTTTAGGTTTTCGATTTATTGCCTATATATTTGAATTTATGATTTTATCCTTAAATTATAATAAATTACACAGTTATGATTCTTTTTGCACAAAATTGATTTCAACCTATCTCAACATTATTATGCTTTATTAAAAATCAGTAGAGGTTTATTATAGCATTTAATTTCATAAATTCCTATTTATTTCACAATTTCAATCGATTTTCAAGCTATTTTTAGGCAAAAAAATTAATATTAAAAATATTCAAATGAAAATCTGGGCTGTATAGTAATTATATATATATCATACATATCCTATACAAAAATTTTGAGCTAAAAACAACATCATTTGATATATTTATTTTGAAGGATAAAATTTAGATTAATAGTCACTTTCTTAAACAAGTATATTAAATATTATAAATTTTTTAAAAAAAAAACCACATTAAAGCATGTATGGAATAATCTAAATATAATTTTTTTTTGAATTTTTCTGGATGGATTTACTATTTTTTAAAAAATTATCAAAAAATTAGGTAGAAAATTGACCTAACTATTTTTGGATGCTATAGT
>JAMXBB010000012.1:66328170-66647589 GCA_024138015.1 Lumnitzera littorea | reverse complement strand
TAATTTACGGGTCTAATTATATTTTATACAAAGTTTACGTCTAAAATTATAAATTTATTCGTATATTAAATTATATTATATTATCTCATTTTATAACTCAATTAACTTACCTCTAGATTTTAGCCACATTCTGAGCATGATTTTAAGAGTTTTGAGTAATTTGGTATTATATCAAATAATCATACTTCTAGGGGTAAAATTAGTATTATTGGTCACTATTTTCAAAATCTAACTTTACCGAGTCACTTCGACTAACTTTTTTATCTTAGTCATAAAGTTTAGGCTTAATTGGATAAATTTTTCCTAAAGACCCTAAATTTAGACTCGGTTGTCCTAAACACAATTTTAGAGGCTTATACAAAGCATTATCTATCGACAAGGTTTCAAGTACATAAGGAAGAGTAAAACTCCTTGGATCTTGTAATTTCTTTGGCAGCTTCTTCTAAAGCAGTGTAGAGCATTCCTTGTTTAATGTGACAATTGAAAGATCCTTTAACTTCTTCTTGTTCGACAAAAGATCCTTCAAGAGCTTTGCATATTTTGGTGTCTATAATAAAACATTAACAAGAGGTAAGTTCACTTGTAGTTGTTATAAAGATCAAGAAATTTTTCGAATTGCTTGGTTGGATTAAGGTAGTCTTACTTAAGGCGTTGTGGATATGGAATGGGCAGCTTGTACTCCTTCACTTTTGATGGCTCTGCATTCTCTTTTGATCTTAGTGATTCTAAACTTTCCTTACCTTTGACCTCCACTTCTTTCTCAACTATTTCCTTATCCTCCTTCTTAACTTGCAGCTCTTTACTACTTCTTAGCTTATGGTTGTTCATTCGACATCATTGCAAGTTGTCCAATTTGATTCCTTAGGTTCTGGATGGAGGCTTCTTAGTTCCTTAAAGAGGCTTCTGTTTGTTGCATTCGAGCAATATTGGATTAAATATATTTTTCCAAAAGGCTTTATAACTTCTTCTCTAGAGCAGGTGGAGGTACTATCAATTGTTGAAATCCTGGTGGAAGCAAATTTAATCTTTGCTGTAGCTGACTCCTTACCTACTACTACTGGCCTTGACCTTGATTTTGACCTCCCCATGAAAGATTAGGGTAATTTCTCCACCTTAGGTTATAGGTCTTGCTGTAGGGATTATACTAGGGTTTTGTAAGTTTCCTTAGAAAATCAACCTATTCTATTTGCTTGCAGTCTACAATCCCCTCTTCACTAAAGTTATTGACGTTGAATTGTGGTTAGTGTGAATCAGTTGAGAGTGATTCAATCTTCTTACTTAACATCATTACTTGAGTGGCTAGAGACTATACAGCATTGAGCTTAAATACACTTGTGACTTTTTACTTCCCCCTTAGGTTCTCCTAATGGTAATTATTTATGACCATACCTTCTATCAAAGCTTAGACTTCCTTAAGTGTCTTGGTGTTAAGTGTATCTCTAGTTGTTGCTTCTATCACTTGCCATATAGAAGGGTTAAGACCATTATAGAATGTTTGCATTTCCATCTAAAGAGGGAGGCTGTGATGTGGACATTACCTTAACACGTCCTTATAGTGCTCCCATATGTCATATAAGGTCTCACCCTCTATTTGGGCAAAAGATGAGATGTCGGCTCTAAGCTTTGCAGTTTTAATAGGTAGAAAATACTTCTCCAAAAATTTTTCCACTAATTTATTCTAGGTTATGATTAAATTCCTTGCAAGGAATTCAACCACTGCTTAGCTCAGCTGTGCAAAGAAAATGGAAAGAGGTATAATAGTATCATCAATTGTCTCATTATTCTTAAAAGCATCAAATAGTTCTAAAAAAGTGGAAATATATGCATTGGGATCTTAGACTTAGAAGCTGTCAAATTGTACAAATTGTTGTATCATCTGAATAATGTTCAGCTTGATCTTGAAGTTATTAGCTACAACAGTTGGTTAGATGATGCAAGATTGGGTACCAATTAATGACGATTAGGAGTAGTCCGATATGGTTCGATTTTGTTCCCCATTGTTGGCCATGATGTTGTCAGGTAAGCTTTCGTGATCAGATTCTTGTTTTACTACTTGATCTTTGACTTCACCCTCTAACGACTTTGCTTCATCTTTTAATCTCATAGGAGATCCTTAGTTAAATGCTTCTACTATTTCTTTAACAAATAATTTCCTCAAATTGAATAAAGTTGTCCTCTCAATCTCATGATTGATTTTAATCAAATCCTTTGACTGACTTCTTATCATGTACTTACCAAAGAAAATAGAGGATTTAGTCAAGATCGCACCTAGAAAATAAAATAAAAAAATCAAGGAAAGGAAAATAAATCAAGAAAGATAAGAAAAAGAAATGGTTAGATTAATAAATTTACCAGTTTTCTTAATATCAAAAGTCTTCAATAATGACATTAAAAACTTGATGTGTTAAGTAAGTACACCCTATCAAATTGTAATAGTGGATTAAGTCCAAGTGTCATTCTTTTATGAGCTTTGACTACTGATATTCGCTAGGTTTCTATTATCTAACTAGCAAATTAAATTTTAAGAAACTTGAAGAAGTAAATCTAAATTACTTTTAAAACTAATTTAAAGATTAACTAAGATGTAATTTAAGAATTAACGAGAAAGCAATTCAATTGGAAATTAATTCGAGATTCAATGTTGTACCTAAATCTTTCTTTCCCTAGATCTAACATGTGATTTTCCTAAAGATAATCTAATTTGTCCTTTAATCTTTCTTAACCGGGAGAATTTTCTACTAAATTAATCACTTTTTTAAGCTAATTAACCCTAACCCTAAAATCACCTATTAGAATCTTTTCTCGATAGCATAATCTAAGATTACATTATTAAACAATGAATTCTCTACGCTTTAATTCAAAATTCTAAAAGAATCTTACAAATTATTTCTAATCTTGCAATAATCCTCATCAACTATGCTTAGATTTAATTTTATAAAAAATATCTCGATTTTCTTATAAGGTATCAAACTTTAGGTTACTACTTATGAAAATAATAGCCTAAATCATAAAGCAAATATAGTTGAACCAGGAAAAGATTAAATAATTAAATTAATTAAGCAATAATAGTATCACATGAATAGATCTAGATTTATCAAGACCTAGATATCAAAAATTTACTCACTATATTTTGCAAACTAAGGATGAAAAAACAAAGAGTATAAAATTATAGGAAAGAAAGTCATGAAGTCTAAATAAGATCAAATCTTAAAACTTAAATTCTTGATGATCCTCTCACTTTTTGAGTGCTTTTGTCTTGAAATGCTCTCTCTAATTTTATGCTAAAAAATTATCTCTTTAAATAAATCTTAACAAGGCTTTTAATAGGAAATAAATAAAAAAAATAAGTTGGCTAGAAAATATACGACTGGAGATATGATCATGTCTTTTGATTGTGTCATAGGCTGTAACAGCTGAAAATAAACTCCAAATTTGCTTGGAAACTATACGGTTATGTTATTCGGCTGTAACGATCTTTAAATCTTCATAATTTAATTATTTTAGCTCTGATTTGAGTGAAATTTGTTTCTAACTTATCGTTTTCTCGCATAGATCGTTTTAAAACCTAAATTTTTTTTTGACTTAATTAAGTATTATTATCTGAAAATAAACTCAAATATCAAGGAAAATCATAAAAAATCTCTACATAAAATATATACAATTAGGAACTCATCATTAGTGCATTTAAAATGTGATGAGTAAACTGTACAATTGAAAGTTACTTGAACTTGAATTCAATAATTTTTCAAATTCAAATCGATAAAAGAGCCATATCTCTTGAGCTTTGAAAAGTTTTTGTGTACAACTTTTCATTAGTTTTCCATGTAACAATGCATTTAGTGTGGTACATGTTGTCCTCAAATTTTTTTTTATGGCATAAGTTTGAGGACAAGCATCAGGTTACTTAGTTGGTCACTCTGCCAAGTGTACAGGAGTTGTGGACCTTTAATGACAATGTCGACATCAACCTTAGATTCTATTTTTTTTTTTATTCTTCCTTTATTTTCATTTTTGATTTGTACATTTGTATTTAAATTTGCATCTGCATGGATTGTATGATTTATTTGAATAAAATTTCTTACTCTTCTTTAGTTGTCTTATTAACTCATTCTCTTAAATTATTATTATTTACTTTTACTGGTTATTTAATATGGCTGAGGAGTTCTGTATTGATAAGTAGTTTTGGAATTGCGGTACGTATAGATGGGTTGGTGATGAATTGTTACTTGGTGTTGAGAAGTGTATTACTTTCCATGTTGAGAATGTGAAGTTTGGCTACGAGAAATTCGCCGTTTATATTGTTCACTGTAGTTCATTATTTTGTGAAAACGATGTTAAGTGCACAAATTAAACTTTGTCTTTATAGTTGCTAGCTGAAATCGTGTCTCCAAGACACAAGTCCATATAAATCACTTTGAAATCGTGACTCACTACAATTTTATATTGTAACTATAAGACGTGATCCAAGTACCATAATTTGAGAATTATTTTGAGCGTGACCGTATTTCAAGAATTTTTTTTTTTAAATAAGTGTATTTTCTTTCCTTTTCCCATTTATGTATTTTCTTGCTGGTTTTTCCAAACCGTTGCAACGTAAGTTATAAAGTCGTAATTACGCAGATTATTATGAGTTGTTTTTGTCCATTTTATAAAAACAGTTATGAAAGTCACGCTTTTAGAGGTAGCCAAAATCGCTCTAAGTCTCTAAATAATCTTTTATGGTTTATTTTATTTTGTTATGCTTTATGTGACCGTATTAATAGTTTATTGAAATCTTCAAAACTCAACTTCATTAGTTGATTATAAATCACCAGTAATCAATAATTAGTAAAATTAATAATTATGCCTATTTAAATCTTGTTCGTAATTTGCTTGGTGTCCGCTCATAATAAGTTGAATAAAATTCAACATTGTCCATATATTTTGAACTAATTGAATACAGTTTGTCCTATTATATATTTGGCTACCATGTAATTTATCTACATGAAATGAAATAATTTACCAAAAAATGCTCGGACAAAAGATACCTTGAAGTATCGGACTAAGTTTAAAAAATTTTTACCTTGTATGTAGTAATACAAAAATCCATTTTATTGTATAAAATAAATATAGATTTGAAATTTTAGAAACACCTATACCGAGTTTTTAATTCATTAACATACTCCATCTGTTTCTGTTCCTCTGTCTGTTATAGTACTTGCATATATCATTCAACAGATATATAAAAATCTATATTTCATATTTATATACACAAAATATGATATGAGAGTTGCATCGTTTCATCTCCTTATACCGTGCCATCCCATTCTTTTCCCACTATCCATTTCTACCAACGGAAGAGAAGACAGCGATGAGTCTTATCCTCATCCGTACAGGATAAAAAGAAATAGGAATTGAGAGAGAGAGATATGTAATAAGGGAGGGTTGGGAGTTCCCATGCAAAAGCATCAGACTTTTTAGGGCATAACCAACTGCTGATGTAATACACTTGTGTTTGTAGCAAAGTCAACAGTACTCACGAATGAAATATTGATTTCTGACCCCAACCCTCTCCATATCATTCATTGCATGCTTTAATTTGCTTTGGGGTGCGAAAGCTCGTGTTCTAGTTCTGAATATATGGATACATTCGAAAAGATTTTCAATTCTGTACTGCTTGTCTACTTCACTTAAGCTGCTCCAGCAGGAGCCTGTCCATCAATTAATGAATGAATACACGCAAAATTTATAATAGTCTTATTTATAGTAGCAGCATGACTCAACGACACGATGCACCGACGAAAATGATAAATTTGAGAGCACAAGTTTTAGACACAAAATTTTATAAACGAAAGTTTTCAAAACAATGTGGTCTCTTAACTCATCATTATGCCGGATTGTCTACAATAATAATATTGATGATTATTCATTAAATTGAATTCCTTATGGAAAATGGTTTGCCTAAGTACTAGATCTTAACCTGCTACTCTAATTTAAGCAAGTCAAATTGAAGGTGATAAATCGTAATTGGAAGCAAAGATGCAAACAAAAGTTAACAATTAACACAAATACTAAAGACATGGGTCCATGACATGTTTTCAATGTGGTGGTGAAGTTATGCCGTTATGATAATAGAGATGATTTTTAATTAGGTTTTGATGGAATTCACTTGAACTCCATCCCGAATAGGGTATTTCACTCAACTATGTAGCAAAAGATTTCCTCTCAATCTTATTTTCCTACATGATTATCTAAATACTTAATTTTTGTCATGAATTATGTGCTTTAGTTCTAGAAATTGAGGGATGAATTTCCTTTCTATCTCATAACCAATCCTAATTCATTAGAACCTCATAAAGTTGTGTGAATTCAACTTGCTACACCTGATCTCCTCTTAGTCTTATAGATGTGAGGTTTTGTTATCAATACTCTTTAATCTTATTGACTCATGTTGGAAATTACATGACTAATCTCCTCTTTGAAGGGATTTCCTAGAACTAATCTCCTTTCAATCTTATAGTAATAAGAAAAACTTATTAAAAGGATCAAATTCTAGTGCATCAACAAGTTTAAATAGGGTACTATACATCAAACTCCCAACTAAGTATGCAAAACCATAGCAAAACTACAACATTCCACCTTCTACATTTTCACATTGTCACAAACCCATAAAAATCAATTTAACCACTCATGGTAATAACAATGATAGCAAGAACATACATAAATATGACAAAAAACTCCATTAATGAAAAAGGTAACAAGGTAATATCACAAGAACAAGTAAATAGACGAAGAATAAGATGATAATACTCTTTAATCCAACTCAAATATTAAGGAAAGTCCATTAAAAAACTCAAAACAAGTGTCAAATATTAGTGACAAAGTCATGAAATAGATAGGGAGGTGATGAGCACATAATAACATACTAAAACCTAGAAAAATCCTAATTAGGGGTTGGAATTTTTACTACAATTGTGAGTATTTATAGATTAGAGCTACCAATCAACCAGTGAGAAGGTCTATTGATTGATTAGTAGATACGTATCGACCTTGGCTTGTCTTCGTATTTTATGAAATGTGGCATTTAGCGATTAGGGTTTTAAGTTAAAAAAACCCTAACCTTAATCCTAATTCCTTTTATTGATTGATCGGTGAAGATGGTACTAATCAATCGATGTGAGTGATTCCATCTCTATGCTTTCGGTTCACCATACTGCCCCTTCTTTTGATCGATCACTTGGTCATTTGATGTAACCTAAATGCTTCAGGGCATATTGATTGGTAATAAGGATGTTGATCGATCGATAGGCTAAATTTCCTTACTTCATTGATTATAGCCTTCTTCATCAAATGGTAAGAGCTACCAAGACCATGGTAGCCTCCGTACACCTATACATAGGATATAAAAATAATGAAATTCTTTTAAATTTAATCATTTTAATACATTTTTTAATTAATTTTACTCAAATCGGTCCATTTTGTGTATAAACCCCAATTTCATATAAAATTTACATGTTTTCGCTAAATTTATTCACAAATTGGAAAAGATTGTGTATTTTGAACTAGGATTACTAGCCCTAACTTTAGAACCTTTCTTGTTCTTAAGTAAGCTAAAAGAAAAAAAAATCAATTCGTTTAGAAATTAATATGACAAGCATGCATTTCCTTAATGATTGCATATAATCGAGAGTATGTGATACCATTGAAAGCTCAATGGTTGAAATTGTTTAACTTGTACTAAATCAAATGCTCACAAATCAAAGATTGTATAACTAATCTAGGAATTAATGACTAAAAAAGTTAACATCTCATTTGGGTTAAGCTTATGAAATTCGAAGTCAAGTCTAACATTTCAAACTAAATGTGAGGTCTCGCATTTAATTGGCCAACCCATTTATATTCTTCTCTCTTATTGGTTTTTTAAGTATGCTAATGCCATATAAATAGAGAGTGACCATTGAATTGTACCTTACTTCATCTCTCCTGGCTGTTAAAGTAACTTTCATATCTTGTCCGTTATTTTCTTTTTGACTATATAGATTTTTCAATTCTTTTTCTTTCTGTTTTCTATTTTCTTTCTCTTTCTTTCTTTTCCAACTTCATTTCTCTATTATGATGGGATCGTAATTTTGATTCGTAATGAATTTTTCTTGATTCCTATCATTTTCATTTTCAACTTTTCTTTTCTTTCTTTTTAGGCATCCATTATGCATTGGTCAAGGAATGTTCAAGTAAAATCTAGTACCTACTTTAGTTCAAACAACATTAATAGATCACTTAATTGCTAAAAAAAATGGTGGATATATATAGGTCAACCTCCAAAAGCACAAAAACCTAACATCCAGTCAAAACATTTCCCTAACTCCAAACCTCTAAACCATGCCTAAATTCAGTAAAACGAAGCAAAACAAAGATGTCATGGGTTGATTATAAAGTTTTGAGAAGTGTTCATGACTTTTTCACAAGGACTTCTTTCAAAGAAATAAGGTCTTAATCACTTCCTCCTATCTCTTTTCATGAAAGCTTTACGGAATGATGACATACTTGAATTTAAAGACATAGAGTATCAAGGAAAATGGATCCGACTTTTCAAATAGAAACTATTTTATAGGTGCATAGAAGGGTTAACTTAACATGAATTCAATTAAGTCATTATTTCCCAATTAGTACAACATGACTTTAATATTCATGTTTAACTTTCCTACCTCTAATTTTAAGTTCAAGAAACATTTTCAGCAATCTAGCTCATGCATGCCTAAAGGGACTCCCCTGGTTTCCTAGTGTTTTTTGAATTCTTAATTCCCTTATGAAATCCTTGACAGTATCTCTCAATTGATGGATTCAACCTTTCCTTTATTTATTCACATGTGCCTATATGACATAAAAGAGACAACTGAAAAAAAAAAAAAAAGAAACTTTTAAAATTAAGAAGACTCATAAACTAATTAAAAAGATAAGAAAAGATGGTAGGTTAGGTTGCCCCCGACCAAGTGCTTGTTTTTAAGCCTTTAACCTGGCTTTTCGGTGTTGCTTCATGGTAGATCCTCCAAATAAGCTATTCATTTTACTATTTCATCTTCTTTCATCTCAAAGAAGGGTTCCAATACCTGCCCATTTACTTTGAAAACTTCTCCTTCCTCTCCTTTAATCTCAATTGCTCCTTGAGGTAGTATTCCAATTTATGTGAATGGCCTTATCTAATTGGACCAAAGTTTACTAGAAACAACATTAATCGAGCATTATACAAGAGAACCTTTTGTCCTACTTTGAAGTTCTTGTAAAGTATCTTCTTATCATGCTAACTCTTTATCTTCTCCTTGTGGATGTGAGCATTTTCAAAAACTTCATTCCTAAACTCTTCCAATTCATTTAATTGCAGCATTCTATGGTCTCCTGTTAATTTTTTATTGAAATTTAAGAACTTAATAGCCTAGTATGCTTTATGCTCAATTTAGACTAGGAGATATGGGGTTATTATAGGATGTCTCGTAAGCCTATAATTCATCATCAATCTTAGATGCCCCATCTTTCCTTAAAGTGCTAATGGTTTTTTCCAAAATTTTCTTTAACTCTCATTTCAATAGCTCAACCTAACCACTCGTTTAAGGATGGTATGATGATCCTACCTTGCATTTAACCCCATACCTAGCTAATAAACTGTTAACTTGGTTGTTATAGAAATGTATTGCCTTATAACTGATTATAGCTCTTGGCACATTGAAACGTGTATATATATATATATTAACAAACTTAAGGACATTTTGAGAATCATTAGTGGGTAAGGTAGCTACTTCTACCCACTTTGAAATATGATGTATCTTTGGGGTTAGACATAAGAAGAGGCACCACAATGAAGTGAACTAAAAGGAACAAAAGAAGAGCAAGCAAAGTCTAGGTAACTACTGAATGGATATGATGCATCACTCAATCCTACTCAGCCTATAATTTACCGAATATGACACACCGATCCGAATTAAAGGGTTACTCACCACTATCCTTGCTAAAGGGAATATATAAGAGTTAAAGAATAATGTGAATACTAAGGTTGCTCAAAGGATACGTAAATAATTTATATATTGATAATGATCGTTTGTGTATAAGCAAGTGAAGGTTTATATACTTGTCCACTAAGGCTACTTTACATGTATGAAAAGATAAAAGGGTATTCTTACAATTAGGTTACATAAGATATTTCAAAAAGGGAAAAAGAGATAAAGAATATTTAGTACGAAAAAAGAAAGAATCATTGTGGAATGTTATGTAGGAAGACACATGTCGCTTAATGGTTGGACATTAGAAATATGACATAAAGTAGGCGGAAGCAGAAAAGTGCTACCATCAGGGGCCAACCTGATTTGGATCAGGTCGAGAGCTAATTAATCTTACAAAGTAGTTAGCTAAATTGGAGTAAGATGTTTGTGGTTGGTTTGGGAGCTCGGCTCGACTAATCCTAGGTTGTCTTTTGGAATAAAGCATTGTTATTAGGGAAGAGTAGATTTGACAAATGTAAGGATTTAACAACCAGGTCAACAAGAGATCAATTTACAATAGAAATCTCCATCTTGATTATGGCTTCAAGCTAGTGTTCTTCACGTAAGTCCTTAGAGTCTTTTAGCTCGGTTATGTGTGACTGGTCCAAGGGGTAAGTTCCTATCATTTACTTGGGGGTCGGAAGGATTTGCCCTTAAATCTAGAGTATTTTCTACTTCTTCTCTTAGAGTGCTCGTAGGGTCTTATTCTGCTGGTTTGTGAAGGATTAGATTTGATACATTGAAGGTAGAGGAGACACCATAGTCATTAGGTAACTTGATTTAGTAGGCGTTGTGGTTGATCTTCTTCAAGACTTTGAATGCACTATCAGCTTGAGGAGATAGTTTGCTCTGTCTCAAGTATGGAAATTATTCTCAACTAAGGTGAATCCATACTAAGTCTTTTGGTTGGAAAGTAACAATTTAGTAGCTTTGGCTACCAATCTCGTGTTGTTTTTTTTATTAAACTTGGTGATCTTTTTTATTATAGACTGGTTGGGCTTGGTTGACTCCTTAGCAACTATTGGGGTACTAATCATGTTTAAGGGAATTATTGGATTAAGGCCATAGATGACCACGGATGGAGTCTTCTTAGTAGTGTTGTAGATAGTCCGGTTGTATGTGAACTCTATAATTGGTAGGCACAGATCCCAATCTCGCAATTTCTTTCCCATAATAGCTTTGAGTATGTTGCTTAGCATCCTATTCACCACTTCAATCTGGCCATTAGTTTAAGGGTGGATACTAGAGCTGAACACAAGTTTAGTTCCAAGTCTTCTCCAAAGAGTTTCAAAAATAGCTTAAAAATTTTGTATCTCTATTTAAAACAATAGTCTTCAATACTCTATGTAGTAAGACAACTTCCTGTAAAAACAAATCAATAATATATGAAGTGTCATTAGTTTGATGGCATAGAACGAAGTGCACCATTTTGTTGAAGTGGTCCATTATAACAAATATATAATCTTTCCCTCTGGATGTCCTAAGGTAAGGTTGGCATTAGTAGAGGCATGTATTCTCCATGGGGTTCTCCCTTCCCCTTAGCATGCTTGTACACTTCACAACTATCAACTATCTTCTGGACATCCTTGACTAAACCTGGCTAGTAAAAATTCTCCACCAATAAAATGGCTATCATAGGCTCCCTAAAGTAGCTTGATAATCTATTGCTATAAGCTTCCCTGATCAATAGCTTACATATAGAGTAGTTTGGTATGTATTGTTAGGACCTTAAAGGGGGCCTAATAAGATTATCTAAAATTTCCATAACATGTGTACACCTATGATATGAAAACCGCCTTGCAAGTTAGATATTGTAAGACTCTAAATAATAAATCACTAAGATTACTGATTTTTAAGTAATTAATTTATTGTAAAATATAAATATAAATCACTATGAATGTTCGATATCCTACAGTTCCTCAAAACTACAGAGAATCGGTATCCCTTACTAAATGATAAGATCGAATAGAATAAACTTGAAATTCAAACTTATTGAATTTACTAAATCTAAATATATAAGTACATTTAAAGTCTAAAATGAGCTGTACAGTCTTTCTCTAATTCTAACCTCTTGAACATTTCAATACTTGTACTCAATGCTCGGCTTTTAACCTATGCCCAATTATCTATCAACTTGTAAAAGAGAAGCTACTGGGGAATAAGCTACAAGAGCTTAGTGAGTTATCCCTCATATTATACTAGCAAGTAAGTTATCAAACAAATTATTATAACCATATGAGTATATGTACACGTAGTATGCCAAACAATGTCGACTGGTGCTGCATATAATATTAGATTTTAACACCCTCCAAGATAAGGGTTGGAGATACATCAGCACCAATCACGATTGGGCTTTAATACCTAGGTTTTTAACTATAACTTTGAATTCCGTATATCACGAAATATATTTTCATTTTTGAAAATCCAGTAGTACACAAAATCCCAGGCTTAGCGGTGAGACGACCTCCGCAATCTATACTTATACCCTATAGCGAAGATCTCTAGACTCAACCCTTAGCCATACGATTAACGTCTCCATTGCTTAGTAAGCCCGTAGGTTTGGTTAAGGTCATATTGCATGAGTGCACTGTATAGAAACACTTTAATATATATAAACAACCCTCACAAGGCCTCTCTTTACCTCTACATGAAGTGACGGTCAAAATAAGTAATGCAATACATGGATAATGCATGACTCTTTTAATTTAAGATAAGTCAAATTATGAGGCAATCAATCAATATTAGCTAACCACCCAAATTATGTAACAATCAATTATACAATCAAATCATCAATTATCGTATTTAACAATATTTCTCACAATAATCAATTAATATCAAGTACATGCATATCTTGAAATCCCATACATTAAGTTATTAATATTCAATTTAAGTGCACTGACTATAATCACAAACAAGTATAGAGTCATCGAAAGTACTGACTTGACTATGACGACTCGCTTTAGTCGTAATAATCAATCAGAAGATCCTTGCTTTCATCGGGATTACCTGATCATTACAAGATCATAGGGATAATAAGTAATTGAATTAACTAACGGTTCTAGATATCTATCTATCTAATTTTACTTAGATTACTATCAATTTTTATTCGATTAAACCTAATCATTAAACGCATGTAACTTTTTCATTCTATTTTCGATATTTACGAATTTATAGTCATTTTTCATTGTTTTCGGATGCACGTTTACATGGTGATGTTCGTTTTGGACGTTAAGACCCGTATTTTATGATATGGACTAAATTTATTGGAATTTTAACTATTGAAACTTAAATATTCTTGTTGCTTATGTTTATATCAAATTTTAGTACTTAATGATTTAATTAGCCATTATATTCTTACACTTAGATGATTTTACATTGTTATTAGTATTTTATGTGCTCAAATAAAGCTAATTCAATTGGAGATATATGTTATGGGCTTAAAGTAATTTCGGCCCATATATGTATACATTTGTACATATTGTATAGTTTATTATCTTACTATACTATCTTATGGTATTTTAAATAATTATGTTATAAATTATTTATGTATAACTTTTACACTTAAGTACTTATGTACCTTATAATTATGTTATGTATATATATACTTCTAATACACTTGTATGTATACTAGTATACTTGTACATATACTGTATCTATACCTATACATACATATGGTGTTATATGTATTTTTATATGTATTTTCGTATGCCTTGTATAATCCCCTAATAAATCTTCATATAATCCATATTTTTGCACCATATAGGCTTATTTAGTAAGTTATATGTATATATACTTAGTATACTCCTCATTTTAGGTTATATACATAGAAGATACTTATGTATAAGGGTATCCATATACATGTACATCAAGGACATTCTTGTATACACATACTTGAGCATATGTATATGTGCTCCTTCTCTATTTATCTAAGGATTCTTTTACTTATACTAAGTATTTCACTAAAATTCTTATATTACTACTTCACATGGATCCACTTGTTATATGTACATATATATTTTTACCTATATACTTAAGTATTTCTACACTTCTAAGCATGGTATAAGGATTCCTATCTTCAACAACATATAAGTACATATTACATGTAAATTTCAAAACTAACCTAACATATACAACTAATTACTAATTAAGATAAGAGATCATACAAAAACATAACTTTCTCTCCTTTATAATATGAAAAGGAAGACAAGTATATATGGTATGTTAGTTTATGGTAGTAGTTGAATTTGTGTTTTGAAATTGTGAAAAGGTTAAAGGTGGAAAAAGGCAAGGGAAGTTTATGGTTTGGAAGTGAAGGAGCAAAGAGCATTTTTGTGTCTTCAATTGTGTTTTAAAAATGAAAACAAGTGGGATCTAGATGTGGAGAAAGATGGACGGCAAGAAGGAAGCAAAAAGGGACAAGGTTACATGTGTAAATGTATAGAAAGTTAAAGAAGATGGGAGAAAATTCTAGAGGACAATGACATTTTGTTGACTTGGTTAACCTTTGACTTAGTCAACTCTTTTAAAATTACATGTAATTTGAATGCACATAATGAGGTAATTAAGGAAAATTAGAAAGAACATTAAGGAAATGAAAGGAAATATGGGGTTTATTGAAATGATTAATAAGTATAGTTAATGAAATCTTCCTCTAAGTATTTATATCCTATATACATTATTTGGTAGGCTACTTAATGTAACTATCATGAAGAATATCATTTAGGATACTAATACCTATTATATGTAATATAAGTATCAACTAAACACTTAACTCCTTATAATATTAACCCAGTTATATAATTAGAAGATGGATATGATCTATAATGTAATATACTAGTTTCTAATGGATTACTTTAATATTATATGTATTTATAAATGATTGAAAGTTATCTTTGATCTTTTATTAACGATTTAGTATAATACTAAGGATATATTGTCAATTATGGTTTTAGAGTAAAGTATAGTGAATTAGTACTTTTATATCTTCAAAGTTATAGTTTTAGGGTTTTATCACTTTCGGGTGAAATCTTTAGTGTTTATATATATTTAGGGTATAAAAGTTTTCTATGCGATTAAATCTTCGGTTGTTATTTTAGGGTTTTCATCTTAACTAACTTTATCAACTCTTAGAGTCTTCAAGTATACTAAGGTCTACTTTGGGTAGGAGGTTGAAAATTTTAGGGGTTTACATGTACAGCCTTTGGTCTTTGAATAGATAACCTTCCTTAAGATAATATCTCTTAACAGTAATTCCATCCCTACATTGTTTTATGATAGGGCTGAAATGAGGATCATGAGCATACTATTAAGTGATAAGTGAGAATCCCAATAATTTTGTCTGCAAAGCGGTCAGCAAAGTTTGTTGTCTTGATAAAACATCAGCAGCTACATTTGCACTTCCCTTCTTATGCTGAATGACATAAGAAAATCCTTCCATAAACTCTAACTACTTGGCTTATCTTTTCAAGAGTTTATTTTGAATCCTAAGATGCTTCAATGATTTATGATAGGTGTAAATAACAAACTCCTGTGGCAGCAAATAATGTTGCCAAATAGTGAGGGCTTGAAAAAGAGATTAGAACACTTCCTCCTACACAGAATAGCTCAAGGTAGCACTACTAAACTTTTCACTGTGGTAAGCGATGGGTTGTTGTTCCTACATCAGGATGGTGCCAATTCCAACTCTTAATGTGTTACTATCTAACTAAAAGGTCTTGTCAAAGTTTGGTAGTATTAGTATAGGGGCGGAGGTAAGCTTTTTCTTGATCTCCCTAAAGCTCTATTCAACTTGGTCGCTCCAATAGAACCCATCACTCTTCTTTGTCAACTCGATTAAGGGGGTAACTATTGTAGAAAGAAGATAGATTGTGGAAACTTTAGACTTCAGTGACATTCTTCGGTGTCGAATACTTTAGAATAACTTGGATCTTCTCCTCATTTGCTCGGATTCCTTCCCCTAACACCACAAACCCTAGAAAAATCACTTTATCTTAGTAAAACTTACACTTCTTCAAATTCCCATATAACTTCTTCATTTGCAAAATGTCATATACATTGTGAAGATGTTAAACATGGTTGTTCAGGTCGGTACTGTATACCAGTATGTCATCAATGTACACAACTACATATCTTTTGATCTAAGGGTGCATCACATAGTTCATTAATCTCATGAATGTGATTGATGCATTAGTAATTCCGAATGGCATAACCAATCATTCATAGAGTCCATGCTTAGTCTTAAAGGTAGTTTTCTACTCATCATTCGATCTCATACAAATTTGGTGGTAGCCACTTCGTAGATCGATCTTCGAGGACATCTTAGTACCATGAAGCTCATCTAACATGTCATTAAGCCTTGATATTGGATATTTATACCTGATAGTAATCCGATTGATTACTCAACTGTCGATGCACATGCACTACGAACCATCTTTCTTCAAAAAGAGCAAAGTTGGTACCATGTAAGGCTCATGCTCTCCCTTACATACCTTCACTCTATGAGTACGTCCACTTGCTTTTTCACCTTGGTAGCTTGTTTAGGGTTCATTTTGTATGCGGGTCAATTTAGCAGGGCAACGCCTAGTTATAAATCAATATAGTGCTCTATACCTCAAACTAGAGGTAGTTCTCTAAGTAGTTCTTCAGGAAACAAATCGGAAAACTTATTTAGTAGGCTTTAGATTTCATCAGGAATATCCTCTAAATCTCTCAACTCTAAAAATCTTCTAATCAATAGGAACATAAGCTCTTCAGCTTTTTTATTAGCTCGGAGCTCTCTTTAACTCATCACTAAGGTCGTCTTCTTACTAGCTTAGGTGAGCAACAGATGGCTCTCATTTACTTAGGACAGGGTCATAGGCTACAACACAATCCTCTTTCCATCCTTAATAAAGGCATAGGTGTTCCTATATCTATCATGAGTAACACATCAGTCGAACAACCAAGGTCATTTAAGTAATAGGTGTGAAGCTCTCATAGGGACGACATCACAAACTACTTCATCCCTATATATGTTCACAACACTGAACGGTACGGTCACTTGTTCAGTTACGTGCAAAGCACCCTTATTGTGAAGATAATCTAATTTGTAAGGTTAGGGATGTTTTGAGAATAGCAGTCCCAACCTCTACATAAAAGACTGTGTAATGACATTAGTATAACTTTTCCAATCCACAATGATTGTGCATAATTGTCCCTTTATGGTACATTTAGTATGGAACAAATTTCCCTCTAGTCTTCCTTGGAGCTCGATAATGAACTTAATATTTGTCTCAAGACTAGGGTCATTACTTCTCCCTAGTTGGCAAAGACACATGTTTCCTCTTCTTCTTCAGCTTCAACCCCTCAAACATCCTTCTCCTCCTCAGGTTCACTCTCATTGGTGCTATCCACTATATATCCTTGAAGCACCATGATACGTTGGTTCGAACACTTAATGGCTATGTGTTCGAAGCTTAATTATTTAAAGTACTTCACTTCATTAGTCTTTCATCTGGATGTCTATCCCTTCTCATATGTCCTCGGGATCGACTTAACCTTGGTTCGGCTTGGCTAACTTGCTCAGCTTTCATCAAGTCAGTCATTCTTGTCCTTAGCTTGATATGGCCTCCTTAACTCAGCTTGAACAAGTTGGTGTGGAATTAGGGTTTAGGAAAATGTTAGCTTAGGTTGGCTCGGAGTATTTCTTCTTTGCTTTTTTACCCTCTATGCAATCTTGATTGCTTCTTTCAAGGTATAAAACCTTTGCACTTCCACAATGTTGCAAATCTTGAATTTGAGTCTAGAAAAAAACCTCTATACTGTGCAAACCTTGAGTTCTTTTACGTTAACTCGGATCATGAGCATTTAGAACTCTCTTGCATAGTCATCAATAGATCGACCTTATAGACACCTCATTTTTGCCAAAAATTTTTTTATTTCAAATAATTCAACCAAGTTAATAAATAAATAAATAAATAAAAATAAAAATATATAATGAAAATAAAAAAAGAGAAGAAAATTATGTTAAAGTCATAGAAAGTTAAGTCATGAGTCAAGTCATGTCAAGTTGGAGTAAGTTGAGTTGTTGGATTAAGTAGCGGGATAGGCTGAATTAATTAATTTGTCTAATTAGATTAAGGAATTATTGGGCTAACTTAGATCGGGTTAGGCTCAGAAAGAAAAGCCGGAGCTAACTAGGGTTTCTAGAAGTTAGGGTAAATCTTAGAAGAATGGCGATCAAATCTTTCGATATGAAAGATTTGATTTTGAGTTTATAAATAGAATCTTGGATAAGGATTCAGGGAGAAGAAAATGGTTTTTTTTTTTTTTTTAATTACACTACCACACAACACTACATACCTAACAGCAGTACTTTACACCATGCATGCCACCGCATACGCCTTCACGCACCATCATCTACACTACGCATGCCACTACACATGCCACCACTACACATCCCCCTACAACCACCACAAGCTTCGCCACTGCCTAATCACGCACTGCTACCCAAAGCCTAACCTTACCAACAACCACCACCTAATTTGCTGCCTAGGTCAACGCCCAACATCGCCCATCGCGTCGCCTAAGACTATCCATCATCGCCCAACATCGCTTAGGACCACCTAGAATACTGCCTAAGCCGTCGTCCAGCATGGCCCAGCTTTTGCCTACTCTCGCCTATCTATACACCCAAAACACTACCTAGGCCGTCACCTAGCATCATCCATCATGTCGCCCAGCCTTACCTAGATGCTTGCCTAGCTTTCACTAGCTCTCGTCCATCCATACACCGAGCATCGCCTATAGCTATAGCCTAACCTCGCTTGCACGCTCAATTTGCTCTTGCCCATTCGCACACCCAGCATCGTTTGCAGGTTCACTTAGCTCTTACCCATCCATACGCTTAGATACTTGCCCATCCGTACGCTTAGGCACTTGCTTGAGTCATTGCCTATACTCGCTTATAGTGTTGGTGGAGTATGCCCTGCATTGCCCAACATTGATCGACTCGACTTCAATAAATTTTTTTTTTATAGTTTTTTTATATATTATTTTCTTCATTTACTAATTAGTTATGCTATATATTTATTCATTTTATTATTTTTTTATTAATTTATTATTTCTATTTAAGTGTAGGTTTTTTTAATTAATTATTTTCTTGCAAATTTTTAGTTAAACTAAGGTTTTTTTTAATTTGAAAAATCATTTTTTAATAAAATATATTTTTGAGATTTAGGGTTTTTTTTTGGAAAAATGAAAAATCTTAAATTGAGTTTTTTCAAAAGGATTTAATTAGTTAGGGTTTTCTCCGATTCATGAAAATTAAGTTTTATTTTTAAATAATAAATTGATATAAAACGTAAAACTTTTCAAAATAAAAATAACTTACTCACTAAATATTTTATAAAAAGAACTATGATCGGTTTGATCTTGACTAGTGGGTACATAGGTACCTTCGAGGCAACTAGTAAAAAATAAAAAAAATTCCTCCTTTTTAGAAATTTGTAATAAAAAAATAATTAAAAAATCATTTTTGTTACTTTTGCCTATTTAGGTATATTTTTAATATTTTTAGAAAAATTACAAAAAAATAAAGCCTATCATTTTCTTTTAATTTTCACATGGTGACTTAGTCTTAATAGATTAACCCCTAAACCCGATTTTCTTTGGTTTATTTTTTTCTAAAAATTATTTTCTCAAAAAATCCATAGACTAGTGGTTAAATTATGGTTTTCCCGTCTGAAAATCCTAATTTTATTTTTATCAATTGAACTGGTTGGTGACTCCATTTCTTTTTTAAAAAAACAACATTTTCTTTTCCTTAGTTTAATGTCGACTAATTTATATTAGTGGGTTGAGCTTGATATAAGTTAAACTGAGGAAATCAAAATAGGGCTCGACAGAATTAGCGGCTCCACTAGAGACGCTAGGTAGGCTAGCCATGTAAAAATTAAAAAAATTATTGATGAGCTTTTGTATTATTATTTTCTTTTTGTATTATATTATACTTCTACTAATTGTTTTTTAGTGATGTAGTCCTTAAAAAAAAAAACCCTAGCCTAATGGGCCTTCATTGGGATAGGGGGTTTTTTATTTTTCAAGTAACCATCTGTGTGTTTAGATGTGGTCAAACCTGGGCCACCTTGGGAACCTAGGACGGGCCACCATTGTGTAACCCTTAGGTCGTTGGGGTTATTGCCCCCGCCTGGCAATAATAGGTGAGCTCACTCAGGCTTCGATATAGCCTACTAGGTTTCTCGTTAGAAAGCTTTAAAGTTACAGAGCCTAAAACCCGTAGACTGCACCTTCTTGCATCATTCTTTTTGAAAAAGGGGAAGTTATTTCTAAAATTATAGGAAAAGTCTAATTTAATCCGTGGTCAATTTATCATCCATTTTCAATTAAAAAAATCAATAACCCTTATATATAAGTATACACGAGCATCATTTTTATTAAATCTTATTTTGAATATACTTATATATAAGGGTGCTCTTTGATTGCGGATTTATCATACTTTCTATAGTTTATTAATAACTGACCCTATTGCATTGCACACTTGTGTAGCATATTACATCACATTTATTTTGCATAATTGTTTGTATATGCTATCTTTTGTAATATATGTGCATCTTGTAAGTTTTGTTTTATTTCATCAATAATAGGTTGTGTAACATAACATTTAACATAAAATGCTCAAAATCATTAGTATTCCCCCTGTGCCAATGTTAAAAAAAATAAAAAACTTCTATATCAACTTATAATTTTTTTTTGGAGCATGTCATAATAGAAATTAACAATGATAAAAATTATTATGAAACTGTTATTTTTTTTAGAAGACTTTCTAACATTTTTTTTTTAGGAAAAGGAAATTTCAAAGATATTTTATTATCAAAAACCAGTTTCATGATAATTATTTATTCGGTTGATTTCTATTACAATGCTACACATGTACCATATTGTTAGGAACTAACAAACTAAAAAGAAATAGATTTAATCATTAGATTTCCATTGTGAATTATTTTCCATCTTAAGGTTATTAATCTTATAAATGTCTAAGTTCTTATTCTTTGTGTTTAGCCCTTAGGTTGTTACGGTCTTAATAGAGTTTTCCCCGTGAGTCGTCACTCTTGTGTTATTTATTCAATAAGTTTCTTATTGTAAAATAATTTTCACTTCTCCATATCATCCTTATAATATTATTGTCATCCTATGTCCTTGGTCATCAGTCCTAATGTTTTTCTTTTTATTTAGATTTGTCGATGTCAGTATTGGGCCTCTATGACATAAAATAAGCATTGATTTTCTAATAAAAGTTTCCAAAAAATAAATAAATAAAAAGAATGGTTTTCAAAACTAAAAACTTGATGCAGTGTTGCTAACAAGAAGGGATTCTTGTAAGCTTTGAAAGATTGTTTTTAAAGTGATCTGGCACAACCCGAAGCCCGTAATCACTCATTTTCAAAAACAAGATATTTGAAGCTCTTGAACATAGAATAGCAACAGTAGAAGGACTTTTGAGCAAACACAAAAAATAAGTCAAGGCCATAGCTTATATCTAAGCCTAAGAGCCTATTGATATACCATCTTAAGCATACAAGTCTAAAGAGTTGCAGATTCAAGGGCCTACTATCAACATGATACAAAGTTTTGAAAAGTTGCCAAAAGTGAATTTGAATGGTCAAGCCTTAGGGGCATGTTACTGCTAAGGTTTGGAAGAAAAGGTTGCTACCCTAGAAGAAAAGTTGGTAATATTAGAAGAAAGGCTCACTAGCATGGAAATGGTAATGGGTTATGTGCTTAAATAGCTCGAAAACCTACATCTTAATACTAATAGGAAGTTATAGCCCAAGC
This sequence comes from Lumnitzera littorea, assembly GCA_024138015.1. NCBI lineage: Eukaryota > Viridiplantae > Streptophyta > Magnoliopsida > Myrtales > Combretaceae > Lumnitzera > Lumnitzera littorea. The sequence goes on along the minus strand of JAMXBB010000012.1, from coordinate 66,625,747 downwards.
ATAAAGATGATTTAGTGAAAGAGAAATTAGGAGTGAATGTGCTAATTGGGAAAGCCCACAATCATGATAAACCCATCCATAACAAGAGGAGGTGATTTACGTAGTTCAAGATTCCAATGGCTTAAGTACTTAAGCAATTGAGAGATGTGGGATTACTAACATGCAAAAACCCAATAAGGAAATGCAAGCTAAGGGATTGTGACCCCAACAAATGGTGTGAATACCATATGAGCCAAGTGGGGTGTACCACTAAAGATTGTTGGAGATTGAAGCATAAGGTGCAAAATTTGATTGATGCTAAGATTATCCAACCAAGTTTTCTAGAGATTGATGGGTTGATTAGCAACAATATTCCTTCCCCAAGTTTTGAAGGGCCATCAAATAGACAACCTCCAACATCAAGCATAGAGGATTTGTTACTATCATCTGACTGGGTGGCTTACCACTTAAAGCAGTTGGGTATATCTTCGAGAGATCAATTTAATTGAATAGGTCGAGTTCGAAGAAGTGATATAAATATAGGGGAAAAAAAAATAGGAAAGAATTTTAGTTCCTGCATTTTCTTTCATTTTGGAGCTTATAATAGATATGAGTTATTGAATAAAGTAGTTTTGTTTGCTATGAAGCTAGCTTAATTTAGATGGGGGCATTTCGAATGAGTGAAAATGGATAAAGAAAATGTGAACTTGGAGCTTCAAACTTTCGACCTAAGGGAATGATAACACATTACTTAAAGGGTTTAGGATGAAAAGAGACAACCTATGTCCCAAACACTACCTCTAGACACACATGAGAGAAGAATGTCATTAAGGTGAATAATTGGGCTCATTCCTTAAAGGAAGCTTGTCTTAAACTTAGTATATGTGTCAAAATGATATTAGGCATTTATTTCATCATCCCTAAATATGATTATCCCTTGCAAACCCATTTGAACCTTTAGGGGATTTTTCTTAAAATTAGCCCTATCAAGAACCACCCCAAACTGGGGCAATCAGGAGGTTAGGATCATTAATTTGGAGAAAAGGAGTAGACTAACTTATGCTTGCTTGAGTTTTTCCAATTGATGAGCAAATATTGTCATAGATAATTCAATTTCTTTATGATGAAGAAGAATTTCAAACCATATACACCTCACTCAAGCCTATACATTCATTTAAGCACATCAAGTCTATACATTCTTTCCTAAACACTTTAAAGCAATATACACTTCTCTTAAGCTTATATACCTTGAACCTACCTTTTGGTGCTTCGGATCCTATTACGTGTAAACTCAACAATGGAAGGTGACCATCTTGACCAAAGAAAAAAAAGGAAAAAGAAGGAAGAAAAGAAAAAAGAGAAAACAAGAAAAAAACAAGGAGAAAAACAAAAAGAAAAAGTGAAAAGAAAAAAGATTGGAGATATTAGCAAGGTGATCACCTTAAAAAAAAAAAAGGCCAAATAAAGCATGAAGTCTGACCTGGTGATGGTATCCAAAGTTTGAACATTATCAATTCCTAAGCCTAAAAGCAAAGCCCTCATTTTATGATCCCCCTCATTATACCAGCTTTAATGAAACTCTTTTGACTAAAGAAATCGATTTATCTTAAGTGAAAATTTCTCATGAAACTGGGGTAAGCCTATGTTTAATTTCTCTTAGGTTCTTGGCTTGTAAACTTGAGACTAATTTCATATGATTTCTTTAAAATTGGTAAAGTACATTGATATCTATTTGCTTAAACCATTGACAAAAAGCCTTACGTTGCAAACCCATAAAAAACCTATTGATTGACTAGAATGTACCACTTACAAGATAGGCTACAATTTTTTGGAATTGATGCTGAGAGTAAAAACAGACCTATGAGAGTGTAAAGAAATTCAGTTTGACTAAACATTTCAAGTAATGGTATTTAACCCCTTAGTGAAAAATTAAAGAGTTGAGTGCTATTACAAGTTTGAAGTAAGTGTTTCTAAAAGTTCAGAAATCATTAATTAAGCTTTAGGAAACAAGACTGAAAGAATGAGTGATCAGGGAGCAAGGGGTAAACCAACCCCTTATTTGTGATCTTTAAAGTTTTTGAGACTATCTTACTTGTTAGTAACACAATTTTCTACCAAAGAGTGTTTTTTTTTTATTAGTTCTTGAATAAAAGAAACAAAATTTTCAAAAGAGAAATGATACTTTTAATATTATCAAGAGGGATTTCTTAAAAGAAAAAAAAAAGTCAACGTTTTCAAGGAGTCATCAAAATCCCTCAAACTTAAGTTGTAGATCTATTTGTCAAAACTCATAAAAGTTTTCTTACTTCCTAAATCGCTTGCTTAATGGAGCGTTATTTAGTCCTGTCTAGGATCGCTTACTCATAGGAGTGCTATCTTATCTAGTCTTTTGCTAGGATTGCTTGCTCAAAGGAGTGTTGTCTTACTTATTCCTTAGTTGGATCGTCTACTCAAAGGAGCACTGTCCTAATCCTTTTTAGGATTGCTTTCTCATAGGAGTGTTGTCCTATATATTCCTTTGTAAAATCGCTTAGATCATTTGCTCAAAGGAGCACTGTCCAATCATTTAAAAAATCGCCTACTCATGAGAGCATTGTCTCATTTTGTTTTTAATAAAATGTCTCATCTTGTCTTTGAAAGATATATCCTTTCGAGAAACTCATTTCGGAGAGATCTATCCCCTTTAGATTATCTACCAAACTAAAATAAGTTAATTTTACCTCCAATGGTTCTTGCTCTATCCTTCTAAGATAGACACCCTTAAGCCTTATCCTTCCAAGATATTCCCCCTTGAAATTTTTGCTTTATCCTTCCATGATAGACACCATTAAGGCCTATCCTTCCAAGATAGGCTCCTTTGAAATTTTTGCTCTATCTTTCTAAGATAGATACCATTAAGCCCTATTCTTCTAAGACAAGCCCCCTTGAAATTTTTCCTCTATCCTTTCAAGATAAACATCATTAAGCCCTATCCTTCAAAGATAGGCTCCTTTGAAATTTTTGCTCTATCTTTTCAAGATAGATAAGATTAAGCCCTATCCTTTCAAGATAGGCCCCTTAACCTTTTGCTTTATTCTTTCGAGACAAACATTCATTTGCCGCGTCCTTTCTAGATGGGCAATTTATTCTTTACATTGACCTTTCAAGTTGTTATCCTTTATCAAAATAAAACACATCTTAGTTGATCAGTTCAAAGTAGGGTTTGGTAAAAATGGGTATCTCTTTTGTTTTTGTAGCAAAGTTTTAATCTAACTTCACTACAAAGAGGGGCAGTTGTAGACACTTCATTTTTTCTAATTTTTTTTTATTTCAAATAATCAAGCCAGGTTAATAAATAAAAAATAATAATAATAAAATATAATTAAAATAAAAAAAGAGATGAAAATTAAGTTAGGTCATAGAAAATCAAGTCATGAGTCAAGTCATGTCAAGTTAGAGTAAGTTGAGTTGTTGGATTAAGTAGCGGGATGAGTTGAATTAATTAATTTATCTAATCAGATTAGGGAATTATTAGGCTAACTTAGATCGGGTCGAGCCTGGAAAGAAAAGCTCGAGTTAACTAGGGTTTCTAGAAGCTAAGGTAAATCTTGGAAGAGTCGTAATCAAATCTTTCGATACGAAAGATTCAATTTTGAGTTTGTAAATAGCATCTTGGCCAGGGATTCAAGGAGAAGAAAATGGTTTTATTTAATTACATTACCACTTAACACCACACACCCAACAATAGCACTTCACACCATGTACGCCACCACATGTGCCACCACTGCACATCCCCCTACAACTACCACACATTCTACAACTATCCAAACATGTGTTACCACCCAAAGCCCAGCTTCGACCGCAAACACCATCCAGGCCATCGCCTAACATCGCCCATCAGGTTGCCTAGGATCGCCCAGAACACCGCCTAGGCTATTGTCTAGCATCACCCATCGCGTCCCCTAGGACTACCCAGAACATTACCTAGGCCGTCATTTAGCCTCGCTCGCATTGCTTTCCCAGCTCTCGCCCATTTGTATGCCTACAACACTACCCAAGCTGTAGCCCAGCATTGCCCAACCTCGCCTACACGCTTGCCCAGCTCTCATCCATCTATCCGCACAACATTGCCCATAGTTGTCACCTAGCTTCGCTTACATGTTCGCTTAGCTCTCACCTATCCGTATGCCCAGCATTGCTTGTACGCTCGCCCAACTCTCACCTGCTCTTGCTTATACACACGCTTAAACGCTTGCCCATTCGTACGCCTAAGTGCTTGCTCGAGTTACCACTTGTGCTCACCTATAGTGTTGCTTGAGCATGCCTAGCACCACTCAATGCTGACTGACTCGACCTAGGTAAGAAAAAAATTTTTTGAGCTTTTTTTTATATATTATTTTCTTCATTTATTAATTAGTTATGCTATATATTTATTCATTTTATTATTAATTTATTTTTTCCGTTTAAGTATATGTTTTTTTAATTAATTATTTTCTTGCCAATCTTTAGTTAAATTAGGGTTTTTTTATTTGAAAAATCATTTTTTAATAAAATATATTTTTGAAATTTAGGGTTTTTTTGGAAAAATGAAAAATCTTAAATTGAGTTTTTTCAAAAGGATCTAGTTAGTTAAGGTTTTCTCCAATTCATGAAAGTTAAGTTTTTTTCAAATAATAAATTGACAAAAAACGTAAACCTGACTCGGTTTTCAAAATGAAAATAACTCACTCATTAAATATGTCATAATAAGAACTACGATCGATTTGATCTTGACTAGTGAACACGTAGGCACCTTCAAGGCAACCATTAAAAAATATAAAAAATTCCCCCTTTTTAGAATTTTGTAATTAAAAAATCATTTTTAGTTACTTTTTCCTATTCAGGTATATTTTTAATATTTTTAGAAAAATTACAAAAAAAAAAAAAACCTAGCAATTTCTTTTAATTTTCACATGATGACTTAGTCTTAATAAGTTATCCCCCAAACTTGGTTTTCTCTAGTTTATTTTTTCTAAAAGTTATTTTCTTAGAAAATCTGTAAATAAGTGGTCAAATTAGGGTTTTCCTACCCAAAATTCCTAATTTTATTTTTATCGATTAAACCGATTAGCGACTCCTTTTTTTTTTAAATAACATTTTCTTTTCCTTAGTTTAATATTAGGTAATTTATATTAAGTGAGCCGGGCTTGATATTAGTTAAATTGAGGAAATCGAAATAGGGCTCAACAGGCCTCCTTAGCGAAGTTCTTGTAACTTTGCAAATGTATTCTATAAGTAGGTCTCGAGCACGAGTCTACCCGTTAACAACCTTTTCATATCATCCTAAGTCTTTACTCTTTGTTGGCCATCCCTTACCCTGGTTTCCTTCAGATTTTTCTACTGTGGCATACCCTATAAACTCTAATGCAGCAAGTTGGACTTTGACAGCATTTATATACCTATAACAGTCAAACATCTTGTTGACCTTCTCTTCCCATTCTAGGTATTCTTCTACATCTCTACTTCTACTGAAGGGCAAGATTTGAACCTTGATATTGTCTAGCCTTCGATGAGCTCGACGTCCTCGTCCCTATGGTTGGTAATAGTTAGTTTCTTCTTCATCTTCCCCAAACCCTGCAATATCTAGCTCTTCATCATCTTCCTTAATCTCCTCTAACTTTAGTCTTCGTTTAGTTGCTCAGTCTACAACTCCTCCAACTTAAGGGGGTTGAACTAAGTGATAGGCTCAACCACCTTGGCCATAACCTCTCTCTTGGATAATTTCTAGTAGGTTGTGCGGTGGTATATCTTGAGGTTGTTGCCTATTAACTTGAATTGCTGTAATTAGACCCTTAACAAGGTTGGTGAGTTTGTTAAGTTTGCCATCGACTGACCTTGAGGTGTTACTATCATTATGACTACGATTAGGTTGTGCACTACTACTCTAGTCACCAACAACACCTTGAACACTCGAATTTGAGATGATATAATGTCTCTAAAACAAATTAACAACATAATGCAAAAGAAACAATGCTTTCGTATTTCTCAAAACCTTGACTAACACACCAACAATCGTAATACCTAGTAACAACTTGAACAAAATATAAATGAACTTGCATTTTTTTCCTGGTGAAAAATAGGGCAAGAATAGAGTAACAATGAAATCACACTTAACAACATACAAATTTTCACTATGTAGCTCATAATCCCAAACTTACTTTACACAAACACACTGTAGCAGCTACGGAAGGAACATTGCAATTGCTAATAGCAAAGTGAACTAAAAACTTCATTGCAACTTCACACACTCCCTCTCAAAATTGTACTCTGATACCAACAAAGCTAATGTATCTCCAAGGTTGCATACATGGAGAGACACCATAACCAAGTGAACCAAAAGGAATAAAAGAAAAGCTAGTAAAGTCTAAGCAACTACCGAATGGATATGACACACCACTTGATCTTACTTGACTTATAATTTGCTGAATATGACTCTGATTTGAACTAAAGGGTCACTTACTACTACTTCTTGCTAAAGGGAATAGATAAGAATTGAAGAATAATAAGAATATTAAGGTTGCTTAAAGGAGACGTGAATTGATAGGGATTAAGGACAGATTACACTTTCCTAAGCTCGAAGGCTCTCTTAGGTGGTTCATCGAGTTGTTCGAGGCAAGTTAAGTATCGAGGAGCAATGCTTGCCCCAGTTCGATCTGTCAAGCTACTTTGCTCTCCATACCATCTAAGGTGTTGTCGAGGTAACCATCTATGGTATTGAGCCAAACCCTTCGTTATGCACTAGTCTAAGCGCCAAATCTAAATATAGCAATCTCTACAGTACCAAAGCCAAGCTGATAACTATCAGGAGTCAACCATCTGAGGTTAACCAGAATGTGAGCTATTCCTTAACTAACCCCAGTCTTGCCTAGCAATTAGGGTACCAATCTTTCAATGTTGAACATGCATGAATAGAGGCCTATCCTTGCTTAACTCATTACACTGTTAGAATTGCAGAGCAAAACATGTGCATGTTGTCCTTTTTAACAGTAGATGTTCGTTGCGCATGATTTCATATTTTCTCTATAAATTGTTTTCCTTCTTTTTAGCATGTAGGGATCCTTTTTTTTGTAATTTTCTATAACATAGAACTTACCCTAATGAGGTACTATAGATAGTTACATAATGTAATAGTTGTAAAAGGGAATATACAGAAGAATATATTGAACTTTTCACCCTATCTTGAGCTAAGTGTCCTCTTACTTACTCTTGAACTACTCTCATCTAGCCCATTCGAGCTTGGACTAGTAGCAAGTGACTTCCGACCATACTTATGTATCATATTAAGTGTGACTTGAGTTCATATGAGGGGTTGGTGTATCATATCCATCGTCAATGCACGGGAACCCCCTGCTCACCTTCGACTATCATTTACTTTTCAAGCCATCTTGCAGCTTGGATCCATTCTTTTGGTTATGTGTGATATTGGGTTCGTGTGTTCATTTGAGTCTATATCATCTTAGTATCAAAGCGATAAGTTACGTTTGGAGCTGGATTCTGCTATTGTGTTCTTTTGATAGTTTTTCATTGCTCTCATATGATAAAGGCTTTATTTTCATATTAGAGTTTGGTAGTTGAGTAGTGTTTCGTCCTCTATTTTTCCCCTATTTTTGATACGTAAAACAAAGTGTAGTTGATTATTTGTTTAATTGTCGTTGTGAAGTAACCATCAATGTTAGAGTTAAGCATTCAAGGAACTTTGGGAAACTAGAAAGTGGTACTTGATATGGCTAAGGGCAAGAAGGAAGCTTCACACTTCAATTAGTGGATGATCGATTGGATAAGCTTACCAATTTAGTAGCTAGTTTGGTGACTTTTATATAAGAAGGCAGACAACAAGCTAGAAATAGCCCTACTAGAGAACATGAACAACAGTAGCAAAGCAATGGTCAATTTGGCCGAGTTAATACCCTATCTCGTTTACCTTGAACTAAAGCAATTAGTAGGGATGCTAGACAAAGGCTAGCGTTAGGAGAGATCGAAGAGGAAGCAAAAGGGGATGATGAGGTAAAGGAGTACTACAAGCCCCTAGGGTTAAGGGATTGAGAATGTGGAATCTAAGTTCTTCTAGTAGTGGTGATGCCAAAGACTACCTAGATTGGGTAGATCAGGTTGAAAAGCAATTTGAATGCCATGAAGTGCCTGAAAATGTAAAGGTTAGGCTAACTATGCTAGAGTTCATTGGTTGTGCCACTTTATGGTAGAAGAACATGTAAGCCACTAGATGAAGGGAAGGATAATGAGAGATTAAGAGTTAGGATGATATGAAGAGAGCTATGCAGAGAAGGTTTGTGCTGAGCTATTACCTACATGATGCCTTTAAGAGATTGTAAGAACTGAGGTAAGGAGAATCGAGTGTGGATACTTACATTAAGGAATTCCAGATGCTAATGATCCGATGTGAAGTTGTAGAGCCCAAAGACTGAATTGTATCTCGATTCATTGGTGGATTGAAGTATGAGTTTAGGGATGTCTTAGAAACCCTAGATGGTAGAACACTTGATGGCACAATTTGAGCCGCCCAGAGGATAGAAAAGGTGTTGAACAAGAAGATTCCAAACACCTATCAACCGTCTTAATAGTAGTCAAACTATTTTAAGCAGACTTATGTAAATGGAACTAAGGAAGGCCACTGAGACCTAACTTGCTCAAACTAACCGAGTAGAGGAGAAGGAACCCTTGAGGAAGTTTGAGAAAGGCCAGAGTTCAGGGAGGAAGATGAGTGAGATCAAGCGTTTCAAATGCCATGAATTTGGACACATGGCCGCTCAGTATTTGAATAGGCGAACAATTGTGATAAGAGGTGAGGCATCGACTGTTGAGGTCAATAGTACTGATGAAGAAGTAAAGGAGTTCAAGGAGGATCGACAGAACGAGTTACTTGAAGAAGAAGTTACCTATGGTAAGGAAGGTAACTTCATGCCAACTGCTGTAATATTGAGGAGGACAATGAGTGTCAGTCTTATACATGAAGATGAGTAGAGAGAAAATCTCTTCCATATTGGGTGCAAGGTGAATAACTCATTGTGCACGCTGATTGTTGACAGTGGAAGCTGTACTAACATCGCCTCTGCATTTATGGTCTAACACTTGGAATTGCCAACTATGCCTCACCCAAAACCTTACAAGCTTCATTGGATCAATGATAAGAGAGCCCTACAAGTGAACAAACAGGTGTCTGTGCTGATTTGTATTGGTAAGTATTGAGATGAAGTGCTTTGTGATGTATTATGTAAGCTCCCAAAATTGAGTTTAGGATAATCGAGCCTAGATTTAGGGCTTTTAGGGAAATTTATCCAATTGAGCCCAAACTTTACGACTAGAATAAAAAAAGTTAGTCGAGATATTACAGTGAAGTTAAATTTTAGAAATAATATCCCAAAATCCCAATTTTTTCCCTTAGAAGTAGGAATATTTAATATAGCACTAAAATGTTCGGAACTCCTAAAATCAAACTTAGATTGTAACGAGAACTTAGAGATAAGTTAATTGAGCTATAAAATGAGATAATATAGTACAATTTATTATATAAAAATACAAGTAATTTTATGAGTATACCCGGTATAAAAAATAATTATACCCGTAAATTAACCTTAAATTATGTAATTATATATTTATTGTGTTGAATTCATAAAATTAACTTTAGAACATATCCTAAAAATAAAAGATATGTTAGAAACTTAATTATATGAGTAAAGTTATATATTTCACATGTTATTTACATAGGTTATAAACTTATATACTAATTAAATAACTAATCCTAACATATAATATCTATATTTAAGTAATTATTTAATAAAAGAAAAAAAAATTGACCAAATGCATTGAAGATTGCTGGACAAAGATGTGTGGCAGGAGATAAGATTAAAATGTTGATTCAAAAGTAAGTTTCTTAATATTTGGGCACCTCATGCTTAGGAAAACAAAAAGAAATTTGAAAGAAAAATATAAAATAATTAAAGAATAAATCATCTAACCGACTTGGAGGCACTATAAAAGGCCAATACCTTCAAATATGTAAATTTTAGCAGTTTGGAATAAGAAATACTTAGAGAAAAAAATTAGAAAAAATCATAGAAAATATAAAAGAAAATAGGAAAAACAAAGCAATTACTGTCACGCCCCGAAGCGGCAGAGTTGTAACAACCCCGCCGTGTAAACCATCTTAAGATAGAAGTTGGCCTTATAACCGCTATCTTAGACCTGATCTACATAAGGCGTCCACAACTAACCCGCTTTGAAGTAAACAGTTTGTAATTTAAATAAAGTATTTACCTAAGAAAGTGAGGAAATATATATTCACTATAATTCCATTATTACAATTAAAGTTTACAATATTTCTCCGTAATATATTTCCTAGTTATTACATTATTCAAAAATGAAAAGTTCTAAAGTAAAAGCTTAGACCTTAAAAATATGTGTTTATTTATCAATGTTTTTCCTCACTCCTCAAGATCCAACAGTTATTAGCTTCAGAGTAGTTGTTTGCCGCTTTTTAGCCAGCACCTGTATGATGTCTATAGGGATGTGAGCAACCCTAGCTTAGTAAGTTAGGATGGAGGACTTAAAACTATACCACAAACATAACAGGGTTATCAATCAACTTATTAGGTGCAATGCATGTACAAGTAAATGCCATCGTACGACGTTGTCCAGCCCGTCGTAAGATTAGAGAAATTACACCCACTCTAATCCGAGTTGAGGAGTTGCCATTAATGCAACAGCTCACGACTAAACCCAGGCTTGTGCAATTGAGATCTCGCTCCTCCCGCGACTACCTTCGAACTACTGACTTCACCTTCGCCGCGACCTCCTCTCCTGTCACTTAGTTCGGCTAAGGATGAAAAAGGGACCATTATGCAATCCTACGCTATCCCTTTCGAAGGGGTCGGTATTTGGCCGGAGAGTCCTATGTTCCCCTAACGGGTTGCCATGCATGTCTGATTATGATTACTGGTCGTATATTTGATTAAGTCCAGTTTAGGGTAATCAATCATTTCATACAAATCATACAATACATGCTAGAGCAACAAACAGAATCATAGCATTACCCATAATTAAGCACATGCACACATCTAACTATCTAACAAGCACAACCAAGCATAATCTCAAGCCTCTAAAATACAGCATTGTATTAATCCTAACTTACCTCAACTCTTTGCTCACTCACTCAAGGTCCAACTTGCTTAGGTTATCGCCGATCATTCCTATAACACAAACGTGGTTTCAATTTTTTATATAACTATTATAGGTTCATTTTATCCTATAACATTTATTGTTATACTTTGTTTAAGGTTTAATATGCCTAATTATCTAGGTCTTAAGTCTTTTACAATTATTTTAGGTTTGGGGTTAGGTTCAGGTTCGGTTTCCGCATCGATTTCTAAATTAGGTTCTAGTTCGATTTCTAAGTAGTGTTTTATATTCCAACCCTAGAAATTCGTTTCAACTCATAATGGGAAATTAATCACATTACTTCCCGATCTCCTAAATATCATCATTACCCCTAGTCAGTATTTTATTTTACCGGTACACTTAAATCCTCATTAGTGTACCGAATTCACTCTTGATGGGAGAAATTTTTACATTTTTCATCTAATTCAATAAATCCAAGTTTCCTATAAGATTTATTGTATATTTTTATTATTATCATAAATCAATATTTATTATAATATTTTCTATTTATTATATTTCCAATAATTACATATTATGTATTATTATCTATTATGTATATCATATACTTCTAATATTTCTATCACTCTAATTATCATCTCTAAACATCAATTATCACTTCAAAATGTCTAAATTCCTCTTAAATCAGATTTTACATCTAATTACCCTAATTTGCAAAATTAACTTAAAATGTACTATTTTTCCATATTACTTATTTACTACATAATTAACCTAATAATTACATCTAACACCCTAATTGCTACAAGTATCATACTCCATCAGATTTCAACATCCTAAAACATATACTTATTCACTAAATCAGTAATTAACCATCTAATTACTTTATTAGCCCTAAATTACTCATTTTATGCCTCATTTTAAGGCCTAAAAATTATCTAAAAATTTCAAAAATTAATTTTTGAAAACGAGCTTCATAATACTGTTATATATCATCTAAATAATCTACACAAAAATTTTGGGCTCGAAACTATGCTCCTAAGGTCATTTATTTCTAAACCGAAATATGCTCGATTTTACACGATTTCTTAAGGACCATATATTACGAGACATATTTTCATCAAAATAATATTTTTCCTAAAAACTACATACAAAAATATTCCAGAATAAAAAAATTCATAATTTTCTAAGAATATTTACTATTTTTAACAAAATTATATAAAATCGGGCTAGAAATCGGACTCATCGATCTAGGTGGCTCCGGCCACCGCTGGTCACCGTAGCCTTGTCGGCCGACATAGGCACTACCACCACCATGTGATGGTGGTGGTCGTCCACTTCCAGCTACTCGTCTGGTGGGGGTTCCCTTTAAAGGCCTAATTGCACAATTTTTCTTATCTTTTTTCTAACTTGAATTTTTCTCTCAATTTTCACCTCTCCTTAATTTTATCTGATTTCTAACTGTCCAAATGAGTTCCTAGATTTTTCTTGCTATTTATAGAGCTTTAGGATAATTATGGTGCATTAAATTAGACAAGACAATTGTCTTATCCCTTAATTTTTAGCCTTTGTGTTATCTTAATTTAATTGGCCGATTTTTTTTTTATTTTTCCTAGCTTCAATGACCCAATTCTGGATCATTCCTGATTTTTCCTTAATTAATTATGAATTTTCTTTAAGTATTTTGTATTATTTTAGCACATTTCGCGTATTTTAAGTAATTACGCGTATTTATACCTACATGTAAATTCATATATAGTACAAATAAATATTCCTAAATATTATTTAGGTTCTTTTATGATTTTTAGTATACATATAATTTATCTCCAACAATCCGTTAATTATCGAAATGTATTTTACGCATTTTTGATAAATGACGAGTTATATACTTAAAATTTGGAATTTTTATAGTCTTTTATTTTATTGATTATTTTTTTAAATTCACACTTACGGGATCATTTTTACTAATATTTTTAGCTTTACCTTATAATTTAGGTTCGATTGAGTTTTTCAATCGATCAAAACCTTAAATGGCTAGTTGTAAGGTTTATCATTACCGAGCTGAGTTAGTTCCTAGGGAGTCCTTTGATATGCTATTATGCCACTCGACCACCAAGGAGTACCCCTAATGTCTAGGTATTTCGATATACCCTCACCACCCCACAGCTGTCGGAGATACCAAGAACAACAAGGTCAAATTCTTGTCCTGTTTTTCAATAAATTATAAAAAATATTAAAACTACCTAGAAAATTATGAAAAAAATTATGCTTAGGTTATTTTAAACATGCTCTCATGTGATATTTTTATTTTTGAAAAATTTGTAATATTTAATATACTTTATTAAGAAATATATTGTTCACCTAAATTTAGAATTATAAAATAAATGTACTAAATGATGTTGTTTGTAGCTGAAAATTTTTGTGTAGGATGTTTATGATATATAGATAATTGCTATGTAGCCTAAATTTTGATTTGAATATTTTTAATATTTATTGCATTTTTAGGCCTGAAAATAGCTCGAAAATAGGTTGAAATTATGAATTTAATAGGAAATTATGAAATTAATTGATGAAATGGACATGTACTAATCTATAATAAATAATAACAGTATTGACTCAGGTTGAAATTAATTTAGTGCTAAAAGAATCATAATTGGGTAATTTATGATAATTTGGGGATAAAATCGTCAATACGAATATATAGGTAATAGATCAGAAACTTCAAACCAAGTGATAACTGAATCCCCTATATTTTTAGGAGTCTATAGAAATTTTCAGGGAATTATTTGGTAACCAAAACTATTTATTATGAATTTACTAAGTAAAATAGCTTGATTTATAAGTCGGGGTGTATTTGTAATATTAATAAGCTAAAATGAATTAAATAGTTAAATAAAAACTATATATAGGATTGTTGTTTAGATTGGATTAAATGGATATTTTTATTATATTTATTAATATTTTCTGATCGGGATATACTTTAGGTATATTAGAATTGGATAATACTTATATTGTAACAATATATGGAAAAATTAGATAAAATATAATTTAGTAACATAAATTATGTATAATACGATCATATTTATATAATTATGTATAACTGTATTAAAAAATCAAACTACTCGTTAAAAGCTGTCTTTAGAAACAGGACTCACAAAACGTGTCGTTAGGTCTATACGAACCCAATGATACTAATTTTGTTAAAATCAGACAACCTTAAGTAATTTAATCTATAAATTTATCATATTCAAGAATGTACATATTTCGGTAACTTTACTAAAATTAAAACGTGAATTAATAAATTAAAAGTACGTTTCGATACGATCAAAACGATAAATAATACGTAATAGTATATATGATGTACAGTATCAACAATTAATAACTTAATTCGATATATAGTGATAACATGATTGTATATTATGGAAATATTATATATATATATATATATATATATATATATATAACCATTTTAGATTAAATCTTAATGTTTTCGTAATTATTACGAAAATTAAATTTGGGTCTTTTGTATAATTAGGACCTTCCAATACAAAGACGATTCACGATTTAAGTTAGCAATAGCGAACGTCTAAACAAGTAAGTTAGGATTGTAGCTTCACAGCTTGTTTGTATACTATTTAAAGTGTCTGGAGACCTAAGAGTACTTCTGGTTATGTTTATAGTTAAATGATGGTGCACATGTTGTGTATGTGGATGATACTCAGTTGTGACAGGAGTTCAATTCCTGATACTTTAAATATTGTGTGAACTCGTTGGTCACCCTTGATTAAGACTAACGTTTATTCAACTAAAATGAAACTGAACATGCATAACACTCGTTAGGGGAAATGATTAAGAGTGTTAGGCCAAATATCGACTTCCTTCGATGAGAATAGCTGAAATGGTCCTTTCCTCATCTTTAGTCGAACTAAGTGACAGGCAAGAAGGTTGTGGTTCAAAGGCGGTCATGGGAGGAGGGTGTTCTTTATTACATAAGCCTGGATTTGGTCTGACTTGAGTCGCGATGAAACTCCTCAATTCGGGTTAGAGCGGATGTAATTTCTCTAACCTCACAGTGGACCGGATAACACTGTGCGATGTTTCATTTGAGTGATTGCATTACATTTCATCATAATTATTAACCTTATTTATGATTGTACAGTACTCTTCTGACTCTGTCCCACTTACTAAGCTAATTGTACTCACATCTCTACAAATACTTTTGCAGGTGTTAAGTAAAGACAGGATGTTTGGGTATCACCGTTCCTAGGTTAGTGTGCTGCTATTTGGGAAAGTAAAGATCGAGGAATCAACTGAACTTGAGCTTTTGATTTTGTCTTTGAGTTTTTAGGGAAACTAATTAGGAATTCCCTAGGAGCCTACTAGTTTCCTAACTTATTGTATATAGACTGCAAAACCTGTGGTTTTTAATAAACTCTGATTGTAAACTTTACCTTTAAACATAAAACGTTTATATAAATACTTTTGTGGTACTAAATAGCAGGTTATATAAAACATGTATTTTTTAAAAGCTCTACCACAAGTTTGGTTAATAACAGGTATCAGAATAGACGTTTCAAGCTGGCTGAGTTATACGCCTTGTGTGAAATGTATCTATTATAGCAGCTATGAAGTCAGCTTCTATCTTAGATTAGTTTACATAGTGGGATTGTTATGACTCTTCCTGTTCGGGGCGTAACATATTGCCTGTAAGTATGTCCCACCTTCTACTTAGGTGACCATAGATGTTTGATCGAGCAATTATATATGACGACAGGAGAAACATATGTTCTATAGAGCATGAAGAGAGAAGGTTGAAATTGAGTCTCATGACTATCGAGCAGGTAAAAGTCATGCAATTGTAGCTTAGCTGAACTTTGAAGAAAGAGGCTTTGGTATTAACTTGAGTCTAACTAAAAAGGGAAATACAGCTGGAGGGATTGACCTACCTGCTTGTTAGGATGCTTCTAGACATGAGACCTAGGGAATAAGAACTGCCGACCAAGGTAAAAACCATATTAGGGGAATTTACTGAACTGTTTCCGGAAGAGCTGCCTAATGGTTTGCCCCTGATCTAAGGTGTTAAGCATGCGATTGGCCTGTAACTATGAGCCGTACTGTCGAATAAGCCTGCTTATAGGCTAAACCTTGAATAGGTTGTCAAACTGCAAAGGCAAGTGGACGACCTCATGAAGAAAGGGTATGTACGTGAGTCCTTAATCCCCTGAACTATACTGGCCTTAGAAATGTCAAAGAAGGATGGTTCTTAGAGAATGTGTGTGGATAGTCGAACGATCAACTGAATCACCATCAAGTACAGGTATCCTATACATAAGCTTGATGACATGCTAAACGAGTTAAGTGGAGCAAGAGTGTTTTGTAAGATCAACCTTAAGGTTGGGTACCATCAAATTCGAATGCATGAAGGCGATGAGTAGAAAATCGCATTCAAGATACGACATGGTTTATATGAATGGCTTGTGATGCCATTCAGACTGTCCAATGTGCTAAGCATATTTATGTACTTGATGAATCATGTACATCAAAAGTTACTCAGAAGGTTTGTTGTAGTTTATTTTGACAACATTCTAATATACCTGGAGACTCACCAAGAGCATCTCTGACAAGTGCTTGCGAAACTCCGAGATGAACAACTCTATGCCAATCTAAAGAAGTATGATTTTTTTTTATCCAAGGTGATCTTCTTAAGCTTTGTTGTGAGCAGAGGTAACATCTAAGTTGATGAAGAGAAGATAAGAGCAATCATAGAATGGCCTGAGCCGACTTTTCCTGCTGATGTGAGAAGTTTCTACGGCTTGGCATTGTTCTATCGCCAATTCATCAAGAACTTCAGTACGATTGTGGCCCTATTCACTAAACTCTCAAAGAAGAATGTTGAATTCAAATGGGGTGAGAAAGAGTAGAGGAGTTTTGAGGATGTGAAGGAGAGGCTAACTATGATCCCTATCTTAGCTCTATTGAGCTTTGATAAGGTATTTGAAGTAGAGTGTGATGCGTTCGAACTAAGCATAGGTACTGTGCTGATGTAAGAAGGTTAACCGATTTCTTACTTCAGAGAGAAACTTTGAGAAGCCACACTCAACTATTCCGTCTATGACAAGGAGTTCTACTCCTTAATCGAACACTAATGGTGTGGTAAAACTATTTGTTGCCTAAGGAATTTGTGATCTACATCGATCATGAGTCCTTGAGATATCTGAAGTTGTCCTAAAGATAAGCTAAGTGGGTTGAGTTCATGGAGGGTTTTTCTTATGTCATAAAATACAAGAACGGAAAGAACAATGTAGTAGCCGATGCTCTCTCAAGACAATATACCCACTTGATTGAGCTGTAGATGAAGCTACTAGGTTTTTCAACCATCGAGACTTTATATGCTGAAGACCCACACTTTGGTCCTATCTATGCCCATTGTGAGGAAAGACGGACACTAGGTAACTTTCCTAGGGAGGATGTATATTTATTTAGGAAGGGAAGGCTTTCTATCCTAACTTATTCCATGTGAGAATTGCTAGTGCGCGAGGTATATGGAGCGGGATTAATAGGACACTTTAGCCAGTGCCGAACTTATGAGGTATTATCCTCCAGATTCTTTTGGTTAAGGATGAAGAGGGATGTCCAATCTATGCTAGAAAAGTATATGACTTGCCGAAAAGCCAAGAGTCGAGCTAAGCTAGGATACTACCAACCCTTGCCGATCTCGACTAAACCATGGTTTGAGTTGAGTATGGACTTCATTTTAGGATTGTCGAGGATATCCCGAGGGAAGGACTCCATCATGGTGGTTGTAGATCGATTTAGTAAGATGAAACATTTCGTGTCCTATTCTAAAACTAACAATGCTTCAGCTATCTCTTTTCTTTTCTTGCAAGAAGTAATCAAGCTAGACCATTGTTTTAGACTGGGACCTTAAGTTCATAAGCCACTTTTAGAGGACGTTGTGGAGGCAAATGGGAACCAAGCTACTGTACAGCATGTCCTACTACCTATGGACCGATAGACAAACCGAAGTTGTCAACCGAACCATAGGAACTTTGCTGCGGGTTATTGTTAGATGAAACATGGCTGACTAGGATCTGTGCCTACCAATCATTGAGTTCGTATACAACAGGACTGCCTATAGTGTCACAAACATATCCCCATTTGAGGTTGCTTATGGGTTCAACCTTGAGCTACCATTAAACCAAGTGCCCTAGTTGACACCTGATGATGACCGAGCAATTGTTGAGAGAGTTGAGGCCATCAAAGCCATGCACCAGAAGATTATTGAGCAACTGGGTCGATATAATATTAAGCTTAAGAAGCGAGGTCGAGGACGAAGAAAGAAGGAATTTTAACCAGGCGATTTAGTCTGGATACACCTCAACAAGGAGTGGTTCCCGAATTTGAGGGAGAGTAAGTTGTCTCCTAAGGCCGACGAGTCGAATCGTTCATTATGCACTAGTCCAAGTGCCAAATCTAAATATAGCAATCTCTACAGTATTGAGGCCGAGCTGACAACTATCAGGAGCCAACCTTTTAAGGCTGACTCGAATGTAAGCCATTCCTTAAATAACCCCAGTCTTACCCCAGCAATTAGGGTGCCAATCTTCCAATGCCAAACATGCATGAATAGAGGCCTACCCTTACTTGGCTCACTACACTATTAGTATCGTAGAGTAAAACACGCATACATTGTCCTTTCTAACAACCATATTGTCCTTTCAAGATAGAAAACGTTTGTTGCACACAATTTTGTATTTTCCTTGTAAATTATTTTCCTTCTTTTTAGCAAGGATCCATTTTTTTGTAATTTTCCATAACGTAGAACTTACCCTAATAAGGTACTATAAATAGTCACATAATGTAATAGGCATAAAAAGGAATATATAGAAGAATACATTGAACTTTTTACCCTATCTTGAGCTAAGTGTCCTCCTACTTACCGTTGAGCTACTCTCATCTAGCCCATTCGAGCATGGACTAGTAGCTAGTAACCTTCGACCATACTTGTACGTCATATTAAGTGTGACCTGAGCTCGTGTGAGGTATTGGTGTATCATATCCATCGTCGGTGCATGCGAACCCCCTGCTCACCTTCGATTATCATTTATTTTTTAAGCCATCTTGCAGCTTGGACCCATCCTTTTGATTATGCGTGATATTTCGTATGTTTATCTAGGAGTTTGTATCATGAATAATTTCTATATTGATGAATGATCGTTTGTGTAAAAGCAAGTGGGGGTTTATATACCCTTCCATGAAGGCAACTTTACATGTATGGAAAGATAAAAGGGTATTCTTACAATTAGGATACATAAGATATTTCAAAAGGGATAAAAGAGACAAAGAATATTCAGTATAGAAAAAGAAAGAATCATTGTGGAATGTTGTATAAGAAGACACATGTCGCTTTGTGGCTGGACATTAGGAATATGATACAAAGTAGGAAAAATTAGAAAAGTGTTTCAATTAGGGGTTAACCTGATCCAGATTAGGTCGAGAGCCAATCAGTATTGTAAAGAATTCAATTGAATTGGAGTTAGATGTTTGTGGTTGGTTTGGGAACTCGGCTTAGCTAGTCTTGGGCTATCTTTTGGAATAAAACAATGCTATTGATCAAGAGCAGATCTAACACATGTGAGGATCTAATAGCTAGGTTGGCAAGAGATCAATTTAGAGTAGAAATCCCCATCTTGGATATGGCTTCGAGCTAGTGTTCTCTGCACAAATCCTTGGAGTCCTCTAGCTCAACTACGTATGATTGGTCTAGGGGGTTGATTCTTATCAAAACATAATCTACTACCACCAAAATATATTTATTAGACATAGATGTAGGAAATATTCCCATAAAATCCATTCGCTAAACATCAAAGATTTTGATAATAAGAATTCCTCGTTATGTCATTTCATTTCACCTTGATACATTCCTTATTTGTTGACATCTTGAGCATTGCATCACATACATCTTGTAGTAAGTGAAAATAGTAGGCCAGTAGAATCAACATTGCAAGACTTCTATTGTTGTGTAATATGCACTAAAATGCTCTTGGAAGGTTCCATGTGGCAATGGTTAATGATGTCCTATGTTTCTATTGTGGTTACATAATATTTGATCACTTGATCTATACAAAATTTAAATAGATATGGCTCTTCTCAAAAATAATTTTGTACCTTCTTAAAAAATTTCCATTGTTGATTGTAATCAAGACCATATGGCATAATCCCTCTAACAAAATAGTTAACAATGTCTACATACCGGACATCTGGGTTGAATTGGTCATGTATAGTTTCTCATATGGAAAGCTTTTATGAATAGATTGGTTACTTTCACTAGTGTTGATTTGTGAAAAGTGATCAATTATTAGGTTCTCACTACCTTTCCAATCCTTGATGTACATATCAAATTCTTGTAATAAGAGGCCTAACGGAATACCATAGTTTAGCATTTAGTTTGTTCAACAGGTACTTCATAGCCTCATCATTTGTGTATATTGTCTTTTTAGATCCTATAAAGTAAGATTGGAACTTATTACATGTGAACACCACAGTAAGCAGTTTCCTTTTGGTGGTAACATAATTTATGTGGGCATCATTGAGCATTTTGCTTACATAGTAAATTGTTCGAAAGATTCTCTCTCTCCTTTGTCCTATGATTGCTCATACTACTATATTACTTACATCACACATGAGTTCAAAAGGTTATGTCCAATTAGCAGCCACTATAATTGGTGCTATCACCAATTTCTCCTTCAATGTCTCTAATGCATTCTTATATTTAAGGATGAAAGTCAAAAGGTATGTCTTTTGCTAGTAAAGCACATGGTGGTTTTGAGATTTTAGAGAAATCATTTATGAATCAATCATAGAACCTAGCATGACCAAGGAAACTTTGAATGCCTTTCATGTTAGTAAGTGGAGGTAACTTAGTGATTACTACTACCTCTATTCCTTGTTTAGAGATCTTATGTTTTAATACAATTCCTTCTTATACTACGAAGTGGCATTTCTCCTAGTTCAATATTAGGTGGGTTTCCTTACATCATCTCAAAACTGGTGCTGAATTCTCAAGGCATTTCTCCAATGTTTCTCAATATATAGAAAGATCACCTATAAACACCTCAATCCTATGTTCAATCATATATGAGAACATTGACATCATGTATTGCTAAAAATTTGCTCATGCATTACAAAGTTCGAATGGCATTCTTCTAAATGCAAATGTCCCATATGAACTTTTGAAAGTGGTTTTTTCTTAATCCTCAAGTGCTATAGGGATTTGTTTGTTCCCTGAATATTTGTCCAAAAAGGAATAGTACTTGTACCTTCCTAGTCGTTTAACCATCTGGTCTAAGAATGGTAAAGGGAAGTGATATTTTGGAGTGGCATTATTTAACTTACGATAATCAATGCACATTCGCCACTCTATCATTGCCCCTATTAGGATTAAATCGTTCTTCTCATTTCTTACCACAATCATTCCTCCCTTCTTTAGGATTACATGAATAATACTTACCAATCTATGATCCGAAATTAGGTAAATTATTCTTGCATCAAGAAGTTTCACTACTTCGTTCATAATAAGATTAAGTTATCTTTGTAGTTGAGCAATAAGCTTGCATTTTGATTCGAGAAAGATCCTATGCATGCATAATGAAGGGTGAATGTCATGTATATCTGCTAGTATCTAACCAATAGCCCCTCTGTTGCCTCTTAGTGTCTTTAGCAACTTCTACTCTTTTTCCTTTGACAAATTAGAGGCTACTATGACTTACAAGGTGTCTCCTTCTCCCAAAAAGGCTTATTTCAGGTTGTTTAATAATTGCTTTAATTCCATCTAATGTAGGGTTTCATTTAGCAATTGGGGTTTATCTCGATTGAGCTCAATTTCTAATGATTCAGTTGATTTCGACCAAATTCTAGCTACCTCCTCAACTATATCCTCCTTAAAATCATTTTCTTCATTTATGTCACTTTCGCTATCATTACATTCAAAATCCTCTCTCCACTTGCCAAATCTTACTTCCCTAATTTCCTCATCTTGTAGCTCTTTCATTAGATCATCAATTAATTCTATGGTGTGACAATCGTTAGTCCCTTGTAGTAGCTTCATTACTCGAGGCACCTCAATTGTAATTTCCTTGTCAAGTACAATAAGCATAAGATTTCCCTCCTTAACATTAATCATTACTTATGAGATGGTTAGAAAAGGCCTTCTTAAGATCATAGGAATATTCTTGCCAGCATCCATGTCTAGCACAACAAAGTCTATTAGGAAGACAAATTTACTAATAGTTATAAGCACATCTTTAGCTACCCCTTAAGGATGCTTTACACTTCTATCCACCAACCGAAGAGACATTTTGGTTGGCTTACACTCCTCTAATTTGAGCAACTTGAATATAGAAGATGGCATCAAATTGATGCTTATGCCTAAGTTACTTAATGCCTTGCTTTCAAATGTCTCTCCCATCATGAATGGAATTATTAGGCTTTTGAGGTCTTTCAATTTTCTTGATAATGCGTTCAACATCATAGCTAGGCACTCTTCAGTAAGCATCATTACTTCTTTTTCTACATTCCTTTTTCAAGTTAAAATTTCCTTCATAAATTTTGCGTATGAAGGCATTTGGTTAAGAGCCTCAAAAAGGGGTATATTAGTATGCAACTGTTTGAATGTTTCTAGGAATTTTCAAATTGTTGATTCAACTTTTGTTTTTTTAGCCTAGTTAGGAAGGGTATTGATGGGGCATAAAATCGTGCTTCAAGTTCCTTCCTAAGGGGAAGGTCATTTCTTTGCTTATCTTTTTCTTCATCTACCTTCTCCTTCTCATTCTTAGCTACAGGCTCACATTCTCTGTCCAAACATGGTCGTTTGATTTCTTTCCCACTTTTTAGTTGGATTACCTTAACTTTATTATGTGATTGTTGCTCACCTTTTACTACTACACCATTCTCCTTAAGTGAATGCAATGCTTTGATGAGTTCCTTGAGTTGTTCTCCTAATTGTAAACCTCCCACATCATGTTTATGAAGGAATTCATTCAAACACTTCCAAGGTTCTTCCTAATTTTTTGTGCTACTCTTAAGGTACCCCTTGAGTAAACCATTAGATTTGTCAATGGATAAGCCATCTTCAAACTTATCCAAAGATAACTGTAGTGATTTTCCAAGTGAGTTCTTTAGTGATTGGGTAGGTAAGGACTTAGGGCTATATTTCAACGACCTTACTTGCCTTGATCGAAGACATTCTTGTTCATTACGAGTGAACTCACATTCAGCACAAAACACAATCAATTGGACTTCTTGTGTGCATATGTTAGTGACGCTATTTTGTTTATTGAGATGATTAGATAATCTTACGACTTGCTCCTTAGTCATTCTATTTCTCCCTTAGTTGACTCTTTGGCATCCTCTCTCATATGAGCATAAGCTCTTCAGTTCCTATCATTATATGCTATCACTTTAAGTAATTCCAATGCTTTGTCCTCTATTTTACTTAATAGATTGCCTCTAATTGTAATATCTACTAACAGCCTATCCTCATGGCTTAGACCATTATAAAATAGTTGAAGTTGATGTCATTTAGAGATTTCATGCCAAGGGCAATCTCGTGATAACATTTTAAATCATTCCATGCTTCATTCAAAGGTTCTCCCTCCTTTTGTGTAAATGCCAATGTCCTTAACCTAAGGGCAACAACTTTATTTAGTGGAAAATAATATGTAAGAAAATGAGAAGCCAATTTTTTCCAAGTGTTCATACCTTACCCTTTTAACCTGTACTACTAAATCCTTACACTTCTCTTGAGGGAAAATGGGAACAATCATAACTTCAATGCATCCTGTGGAACTCCCTGATATTCTATTGTTGGGTATAGTTGGTGAAACTCTTAAATGTGCTCATTTGAATCTTCACTTGGGTGTCTCTTAAACTACCTATCCAAAACAAACCTAAGTAACTTAAGATTAAGTTTAAAGCTCTCTACTTGTATTTCAAGTGCATCAAAGATAAAAGTTACATCTCAAATAAATGGGATTGAAAAATCCCACAGTGCTCTATTATCTCCTATGTCTATGCACCTAATTTCTTTTCCCTTCTAATCCATCTGAACCTCCAAACTACAACTAATAAATTTCAATAGAAATATGTAAACAACACTCTTCGTAGCTTGACAAAAATCGAATAGGGATAAATTTAGTACATATTGAATAGATGCAATAGTAAACTTCAAACTATATCCTCAATTCAACTTAAATTAAGATGAAAATAACAAGGTTAACTCAATTTAAAAGGAAAAGAGATAAAGATCAAAACTTTAATAACTAAATTATTCAAAATTAATGGGAATTGTATTGATGTTACTTTAATTCCTAAGCTTAGAGCCTTTAGTTTTTCTGATGTTAACTCAATGTGTTTTACTCGGCAATGGCATCAAAAACTAATTTGATGAAATGGTGCAATGATGAAATTGATACCTTTGAGAACAAAATTTTACATACAAAATTTGATAAATGAAGTTTTTAAAATGGTGTTGTCTCTTAATCAATTAGTGTGTTGAATTGTTTGGAGTAATAATGCTAGTAAGTATTCACTAGGTTGAATTCCTTAGGGAAAATAGTTTGGCTAATTGCCAAATCCTAACTTGCGACTCTAATCTAGGTAAGTCAAACTAAAGGTGGTAAATTGTAATTAGAAGCAAAGATGCAGACAAAGGCTAGCAATTAACACAAATACTAAAGATGTAATCCTATGAAAAGTTTTTGATATGGTGGTGAAGTTATGTCATTATGATGTCAAGGATGGTTTTTAATTGGGTTTTGATGGAATTCACTTGAGCTCAATCTTGGATAGGGCATCTCACTTAACTATATAGTGAAAAATCTCCTCTTGGTCTCATTTTCCCATATGATCAACTAAACACTTAATTCCTATCATGAATTAAATGCTTTTATTTTAGAAATTAAGCAATCAATCTCCTCTTGGTCTCATAACATATCTACATTCCTTAAAATCACATAAAGTTGTGTGAATTTAACAGGCTATACTTAATCTCTTCTTGGTCTCATACATGTGAAGTTTCGTTATCAATACTCTACAAACTTGTTGACTCATGTTAGAAATTACATGAATAATCTCAATCTCATAATCATGCAAGTTTGTTCACTCTTAAGGTATTTCTAGGAATTAATCTCCTCTTAGTCTCATAGTTATAAGAAAGACCCATTAAAAGGATGAAATTCTAATGCATTAAAAAGTTCAAATAAAGTAGTAAACATCAAAATTCCAACTAAATACACAAACCCATAACAAAACTATGACATTCCACCTACTACATCTTCGACATTGTCACAAACCCATATAAACCAATTTAGCTACTTATGGTATTAATAATGAAAATAAGAACATACATAAAAATGATAGAAAACTTTATTAATGAACAAGGTAATATCATAAGAACAAGTGAATGGGCAAAAAACAAGATGATAATGCTCTTTAATCCAACTAAAATATCAAGAAATGTGCATTAAGAAACTCAAAAACAAGTGTTAAATATCAATTACAAAGTCATGAAATAGATAACAAGGCAATGATCACACAATACTATACTAAAACCTAAAAAAATGCTAATTGCATCTGATAATTTTTATTGCTATTGCGAGTATTTATAGATTTAACTACCCATCGATCGGTGAGGAGGTCTAGCAATCGATTGGTAGAAACATGTTGGCCTTAGGTTGTTTCCATGTTTCAAAGTGATGTTTAGTGATTTGGGTTTTATGTCAGAAAAACATTAACCCTAATTCCTTCTTCCAATCGATCGGTGAAGATGGTATTGATCAATCAGTTTGAGTAATTCCATCCTTGCGCTTTCTATTCACCACATCATCCTTTCTTTTGATCGATCACCTGGTTGGTTAGTATAACCCTGATGCTTTAGGACATACTAATTGATTGGTAGCAAGGATACCAATCGATCAATAAGCTAAATTTCTTGACATAAGTGATTTTATCCTTCTTGATCGAGCAGTGGGGGGTATTAAAACCATGGTAGCCCTTATACATTTACACGTAGGATATAAAATTAATAAAATTCATTTAAATTCAATCTTTTTTCATGTTTTTTTTTATCAATTTGTCTCATGTTGGTTCATTCTGTGCATAAACTCCGATTTCATATAAAATTAACTAGGTTTTCCTAAATTTTTGCACAAATGTAGGTTTTAAAGTTGGAAAAATTGTGTATTTTAAGTTGCCCTCACCCTATATCTCATTAAAATCATTGAGCTCTAAATATCGAGCTATTACACCAAGCTCTAATTTCATATAAAATTAATAAGTTTTTCCTAAATTTATACATAAATGTGGGTTTTAAAGATGGGAAAATTGCATATTTTGAATTGCAGTTACCATTTACCTCATTAAAATCATTGAGCTTCAAATGTTAAGCTATTGTACTGAGACTTCTATATATATATATATATTTATGTATGTAGTAATAGTAAACAATAAAAAAATTAAGGAACTTCATTAAGGATTTAAAACAAATCAATAATTTTTTCTAAATTTTATCATTCAAGCAATGTAAGGACAAATAGTCTAATTCTTACTAAACAAATAATTATGAATAGATTTTCTAAACATCTTTTCTCATCATTTATCATGTATATGTATATATGATGAATTAGTTAGTAATTTCAAATATGGATTATTAATTGTTCATATATTTTGTTCTTGAAATATATATATATATTATATATACATACATACATATATATATATTATAATGTGAAGTTGAATTACAAGTATTGGTTTAATAATATTGATATAGATATAAATTAGTAAAAATAACACTCTTAAAATCCATTTCCATAGAATATTACCAAGCTTATTAAAAATTAGCTTGACCCACACATGTTATCACTAGAAACTAACCTTAATTCTCAATAGAGTTCTCAAATTTGATATCAAAGCCCCTCTTTCTCTTTCTCTTTCACTTTCACTTCACTTTATGTGCAGCTAATAACATAAATTGAGTATACATTTTCTATGGTTATTTAGAGCTATTTTATAATTTAATCAAGTAAATTTTGTGTTATTTTAAGCTTAATTTGTTGAAATTTCATCTTCAGGGACATTTAGAGCATTCCATAGAATTTTGAAGGTTTTCAATGATTTTTGAAATGTTTTGACATAAAAGCATTGATTAAGAAATGAAGTAGAGGAAGAATTGAGTGAAGAATGAAGTCCAGTAAGGATTACAGTGGTGCTCTCTATACATATTCCATTCATCAAGCAATTTTAGAAAATTCCAAATTTTCATACAAAGAGCAAGAATACGCTTACACTCTACGGCCATGTACCTTAAGCGAGGTCATCCTATGACAAATGAATCTTCTATTTTTGTCAAGTCTCTCTTTATAAACCTAGCCCTACTCATTATAAATAAATCCTTAGGCTTAAGTTTTCATGGAGAGCCCCCTTAGGATAAACTTATAGTCCAAAGTATTAGTGGGGGTCTCTCAATTGCTTATCTCTTTCTTTGAATCATGTTGTTTTCCTTTTGAATCATTCTTAGTAAATTATTATTAAATTCTATTATAACAACTCTTCTTTCTATCTATGATATTATTCTTTAATGATCTGATTATACGGAGTATATTGTCTTCAATTAGTGTTTTCCTAGGATGCTATATTGATGTATAAGTGATAGGAATCAACCACCTAGACTGATCACATGTAGTTGAGCTCGAGGACTCCAAGGACTCATGACGAGAGTACTAGCTTGAGGCTTTATATAAGATGGGGATTCCTACACAAATATGATTTTCTACCAATCTAACTGCTAAGCCCTCACATGTACCGGACCTGCTCCTACCTAAAAACTATGCATTATTTTAGAAGATAGCCCAAGACTAGTTTAGCAGAGATCCCGAGCTAACTATAAACATCTAACCCCAACTCAAACTGACTTCTCTGTAGTAGGATTGGTTGGTACCTAACCTAATCTAAATCAAGTCGGCTCCTGACTGCAAATTCTTCTGTCTCTTTTACCCCTTTATACCATATTTCTAGCTTCTAGCTTCTAGCTTCTAGCTACTGTGTGATACGTATCTTTTGGCATGACATTCTAAAAGAATTCTTTACTTTTTATACTGAATATTCTTTGTCTCTTATACCCCTTTCAGTATATATTATGTAACCTAATCATAAGGATACCCCTTTTTGTCTTTTCATATATGTAAAGTAATCTTAGTAGATGGGTATATAAACCTTCACTGATTTGTATAGACTACAATTGATCAATATTAGAGTATTTAAGTCTCCTTTAAGCAACCCTAGTGTTCTCAATACCCTCTTTAACTCTTATCTATTCCCTTTAGTAAAGAATAGTAGCGAGTGACCCTTTAGTTTGGATCGGTTTGTCATATTTGGTGGATTGTAGGCCAAGTAAGATCAATTGGTGTATCATATCTAGTTAGTAACTGCACAGACTTTGCTAGCTTTTCTTTTATTTCTTTTAGTTTGCTTCGTTGTGGTGCTTTCTGTGTGTCTAACTCCAAAGATGCATCTACTTCGCTGGTATCACAATACGGTTTTGAGAGGGAATATGTGAAGTTTTGGTTTGTTTTGCTGTTAGTAGCTGTTGTTTTCCTTCTGTAGTTACTGTAATGTTTTTGTGGAGTAAGTTTGGTGTATGAAGCGTATAGTGAAGATTTATGTGTTGATAAGTGTGATTTCATTGTTATGAAAGTAGTGTAAGTTCATTTTGAATCTATTCAAGTTGTTATTGGGTAGTAAAATTGTTGGTGTGTTAGTTGAGGTTTTAGGAAGTACAAAAGCATTGTTTTCCTGTGTATTGTGTGGTTAATCTATTTTAGAGATATTGTATCATGTCAGATTTGGTGTTTAGAGTGTTATCGATGATCAGAGTAGTGGTGCTCAACTTGGTCATGGTTATAATGGTAGCAACACCCCTAGTTTAGTTGATGACAAATATGATAGACTTACTAAACTTACTAAGAGTCTAGTTACAGCCATGCAAACTAATAGGCAATAACCTCAAGGTATGTCACTACACAATCCACCTGAAAATACTCAAAAGAGAGGTTATGGCCAAGGTAGCTGAGCCCATTACCTAATTTGAGCCCCTTAAACTGGAGGAGTTGTAGACTAAATTGCTAGACGAAGACTAGAGTTAGAGGAGATTGAAGAAGATGATGAGGAATTGGATGTTAAAGAATTTAGGGAAGAAGAAAAAAAAGCTGACTATTACTAAGTGCAAGAATGAGGACACTGATCTCCTTAAAGACTAAGCAATGTTAAGGTTCAGATCCTATCATTTAGTAGAAGTGGTGATGCTGATGAATATTTGGAGTGAGAAGAGAAAGTGGAAAGGTGTTTGACTATTATGAATATACAGAAGCTATGAAGGTCTACTCTATTGCACTTAAGTTCTCTACGTATGCCATAATGTGCTGAAAAATTTAATTGTAGTTAGAGCAAGGGATGGAAGACAAGGTGTAAAGACCAAGGATGAGATGAAAAGATTGTTAAGAGGTAGAATTGTGCTCGAGACCTACTTACAGGATACGTTTGCAAAGTTGCAAGAACTTCGCCAAGAAGGCTAAATAGTTAATGATTATGTGAGAGAGTTTCAGATGCTTATGATCTGGGTCGACGTAGAAGAACCTGAGGCTCGTATAGTATCAAGGTTTATTTTTGGACTTAGATTTGAGATTTGCAATATTGTAATGTGCAAAGGTTTTATACGTTAGAATGTAGAAAAATTAAATTCCTTTTCCTTTTTGAATGTAGAAAAATGCCTCAAGAAAAATATGCTTGCCATAAAAACTCAAGCTTACTTTCTACTCATCCATTCCTACAATTTTGGCTTCCATGGCTGTAGGAGAGATACTCTTGCCTATCCTAAAAGGAATTTGGTGAGTTTACATACTTTAACTGGGAGGCATTGGCTCAAGCTTGCTATGAAGCTGTAATTAGATAGCTAATATAATTTAAAGGATGGGACCAGCTTTTGACCATTATTGAGTCTATGTACAAAGAGCTGACTTTGGAATTCCTTAGAACATTCAAGTTAGATACTAATAAACTCTCTTTAGGTTGGTAGAATTCCATAAATTTTATATGTTTTGGCAATAAAGTTAGCATGTCAATTAATGATTTAAGCGTCTATATGAGACTATACTCAATTGATTATATTAGGAGGAGGGAATATGTGGAATTGCCTTAAGAAGTGCATGAATCTTTTGTCTAAGGTGACTTAACTCAAGAAGGAGGAATTTTCAACCTAGAGAAGTCAGAAGGTTCAAATTTGATTGGCCTTCCTTTGAGGCTAATTTATTATGTTTTAGCTAAGAATTTTATAGGTAGAAGAAATAGCCAAGGAGTTATGAATGAAAGAGACTTTCATAGTTATATGGCATTGCTAACAGGCAGCCCCTCAATTTGGCTATTAGGATGGCTTGATTCCTTAAGAACTAGGCTACTGATGCGTATGCTAATTCTATTTTTATAGATCCTTTCATCACTTGTTTGGTGAAAAATTCTCCTAACCTATGTAATACACTACGAATGTGAACACTAAATTCTCTGGTCCCTCTCACATATGATGCCATTAATGCCATGCAGCTCCTTCCACCATTACCTGAAGTCCTACCTAAGCTAGCTGGTGAGGCTTCTTCCTCATTTTCTCAATAGAAACGTACTTCTTCTTCTTTAATGATCAAAGTGATAAAGAAATTCATGGATAGATACTAAAGAAACAAAGAATTTTAATACATAAGTTGGACAATGCCTTGAAGAGGTGAGATTCAATCATGGCACACTTATAGATGTAGCCACCATCACTACCTCCCATGCTAGAGCTTGACTTAGATGATTGTTAGATGCATAATAAGAAATTGAGGAAAACAAATATGAAGAATGAATTTTCGTCCACATTTATCTTTTTTTTTTTTGAAAGACTTGGTTTAATGTTTCTCTATTTAGGATGAATTTAATAACTAACTTATTCCATTTTCTTTATTTTGTAAGTTCTACAAGAGACTAACATTTGGTACTTAAATTAGTGTTAGTAGTTTTATGTAGTTTATTTTGTTTAGTTTAACTTTCTCTTTTCTTTTCTTTCTTAGTTAGCTCATTTTTAATGGAAAGAAAACTTCATGTGCATAATTGGCCAATGGAACTTGACTTCAGACTTCACATTTCTTAAGATTAATGCCAAAAACCAAGGAAGTTCTAGTTCCTTGTTATTTCTCTTTCCTTTCCACTCTTGTATTTTGAATTGTATTGTATTATATACATTAGGGACAATGTACAACTTAAGTGTTGGGCCAAGGTTAGATTATATATATTATAAATTAGAAACTCGATTAAGCATTTGAGAATTTTTCTAAAAAATTTTAGAAATTTCCACCCCCTACATGGTCAAGAAAATTTTTTTTTCCTGAATTTATCTAATTTTTTTTATGAATTTAGAATACTTTATTGAATTTAAATGATTAAATATTTAAGATTTAAAGTTCCCCATCACTTAAGCTTAGATTTAGAAGATAGTTGCCTATTCTTATTTTTCAAAATTTTTAGATTGGATGAGCAAAGGAGATTTATCCTTTGAAAGTCCTTTAAAAAATCAAAATAGTTGGAGGTATAAATTAAATAATCAAATTTAAAGTAGTTGCTAAGGATTGGTATAGATCGATCTTGGTCCCTTAGAAAAGTAAGACTCTTTCCTATTGTTAATCAAAAAACAAGAAATTAATAAAAGTTATTAAGGATTAGCCTTGATCCCTCTAAAGAGCAAGGTACTTTCCCCTTAACAATCGCCTAAGTAATTAAAAGAGCTAAGCTAGTAAGGATCAACCTTAGTCCATCAAAAAAATGAGGTGCTTTCCCAATGCTAATTAAGCTTCAAATAAGAAAAATGAAATTGAATAGATAAGCCTCCTAATGAAAATTAATAGAAGTAAAGGCACAATTAGAAGTAGTTCTTAATTTGCTATTATTTAAGTGTTCTAAATGCATTATGAAGCTAAGGAACAAGAATGATTTTAGAAAGAATTTTTGCTAAGTAATTCACTTTCGAGGGTGCACTTTTCTAATATTGTAGTTAATTGTTTCGTCCTTGAAATATTTTCTTCGTTTTTTATTATTTTGCTTAACGGCAAGTAAAAGCTTAAGTGTGGGGCTATTTGATAACACAAATTTAACATACATTTTCTATAGTTATTTAGTATTATTTTAGACATTAATCAAGTAAATTTTGTGTTATTTTGAGCTTAATCCATTTAAATTTCATTTTCAAGAACTTTCGAAGTATTTCATGGAATTTTGAAGGTTTTCAACGATTTTGGAAGTGTTTTGAAGTGAAAGCATTGATCAAAGAATGAAGTAGTCGAAGAATTGTGTAAAGAATAAAGTCCAATAAGGACTACGGCTGTAGTGCCCACTTGTGTTCCATTCATTAAGCAATTTCATCAAATTCCAAATTTTCATGCGAAGAGCAAAAACATGCCCATACTCCATAGCCGTATACTTAGGGCATGATCATCCTATGACAAGTGAATCTTTTGTTTTTATAATGTATCTTCTATTTTTGTCAAGTCTGTCTTTGTAAACTTAACCTTACTCCTTATAAATAAATCCTTAGGCTTAGGTTTTTATAGAAAGCCCCTTAGGATAAACTTGTAGTTTAGAATATTAGTAGGAGTCCCTCAATTACTTCTCTCTTTCTTTAATTATGTTCTTCTTTTGAATTATAAATTATTATTGAAATGTAGTTTTTTTCGCAACAACTCTTCTTACTATCTATGATATTATTCTTTGATGATCTAATATTACAGAGTATATTATCTTCAATTAGTATTTTCCTAGGATGCTATATTGATGTATGAGTTTATTGTAAAGTTATGAGGCCTACAGTAAAGAAAAAAGTGTAAACATAAGGAATTCGGTGTGCTAAAAGATTATGTACTAAATTTCTTTGGATTATGGCAGTTTAATAGCAAGATCCATGTTCTTAATGCAATTCTGTAAAGCTTTATTCAGTGGTGATGCAAATAGAGAGGGTATTAGGATTAAGAATTAGCTAGAGATGTGTGTTCGACTAATTTAGAATCTAACTTCCATAAGAATAAAAATAGGAATCCCTATGATCCTAAGAATAATTGACATTGAAAGATGGTATGGAATTAGAAAGTAAATAATAAAAATTTACTATGGATCGAGTTTATTCTCTTACTTGATTCATGTTTGATCAATTTAATTAGTTTTGCTTAATTTAGTTTAGTTTATTTAGTTGTTCTTTATTCAACCTATTTGTTTAATTGCAATCATCCCCATATTGGTAAGTCATATAATTAGAAGTTTTAGGTAAATTACTAGTAATTTGGTTCTCACACATTAGCTCCATTGGGGATTGACACTTAAACTCATGTTCATTTTAATCTATACGATAACTTTACCATGTATACTTACCTACTGGCATGGTATATGCCCCATCAGCAACTTAAAGGTGAAATCCTTTATTTTGAATTGCTATCTCTCTTTCTCTCTATCTAAAAGAAACTCATGGTAAACCTCATAAGTTTTTGGACTCAAATGTGGAGTTAGTCAAGAGAGTTAATGCATAATCTCTAGAATTGCTCAAGAAATAATGATGAAAATCCTAAATGAAACAACTAAACCCTAAATAACAAGTCAAAAACCTTAAATAATGAGTTGAAAGATCCTAAAGGAAGTAAAATCCTAATCGTAAGTGTAAAACCCTAATGATGTGTCTTTGGGGTTGTAACATGGAGGTTGTACTATAATGAGTCGAAATAAGGGTTTTAGCAAAACTTGAGCAATTGCCAATTAGATATGACACACTCATTAGTCCTACTCGACTTAACCTTTACTTGATATGACACATAAGTGAGGGTTAGGGTCATTTGCCACAATACTTTGCTAAAAGGAATAGATAAGAGTTAGGAAAAGAGATGATATGGGTAGCTACTCTCAAAGGATAAAATTTTACATTTAATAATGAAGTAATGATATCTGCATACGAGGTAAGTAAATTATTTATATGACCTCAATTAGGGTTATAATAAATAAGGAAAAGAAAAAAAGGATAAGATACAAAGATTCCTTAAACATACTAATGAAAAATAGTATATTATATGGAAAAAGAAATAATCCTTTTGAAATGTTGCACGAGAAGATACATGTTAATCTGGCATTGGTGACTGGATGCTCAATAGCTACTATATATGTAGGTTCTCTAACAACTTGGCACTTATTGGGGTCAGCTTGAATGGGGTCGAAAAGAAGGCGGCAGTCTTGGCCAACCTGATCTGGATCAGGTTTGAGCTCGGATACTATGTATTGTTTGAGGCCTCTTCAAGTTGGATATTTGAACAACTTGAATTAGAAGAGAATTTGGTGCTCTTCAATTTAGGAATTGTCTTGATCACAGTTAGAATTCAAAACTCAAGTTGGGCAGGAGAAAGAAGGCCTATGTTGGTGATTTAGTATTTGTCCTTGAATAGATCTCAAGCTAGTATTCGTCGGGTGAATCAATGTAATCCTTTAGCTTGTCTTCAGGTAATTTGTTCGAGCGATTGATTTCTATCATCTCCTTAGGGGTCGAAAAAATTTAGCCTCAAACTTGCGAGCTCTTCTCTAATTAGGCTTGCTTCATCTGGATGATGGGGAATCGGGTTAGACACATCAAATGTAGAAGAGACACTATAGTCCTCAGGTAGCTCGATTTGGTAAGTGATGCCATTAATCTTCTTTAAGATTTTAAGGGGACCATTAACATTAGGTGATAACTTGCTCTTCCTAAGGTAGGAAATCTTTCTCAATTAACATGAATCTAGACTAAGTCTCCTAGGTTGAAGGAAATAGCTTAGCAGCCTTGGCTATTAATCTCATGCCACCATTGAATTTAGCGATATTCTTAGTCACTTAGTAGTACAATTTGTGCAATTCATGAGCTTGATTCACTTCAAATTAGCTTTCTTTAGGAGTTACATGGGTTCCAATCATAGTGGGATTATTGGGTTGAGACTATAGATTACCTTAAAGGGAGCCTTTCCGGTCATGCTGTAGACAGTTTGGTTGTAAGCAAACTCCATAGTAGGTAAGCACAAATACCAATCCTTTAAATTCTTCCCAACTATAGCTTGAAGCAAAGTGTCTAGTGTCCTGTTCACTACTTTGGTTTAGCCATCAGTCTGAGGATGATTACACAAACTGAACATAAGTTTGGTCCCATGTCTCTTCCATAAGGTCTTCCAAAAGTAGCTTAGAAATTTAGTATCTCAATCTAAAATAATGGTCTTAGGAACTTCATGTAAGCAAACGATTTCTTGTAAAAACAAGTCAGCAATATATGAAGTATCATTAGTTTGGTGGCATGGAATAAAGTGTGCCATTTTGCTTAATTGATCCACAACTATAAGGATCGAGTCCTTCCCTCTAGATGTATAAGGCTACTTTAGGACAAAGTCTATTCGGCCTAAGGTAAGGTTAGTGTGGGTAAAAGCATGTATTCTCCATGTGGCTCCTTTCTCCCTTTCATCCGCTTACATACTTTACAACTACCAACGACCTTATGAACATCCTTAACCATACCAAGCCAATAAAAATTTTCTCTCAATAGATTGATAGTTTTGGTCTCATCAAAATGCCTTGATAATTCTACACTATGAGCTTCTCTAACTAATAGCTCACATGTGGAACAGTTAAGTATACATAGTTTACTCTCCTTGAAGAGATATCCATCCTTCAAGTAGTATCCTCCAATAGCAACCTCATCTCAACATTTCTCTAATATAAGACCAAAGTGCAGGTCCTAAGCATACTACTTAGTAATAAGGGAATATCTTAAGAAGTTTGTTTGCAGGTTTGTTAGTAAGACTTGTCGATGTGACAAAGTGTCAAAAACTACATTAGCACTATCCTTGTTATGCTTGATTACATAGGAGAATCCTTCCATAAACTCTAAATATTTAGCTTGTCTCTTCAAAAGTTTGTTCTGACTTCCCAAATGCTTTAAGGACTCATGTTTCATGTAAATGAAAAACTCTAAAGGAGGTAAGTAATGCTGCCACACTTTAAGGGGTTGAAAAAGAGAGTATAGCTCTTTCTCATAGACATAATAGTTTAAGACAGTACCATTAAGCTTCTCACTATGATAAGCAATAGGCCATTGTTCTTGTAACAGTATTGCCCTATTGTTAATGCTTGATGCATTACATTATAGCTCAAATGGCTTATCAAAATTAGGCATAGCTAAAATAGTTGTAGTGGTAAGTTTCTCCTTAATCTCCTTAAAAGACTTCTTAGCTTAGTCCATCTACTATAATCCATTACTCTTCTTTGTCAACTTGGTCAAAAGGACTATAGTGGTATTGAAAATCTAGATGAATCTTCTGTAAAAGGAACCAAGACCATGAAAACTTCTAACTTCAATAACCTTCTTGGTTGTAGGCCACTCCAAGATAGCTTAGACCTTCTCTTCATCAACTCAAATTCCTTCTCTAGGCACCATATGTCCTAGAAAGACAACTTTGTGTTGATAAGATATACATTTCTTCAAATTTTCGACCAATTTCTCAGCTCAAAGTATATCAAAAAAATCTTGGACATGTTTTAGGTGATTGATCAGGTCAGCACTGTATACTAGGATATTAGCATAATACAAGACCATTCATCTTTCAATTAATGGGCACATTACATGGTTCACGAGTCTCATGAAAGTGCTTGGTGCATTGGTAAGTTTAGATGGCATAACTAGCCATTCATAAAGACTATACCTTATCTTAAAAGTAGTTTCCTATTCATCATCAACCCTCATGCAAATTTGATGATAGCCACTTCACAAGTCAATTCTCGAAAACACTTTGGCACCATGAAGCTCATCAAACATGTCATTGAGCTTTAGTATGGGATATCTATATTTGATAGTGATTCGGTTTATAGTTCAGCTGTCAATGCACATGTGCCATAAACCATCCTTCTTTGGGATGAGCATAGTTGAGATAGCATAAGGGCTCATGCTTTCTCCTAAATAACCTCGCTTAATAGGCTCATCCACTTGTCACTTCAGCCCGATAGCCTACTTAGGGTTCATTTTGTAAGAAGGTTTATTCGATAGGGTTGTGCCTGGTTATAGATTAATGCATTGTTTAATGCCTTGGATTGGAGGTAGCCCTTTAGGTAGCTCATCAAGGAATAGGTTAGAAAACTCATTTGTAAATTTTCCAACCTCTTCTGGTACACCTTCTTAGTCTCTCGATTCTAATAACCTTCTAATCAATAAAAACATAGGCTCTTTGGCTTTCTCAGCAATTCAAAGCTCTCTACAGCTAACTATTAGGGTCTTCTATTTACTAGCTTAGGTAAGTTGATTGTGAGTCTCGTAGGCTATCGTACAATTTTCTTACCTTCCTTTGTAAAGGCTTGTAAGTTCTTGAATCCATCATGGATGACACATTAGTCAAATAACCAAGGTCTTCTTAACAATAGATTTAAGCTCCCATGGAGACATCACACACTACTTCATTTTTGTACTCATTTCCCACACAGAATGGTATAGTTACCTATTTGATCATGTGCAGTTCAACCTTGTCATGTAACCAATGCAGCTTATACGGTTATGGGTGCTTAGAGGTTAACAAACCTAACTTCTACACAAGAAACTAAGCAACAACATTAGTTTAACTACTTCCATCTACTATGATTGTACATACTTTTCCCTTGATTATGGAACAAATTTTCCCTCTAGTCTTCATCGCAGCTCGGCATTGAGTTCAATACTTATCTTAACATGGAACTCATCACTTCTCCCTGGTTGGTATAAACACTGGTCTCTTCCTCATCCTTCTCCACTTCAGCTCCTACAACATTCTTATCTTCCTTTTCAATCACATTGTCATTTGTAATGTTCATGTCATCACCTCAGAGGACCATAACACATCAGTTAGGATAGTCAGCACCATATGTCCATAAACTAAAGACTTGAAGCATTTTATCTCACTTGTCTTGCGAACTGAAGTTTGTCCCTATCATATGTCTTTAGATCTATCTTATCATTAGCTCAGCTTTTTACACCAACTCGGCTATCATCGGGTCAGTCATTCTTCTCCTCTGCTTAGAAGGGTCTCCTCGGCTCATTGTGAGTGGAACAAGAGTCTGAGAAGAGCTTAGACTTAGTTGAATCAAGGTATTTCTCCTTTGCTTCTCAACCCTTTGTCCTATTTTTATAGCTTCCTTAAGTATGTGAAAACTCTACACTTTAACAATATTCTAGATCTCATATTAGAGCCTTGACATAAAGCTTGATATAGTGCAGGATTTCGGCTCACCTACATTAGCTTAGATCATTAGCATCTAGAATTCCTTGACATAGTCATCAATAGCTCGATTTCCCTAGCGAAGTTCTTATAAATTTTCAAAGATATCTTGCAAATAGGTCTCTAGTATAAATCTTCCTCTCAACAACTCTTCATATCATCCCATGTGTACACTCCTTATCGTTTATCCCTTGCTTTAGTATCATTTAAGTTTTTCCACCAAATACTAGCATACCAAGAGAAGTCAAGGGCTATAAGTTTGACTTTATCAGCCTCAGCATATCTATAACAGTCGAGCACTCATTTAACTTTCTCCTCCTACTCTAGGTATCCATCAGCATTTCTACTTCTAGTGAAGGTCAGGATCTAAACCTTAACATTTTCAAGTTTTCGAGGAGGTCAATGTCTTCATTCTTCTACTTCACTGTACCCTCTATCCTGTTCTTTTTCTCCATTAACTTCTTCTTCATCTTTTTCATCTTCTTCTTCATTCTATTTCACTTCAAGTCTTCATCTAACAGGTTGGTTTACTACTCCTATAGCTTTGTAAGGTTAAGTTGGGAGATGAGCTTGGCCAGCATGGCCATATCTCCTCCCTAGCATTTCTTCTGCTCAACCTTGGTTAACTATTACTTAGGGTTGTTGCCTATTTGCTTGCGTAGCTATGACTAGACTCTTAAAGGTTAATGAATCTATCAGATTTGTCATCTATTGACCTTAGTGTATTACTAGCATGTTGACCACAGCCATCATGAGCACCATTGTCTAGGTCACCAATAGTGGCTAGCACACTTGAATCTGACTTTATATAGCATTTGTTACTTCTTTCTTCAACAAGAACAACTTTAATAGCACAAACTCAAGAAGACCTTACTACCCACTACTACTCAGCAACACTTTTAAACTACTACTCACATAACTGATTACTACTTACTACCTAGAATCACACTACCACACTTTAACTACTTCATCACTTAACATAACAGAACGTAGTATAAAAATCAAACGTACTCTATTTTCGTAGTAGGAAAACAAAGTAGAATAGAGCAACACAAGTCATGACGCTTACCTCATTACGAACCATCACTACGTAGCTCACAACTTCAAAATCCACTTCTGCAACTAGACCACAAGTCCAATACACTTAAGAACAACACTATAGTAGCTATAGGAGAGTACAATAGCTTCTGATAGCAATACAAACAAAACTTCACTATAACTTTACACACTCCCTCTCAAAACCGTGCTTTGATACTAGTAAATTTGATATGTCTCTAGGGTCATATACTCGGAGGTTGCAGCACTATGAATTGAAACAAGGGAAACAAAAAGTTTTAGCAAAACTTAAGCAGCTATCAACTAGATATGACATACCAATTAATTTTACTTGACCTAAGCTTTACTTGATATGATATGCAAGTAAAGATTAGGGTCACTTGCCATTATTTCTTGCTAAAGAAAATAAATAAGAGTTAGGGAAAGAGATAACATGGCTAAGTCCTCTTAAAGGATAAAATTCTGTATTCAATAATGAAGTAATCATGTCTATGTACAAGGTAAGTGAAGTATTTATATGACCTCAACTAAGGTTACAATAAATAAGGAAAAGACAAAAAGGATAGGATACGAAGTTTCCTTAAACATACTAAAAGGGGTAAAAATGACAAATAGTATATTGTACGGAAAAAGAAAGAATCCTTTTAGAATGTTGCAATAGAAGACACGTACCAAGTTGGCACTGATGACTAGATGCTTGACAACTATTGTAGGCGTAGGTTTTGTAGCAACTAGGCACTTACTAGGGTCAACTTGGAAGAGGTCAGAAAGATTGTAGTAGTTTTAGCTAACTTGATCTGGGTTAGGTTTGAGCTCGAATATTGTGTATTTTCTAAGGCCTCTTTAGGTTAGATATCTGAACAGCTTAACTCAGAAGGGAATTTGGTGTTTGTTAGTTCAAGAATTGTCTTGATCATAGTTAGATCTCGACACTCAAGTCTAGTAAGAGAAAGTAGGCCCAGGTTGGTGATTGACTCGTCATCCTTGTATGGCTCTTGAGTTAGCATTCGTTGAGTGAGTCTATGCAATCCTCTAGCTTGGCTTCGGTTAATGGGTCAAAAGGGTTAATTCTTATCACCTAAAAACTCTAATACATAGGAAACCTTAAAACATATATAAAAACTAGATGACCTACAAAAACCTTAATTCAACGACTAAGAAGAGTAATATAACTAAGAAACTTTAATTGAACAGTAAAATCACTTGCTAAA
Source organism: Lumnitzera littorea (assembly GCA_024138015.1). Taxonomy (NCBI): domain Eukaryota; kingdom Viridiplantae; phylum Streptophyta; class Magnoliopsida; order Myrtales; family Combretaceae; genus Lumnitzera; species Lumnitzera littorea. The sequence continues at coordinate 66,584,994 of JAMXBB010000012.1, read as the reverse complement.
TATAATCAATTTTGCTAATTGTCTTAAAACCCTAGATACTAATTGTGTGTGTAAATTTGAGAGCTACAAACAATCTCAAAAGCTTGAAAACCCTAAAGTATTAGATAATATAAATTAATAAACATAATTAAATAGATATGATATAACAAAAACCTAAACCAACCTTAATTATGTTTAATTTTCCTAGTTGTACTTTGTTATAATCAATTATTTTAAATGCACCCTAAACTTTATAAACAACTTCCATTATATCTTAATTAACAAGAAGATAAGGATGATTAAGGACAAGGGATAAATGGATGTATTGGCCATTATCCTTTAAGGGGACAAGAAATTACCAAAAGAGGCAATCCTTACAAACGTACATTTTTTCTCTTAAAGATACGTACCTAAGCAACTAAAAATAAGCTTGCTGCCTACCACCCCAAACCTCCCCCTCAACTCTCCATTGCACCTACCACCTCCCCTCATTTCTTCTCCCATTCCTCTTTTATTTTAAACCTTATTCACCTCTCTAAAACTCTCTTAAACTCCTTGAAAATCAAGTCCTCAAACTCTCCTTTAAACCCCTTCTTAGCTACCTACAACTAGTATGCCACCACCCACTGTTTCTCTTTGAACACCACATACCACAATTTTTTCCCTCACTTCCCTACCCTAACAACACATACACCCTCCAATCCTCCCCTAAGCTTATAGCATCCAAAGAAAAAGCGATCCATCTCTCTAAAACTTCAACAACGTAAACTCTACTAACTTTCCTTAGTGATTTCCAGTTTGACCTTACTTTTAACTTCCAAAACCCTCTCAAATAACTATAACATAGAAGTGTAGTGCATGATAGAGTAGAAAATCATAGATAGGTACATTTCATGACTTCTTAGATTGTCTTATTTACTAATACATGCAAAAATATAATAATAAGTTGGAGTTAGTGGCAATAAGTAAGGAAACCACCAAGAACACCTATTTCAGAAGTTAGGCTTAGGTCCATAAAATAAAAGTTAAGCCTTAATCATGCTAAAAAGGCCTAAAGCGGAGCTCATAACCCACAAAACCAAACCAACTAGCAGCTAAAAGTGTACTCAAAAGAAGTAAATTAAAGGCCTATTAGGCCTAATAAGACACTTGGGAAAAGCCTTGTAGGCTTAACTTGAGGTCAACATAAGAAAAGAGTGGAAAAGGCCCAATTTAACTTGTAAAGTGAATCCAAGACCTAGTTGAAAACATTAAGGGCTAAATCTGAAAAGTTTACTTAAAATCCATAAATAAAGGTGCAAGAAACCAAGAAGAAGGCCCAATAGCCAAATCTCAACTCTAAGCCCAAAACCCTTGAGCATCAAACACAAATCTTTGACAAACGAATTTAATTGGCCCAATCCATAAAGTTATGGGACCAATATTACCAAATGGACCCAAGCATGTGAAATAACACTTAGAAATGATGAAAATCGACTACAAGATCACTAAATTCTAACTTAAAACAACAAAGTTATGGCCACAATACGAAAACAAGGAAAAGGGGGGAATTATGATGAATTAAGTTAATAGATAGTGTAGACTAAGAATCTTATATGCTATGGTACATTCTTTAAGTAATTTGAAACTAGAGATTAACTCGATTGAGATTATTGGGATTAGTAAATATCGTCAGTGAGTGAGTACATTAACCCTTGTCTTATCATGTATTTGATTGTAATGTAGATCATTGTTAAATCATATATATATATATATATATATATAATTTATATTTATATATAATAAAAATTTATGTGATTAGGAATTCTTGCATGTTTTTGAATTTGAATTTGGATGCAATTGCTTAATAAGACACTATAATATATGGGAACCAAGATTAGTTGTTGAATTATTTGTTAGGAATATAGAGTGTCTACTTTATATATTGGTTGATTACCTATAAATCAAACTGATAATTATCTGACCTTTAAATGAATCGGACATGCATTACATCCTACGACATTAAAGAGTCAGGGCATTAGCACTATATAGTAGAGTGGGAGATCGTACACTATGGATCTATTTTGATTATTATATGGTATGTTATTATTATCACATGATGTATTCGAGTGGATTTACATAATCTATTTGGACTCTCTAGTATTTATATCCTTTATCAAGGTTTAGTAGCATGGACTACTACTACTTGTTCTAGTTTGGTTGTATGACTTGTTTAGGGAATGTTAACCTCATAGACATATGTTAGCTTTAACATGATGATTTAATTATTAATTATGTGCTTTAATGTTACTTGATGCAAATCCCTCAATAGAGGTTAGTGTTGAGTAAACGCCTTGTGTAGTCTGAAGAAGGTTCCTAATCAATGGTATGATTTGATTGTAGATCTTCTCGTAGTACATAATGGTACTACCGTAACTTAGCTGCCCTTTCAATTGTGGTACCTACTCTTATTCTTTTTGTTTTGCAAGGCAAAAGATGTTTTGAGTAGTCTTTTTAAGCAAGGCTAGGGTTTCTAAAATGCTAGAAGCATTAATTTGGCTCCTAAGATGATTTTGCTTCCTTTCTTATTATTTTTATAGTCTTTATGATGACATGTTTTAATAGTAGTTACATGCTAGTACAATCACTAATAATCTTTAACTACTCTTTTAAGTATATCAACTATAAACATTACAATTACTTATATATTTGACAGTCTTTTTTCCATTTAGGATATTGTCTTTCTCTTCTATTTATAACAATTTTCTTCGCTTCTTGAAATATGTTCTTGCCCTTAAGGTCAAAATTACAGTACTACCATTTAAAGTTGTCCCAATCTTCCCACAATGTATCCCATGGTAATAACCCTTGCTAATGAACTAGTACTTATCAAATTGGAACACCCATGTGAAAAACCATTCAGTTATTTAAGATCTATAAGGATCTTAAGAGTGGATGATTTTTTAGAGCCATTGAGGATAAGGTAATGGAGAAATATTAGATCCATATCCTTCCTTTAAGTGCAATACATGAAAAACATCATGTACCTTTGTTGAAGTAAGTAACTTCACTCTATAGGCACAAGAACATATTCGTTTAAGTACTCGAGATCAAGTATAAAACCTTTATGATAACTTATGGTTCTTCTATAAAGCAACTAATATCTATTTATAAGGTTAGAGGCAAACAAATGCCACATGTCCTTCCTAAAACTTCATCTCTATAGGATTCCTATCTACAATCAACTTCATTTGAGATTGTGCTTAAGTTGAATGCTCCTTAAGTTCTTTGAATGAATTATCTTTGCTCTTCAACTGCTTGTTAACAACATCCACCCTAGGGGCACCTTAAACATAAGAAGGAACATAAGGTTGATGTCTCAAAGATACTATTGCAAATGGAGTTAATTTAGCACCTTCATAATAGGAAGCATAATAAGAATACTCTACCCAAGGCAAATATTTAGCCTATAACAAAGGATAATCCATTATATAGCACTTGAGATATTGTAAGATAGTCCAATTCATTATTTTTGTCAACCATCACTTCGAGGATGGAAGGCATATTTAAAATTCAATTTTATCCCATTCAAAAGAAAATGTTCCCTCCAAAAGTTACTCATGAATATACTCTCCATGTCTAAAATAATAAATTTTGGAAACCTAAGAAGTTTTATCATCATTTTCAAAAAATAAATGAGCAACTTTGGTTATAGTGAAATGGGTATCCAAGGCTCTTAAATGATAATATATAGAAAGCTTATCGACCACAACCAAAATAACAGTATACCTTTATGATTTGGGAAGACATGTGATAAAAATCGATGCTTTCATCTTCCTATATTTGATTTAGAATAGGCAATGGTGAAAGTAAGCCACTAATGAAAGTGTTAAATCTTCACTTGTTGACATACTACACAATTTCACACATACTGCTCTATTTGTGTTCTTATACCTTCCTAAAAGAATGTTGCCCTAATTCTCTTCAAAGTTTTCTGAAAACTAAAGTGACTCGTAGATGGTGAATCATGAATGTCATGTAATATCAATGGAATCAATGATGATTGAAGCACTTAAAAAAGTCTCTTATTGTAAAATAAAAGATCATTTTGCCATTCTAGAGGCTACCTTGTAAATGTTCCAACTTATACTTTCTTAGTAGCATCTTGAAATTCTCTCAAAGTCTTGTGTTCTTGTTTCAGTATGTCTATCAAATGGAAACAAGGAATAGAAATGCCCATTTGAGTACTAAGTTTAGTCTCTTATCTAAATAGAGCATTTGCCATAGTGTTATGAACTCCTAATTTATAGACAATAGAATAATCATATCCTAATAACTTCACCATGTTATTCAAGAGTTTGTATGGCTTGAGTGATTATATCTTTAAGACTCTTATGATCTATCCTTATTGTAAATTGAGCACATAACAAATACTAATGCCATTTCTTCATAGCTTCTACCAATAAATATAATTCATTAACATAAGCCTAAGCCTTATTTAAGTGACTGGGCAATTTCTTGCTAAAATAGGCTATGGGATGATTATTTTGTAACAAAACAGTCCTAATCTCTTTCTCGATGCATCTATTTCTATAATAAGCGGCAAGGAAAAATTGGGTAGCACCATAATCGGTATATTAATGAGAGCTTCCTTAAGTCTATGAAATCCCTCCTTAGCTTCAATAGAGCGTTCAAAGCTATATTTCTTAAACAAGTCAGTTAAGGGATTAGCAATTGGTGGCATTTCCCTTGATAAATTGTTTATATTACCTAGAAAGAACCATAAATGTATAAACCTACTTAATTATAGAGGGAATAATCCTATTGTTTACTGCTTTTACTTTAGATGGCTTAGGTACAACTCTTTCTCTTAACATAATATGCCCTAAATATTCTATTGTACATTAAGCAAAGGAATAGTTTCTTTGTTTGAGGAAAAACCTATTATCAATTAATGCTTATAGTACAATGGTTAAGTCTTCTAAGTGTTGCTCAAAGGTATTACTATATACCAATACATCATCAAAAGTTACGATTATAAACTTACGTAATATGCTTAAAACATCCTGTTCATTATTGTTTGGAATATAGTTGGAGTATTACACAATATAAATGTAATACCCTTTAAATACTAGATGATGTAACTTTAACTATTGAGATACCTTTTGGTGTAGTGGCTTGGAGTACGTTAGAAATCTAAAGTTAAGTGTGCTTAGGCTAGGATGATCTCATGATGGGTGGCCTCTTATGAAGCTACTATACTAAGGAACAAAACCATGTAATGTTTCATGTTAAAGTGAACAATGCCAAGATGAGAAGGGTTCCAGTCGATGTGTTATAAGGTGGTATTAGAGTAATCTACTAACTGCAAGGGTAGAGTTCTTGCTTGGTGGTAGTCTTGGACTTACTAAAGGGGGTAGTTAGGTAGAGGTGGATTGTAATACTCTTTAAATACTAAATGGTGGAACTTTAATCATTAAGGTACCTTTTAGTGTAGTTGCTTGGAATATGTTGGAATTCTAAAGTTAAGTATGTTTAAGATAAGTCAATCTTAAGATGGTTGACCTCCTAGGAAGTTAGTGCTCTAAGAGACAAAACTGTACGGTTTTTTATGCTAAAGTAGACAATACTTGAGTGGGAAGAGTTATAGTTAGGTCATTGCTTGGAAGTGGTCCCCGACTTATGTAATGAAATTGACAAGGATGTCAATTCTGTAAGAGGGATGGATTGCGATGCACACATTCCATTTTGATACATGAATACCATTAGAATAGATGTCTCAATATCCATTTTTTAAATGAATAAAAAATTATTATTATATATATATATATATTAAAGTATATTAAAGAAAGTAAGTTCAAATTTTTTTTTTAAATTTTCAAAGCATAGAAATATATCATTCTTTGATATTCCTATCCAAAAGAAAATTGAAAATTGAATTGATTCATTTTGTTTGATAAAATTTGGAATACCCCTCAAATAGTAGAGATGGAACTCTAATCATCAAGGTATCTTTTGGTGTAGTGGCTCGAAATATATCAAAACTCTAAAGTTAAGTATTAGTTAGCTAAGATAATCACAAGATGGGTGACCTTTTAGGAAGCTGGTGCACTAGAGGACAAAACCACACAACATTTCACACCAAAGCAAATAATACGTTGATGGGAGGAGTTCCAATTGGCTCATCACACTAAATGGTACAATAGTAATTTGTAGTGTCCCTCATAAGTTATAAATGTTGTCTTCTCAATATCTTATGTATATATCCTTATTTGATGGTATTTAGCCTTCATATCAAATTTCGAAAAAAATAGTAGATCCTTTCAATTCATCTAATAGCTCACCTATTGTAGGTATAGGAAATTGATCTTTAAATGTAGTTTGATTCAATACATGATAGATTATAGAAAATCTCCATGTACCATCCTTTTTTTTCACCAATAGTATTAGTTAAGAATTCCATGAGGATGTTCATTGATGAAGCCTTGAACTTTCAAAGTATGAGGTATGATTATACCCGATAAAGCATTGTAACTAATCCTCTTCCACTTCAAGCTTGTCAGCATCCTAATAATAACAAAACTTCAACTTTAAATTTATGATTTTTGTGGAAATTTTCATCACAATTAAAGCATAATCCCTATTCCCTTTTAGCTAAAATCTATTCGTATGTTAATATGTGAATTGATAATGGTGTTTTGATTGAAGAGTTTGAAGAATTTGTATCTGGTGGTAAAGTGTTGGTAGGTTTAAAAATTGTAAATTTGGTTGGGATGAAAAGGATTGGGAAAAAGATAGTTTAAATGTGGGTGAGTTAAGAATTTTGGATTCATGCATTTTAGCTAACTAAATTGTTTCTACTAATGATTTTGATCTTGCAATTTGAATAACATTTCAAATGTTTGTTTTTGGTTAGAAATGAAACAGCTTATCAAAAAGCTTTTTGATAAATCAACTACTCTATTAAACGATGATTCAAACTCTATTTGATACTCAATGACAAATCTAGTTTGACATAACTTACGTCTTCATATTTTGATGGGGCAAATTTTTTCTCCAAACGTTTCAAGAATTGTGGCTAGGTTGAAATTTAATTATTGTGTTCGATCCATTGTAACCATTTTAAAGCCTAGTCTTCCATGGTAAAAGATGCAATTATAAGTTTTTCCTCCATTGGAATATCATGAAAATTGAAAAGTTTCTCCACTTTGAAAATCCATCCTAACAAATTAGTCTCTCTAAATTTTAGAATCTTTAGCTTGATTCCTTAAGAATCAGTGATAGCAAAATGTGATGAATCATTAAAATTGCCTTGATCTTAAATGTGATCATGAGCTTGATCTACAACATTATGGTTCTAATTCTTCTAATTGGTATCAATTTTTCTTAAATGATCTGCATAGATGTTTGCACACGTTGTATTTGATTCTTGCATTTGCAATTGCATGACCTTCATTGTTTTTGCTAAGGACTATACTATTACTTACAAAGATTCTATATTTGATTATTGTTGGTTGTTATTTGGTCCTCTCTCACTTAACCCTTTGGCATAGGTTGAAGGTAAAAACCTTAATTTTAAATTGTTATCTCACTTTCTCTCTACATGGAAGAAGCTCTTATTGTTCTTTATGTAAGGTGAAAGATGGTTTGAGTAGCCTTTTTGAGCAATGCTAGGGCTCCTGAATTGTTAGAGGCACCAATTCAATTCCAAAATAATTTTATTTCCTTTCTTATTGTTTTTATATTCTCTAAGATGTCATTGTTCTAATAGTAGTTACATGTTTCTATAATCATTAACAATCTCTTGCTACTGTATTAAGAATATCAATTATAGATGTTATAACTAATTGTATATTTGATAGTCCTCTTGCATTTTAGGATTCTATTTCTCTCTTCTATTTGTAACATATAATTACATAATGTATATTTTTTATGACTAATAAAAGGGGATCATAAGAATTTATAACAAGACAAGTAATCCTTTTTTATTTTCTAGGGACTAACCACTATTTTTTCATTCAAAGAGAAACCTATAGAAAAGAAAAAAAAAAACCCTCACAATTTCAAATCTACACCTACATAGTTGATGAAGCCTCTCTTCTTTTGTAGAAGTTGATCACCTTACTTATGTAGTCAATCATCCCCCTACCTTAAAACCATTGGTTGGCCATAATTATTTATTGGTTGATTGGATTAACCATAAAGAGACCTATTTAACCTAATTTAAGCCATGAACATCCAATGAAGTAGAAAATCAATATTAAAATTTAAGAGTTATAATCTTTAGTCAAGTTAAGTGTTTGACTTTTACTTTTCATCTTAGTTAAGGAGTAAATATTCTTTTTTTATGTAGTTTAAGTGTAGTGAGCCTCATCTAGGTATGTAGTTCTCATATTTGATGTTTGTAATTGTAGGTTTAGTATCTAAATGAATTAAAATTATCAAAACATCAATTTAGTGTTGCTTATCTTTACACCTAAGCTAGAAGTATAAGGTATACTAGGGAGCTAGAAGTGATAGTAATGAATTGGTAGCCATATTGGTCTCATGGGAAAACAACCCTAAGTGATGTAATATATGTAGTTTTAGCACTAATTCCATCATGAGCAGTAAGTAAGCTATTAATCAATTAGTTATTATGATACCTATTAGGCTACTAGAAGGAAATTGTAATCGGGTTATAATGATGATATGAGATTCCTTTACAAATGGTTGGTATACCAATATTGCTAATGGCTAATACCAATGCCAACTCTAAAATGGGATAATTTCTATTGATTAGGTGATGGGAAGTACCTTCACCATGGATTATAGTTTTGAGATATTGAGAAATACCTATATCATGTATTAGTTTTAGGGTATTAAGGATACGCAAAGAATAGTTTTTTGTGTATTAAGGACTTGTGAGTTGTTTCAAGTCTTAGAATACTAAGTACATTGAAAATAAAAGATGATAACAAGTCATTTATACATTAATCATTAAGTTGTATAAGTTATGATTGTTTGCTATTGTATGTATTGTATATTTGTACAAGACTTTGGCTCATTCCTTTGTGGGTGTTTTTTTTTTTCCTTTTTCTTCAAATGCAAGTGATCTAGAAGAACTAGAACCTTATGATGAACTTGGTTTTGATATTTACTAGAGTAGCCTAAGAATACATATTATTTAATATACTAATTGAAGCATAAAATAAAATAAGTGCTACCATAATAGAATAAAGTAAGAATATATCACATATGAAATATGATAAACAAAATGGGGGAAATTGACCCAAAAAAAAAAAAATCCTCAAATTTTATGCTAGTGGGATTAACCCCCCCATACTTTCAAAATAAGTGTTTTGACCCCTTAAGCTTTTACTTTGGTTCGGATTCAATACCGAAACCTTTGAGTTGGTTTTTTGTCCTTCTAAACATTCAATAATTTGCAACATTATGTCCATTTAATATAAATATTTTTTATTTTGAAAAGGCATGTGTATGGAGACAATTAATGATAATATATAATACCTCATACAAATATAATTTATCAAATAATATATTGTGAAGCATATGCTAAAATTATATTAAGTACTATACATTGTAAACTCACTAATATTACATATTATAATAGCATGAATAAAATATACTATACATTATTATATTAATATGTCTTGTGCTCTCTAATATTATATATTGTAATAGCATGTATAAGATATATTGATATAGTAACATATAATATATCTTATACATGTTATTATAACGTATAATATTAGTGAGTACATGACATGTGATATTTAATATAATTTTAATATATGCTTCATAATATATGATTTAATATATTATATTTGTATAGTATATTATACATTATCATTAATTATTCCCATGTACACGACTTTTTTCAAAAAAAAAAATTAAGTAGATATAATGTTGTAAATTGTTAAAAGCTTAAGGCATCAAGAAACTCATTTGAAAGTTAAGGGGGTGAATTTTCATTAGAGAGAAAGTTTGGGTTTTTTTCCTTTTTCTTTTTGCAATTTCCCTAAGAAAGTAATGCTAAAGTAAATAAAATAAAGAGTAAGAGATATTGAGAAATAAGTTGCTTTACATAAAAATAGAATATTTGCATAGATAGGTTATCTTCTATCCCATTCTATAGATAACCTCATTCTCTCACCTTTAGCATCCTATAAGCACATTTTCTTTTGTTGTGATGATGAGAGAGAGAAGTTAGAAGCACTTGTAATCATCTAAGTACTTTTTTTCTAGATCCTTCGAACAAAGCATTCACTCTATAATAGTAATTAGGGTTCTTAAGTTCATAGAAGATTTGAAATCCTTTGATTTAATTCTTTGACACTCAAGAAAAATTTATAAATTTGTTAAAGATTTTAAACCTAATAGAATTAGAATGATGAATATCATACATTAGAAAATTTAATTAAAATGATGTCATGAATTCTTAGAAAAACTTAAGATAATGAGTTAAAAGATCAACTTTTAAAGATTCATGGAAAGGATTTCTTAAAAATTTGAATTAGGAATTGAGTGGAATAAGAATTTAAAACCTTAAATAAATATGAGTTGAAATTTAAGAATCCTAATTATGAGATTAATAGGCTGAAAAATAGATAGAAGCTTTGAATTTGATAATCAAAGAACCCTAATTAAATTTATTATGCAAAACTTAAAGTAGGAGATATTATGTCCCATCTAAAGCCTAAGCTCTTGCATCAACTCCATCTTCAAAACTTAAGGATAGAGAGAAGCCAACCCTTCAACATCATAGCTATGTGAGCGGTACAACAACCAATGAACCAAATAAGCAACCAATAATAACAATAATGCAAGCACATTTAGGTACAGATCTAACAAAACATCTAATCAATAAATATGTATGCATTGATATATTATGCTAATTCATTTGAGATGCATAGAGTAATATCTTAACTAAAAATGCAACCCTTAAGATTCTTAATGGCACATAGGCAATTTTTGACTATTAGTAGCATTGGCTCAAAAACCAAAAAGATCACGTGAAGGGATAACAAATTTAGAAGAATTCATAAATTCATAGCTAAGAGAGCAAGTATTATGGAGCTTAGTTGCTTAAAGGTAACTCAAAACTGATGTTGCATTTAATATGCTATAGACACAAGCTTATAAACTTAGCTTATTGAATAGGATAACTAGGTCCAATGTTCAAACCTAGCTTATTGAAATGAGAAACTTAGGTCTAAGTTCAAAACTAATCTTAGAGATTGAGCTTATCAAAATGTGACTCTCTAATGTTCAAAACCAAACTCATTACCAAGCTTCTGAAAATATAACACTAAGTTTGATGTTCAAAACTAAGCTTATGAAAATATGGTCCTTAGGCCTTTCTAATGCCATGTTATGCATGTAATGGTGCAATCATTACAAACTAACAACCTATTCCATTGGTATGAACTATGATACATTAATTAAGCCAGTCCATCATTAATATCAAGTATGTACATATAACAGTGGCTATTATTGACAAACTACATCTATAATTAAAAGCATACGTGCAATACCTATGAATATCAACTCTCAAAAAGCTTTTAATGGCAAAGCACACATTCAATAAGTACAATATATTACTTGGTAATTACACCAAATTATAATGCCCTAAAGGGAAGTCTATGAGAATTACCTAAAGTTTTTATATCACGTATGTACCCATATATGAAAATCACCTTATAAGTGAGAGATTGCAAAACTCTAGCTACGACATATATAACTATTTTATTCTGTAATTAACTATAGATATTCGACATTCTATAGTCCATCAGAACCATAAAGAATTTATATCCCATACCTCATAATAAGATAAGGTAAACCTATTGTTATATAGTTTTCGAATGATTTTCTTCTTGCAAAATGTAAAGAATTAAGGGTATCGGGGCTAGTTAGGTACGGCTATTCCGATGCCTAAGTTAGTAAATTAATGTTAGAGAAGGTAAGATAAGTTGTTGGTTCCTTAGATGGTTCTTACAGCACTTCTTCTCCATATTTATAGGTGAATGTCGAGTGTTTGAAAGAACAGTTGACCACATGATTATTGGGATACTTAGAGATTTCTTGATCAAGCACATTCTTGAAATGTAGGTAGTTATGTGATATAATCGTATCAAGTGATAACTATTTGTGCTACTTTTCTTAAGTTCAAATTAGATACGTATCTATGTTAAACGACATTACCAAGAAGTGAGTTATTCGACATGATAAAAGTCAAGTGGCCAAGTGAGTTACGATGGATGAAATCCGACTATCAATAGAACCAATTTTATAAATTACAACAACTATTAAATGATACAAAACAAAACCTTAACATATAATTAGTTCCAACATAGGGTATTTTTGTACTAACTATACTTTTCCTTACCTAAATCTAACTTTCTCTTACATTTCTTGGATTTATACTCTACGCTTGAACCTTATCCTAGTCCCAGCTTAAGCGGTCTTGTAAATTAAATTGTTGGAGAGTAACTTGTACGAGCCTAATGAGATATCCTTCCTACTATACTAGTAAGCAAATTATCAAGCAATTATTTTTAACAGTCACATGAATGGATAATTAAGTTGTACACCAAATAATGCATGTAGTTGATTGAAATTACATACAACCCAGATTTATACCCTTCGAAGTCAAGGTTGAAGATTCATCGGTACCAATCACAAATGGATTCTAGTACCTAGGCTCTTAATTAATTTAAAATTCCACATTTCAAAAAAGAAAATTTTCATTTCCAAAATCTAGTAATAATTGAAGTCCTAAGTTTAGTAATGAGATAGCCCTTACAATTTACTTTCATACCCTATAACAAATGTCTCAAGATATGACTCTTAGGTTTACAGTTAGTGTCTTTAGGTACCTAGTAAGCCCATGGGTTAGGGTAAGGTAATTGTTGTGCAGGTGTATTATACTGGTATAACTTTACATCATAAGCTTTTAAGCATAATAGATAAAACCCTCGTATAACCTCTTTTTACCTTCACATGAGGTAACGGCCAAAAAATAGGTGCAATGTTGCAATCATGCATGTCCATTTTAAATAATTAAACCAAATATTATCAGGTTAGGTTGAACTAAGTAATTAGGTTATAGGCACCTTATTTTTACCCATAAAGAATTTAGGAGGTATTTTTTTTTAAGAAAATTTTTGAAAGTTAAAATAAGAAAAAAACTGAAAAAAAAAAAGAAGAAAAGGAAAAGAAAGTTTTCATAAAAGAAAAAAAAAAGAGAGGAAAAAAAGGGAAAAAAAAAGAAGGAGAAGGGTTTAAAAAAAAAAGAAAAGGGCAAGTGGCCCATTAGGCCTTAAGGGGAATTTTCTTTATCATGATGTATGTTTAGAAGCAATTGAACTTGAATCATCCTAATAGAGTAGGAGGGGAGCCATTGTGTAAGTCTCAAGTGATGCGATGTAACCATTACTGAGGGTAAAGTTATCCAACTTTGCTTAAGTTTCAAATGAGCTAGTAATCTATGTGAGGCCTTTTAAAACTTAGGGACCTTTTAGAACCTATCTAATTGCATTCATAAGCCTACATGAGATGGCAAGTAAATCATATGTGGTAAGTTCATTAAAATCAAAGGCTCCATATATTTTTGTACTTTTGGAAAATTGTAAATATTTTGTATTTTGTAATTTTTGTAATTTATTGTATATTCTTTGTAAAAGAAAGATATGTAAATTTAATTTTTCATCTTTTTAGAAATTTTTAGGATAATGAAAAAGATTTATGTTAACAAGCCTTAGGACTTCAAGGATGTGTTTAAGAGGTGCTTCTAACTTTTTAGCCTTAAGTAGCAAGACTACATCAATGCAAAGAGTGGGCTCATTATGTCCCTAATGGAGATTTCTATCAACCTCACTTTTATATGGGCTTAGTTTACTTTTAGAGCCTTGAACTTGTGGCTTTCTAGTTTGGGCCTCACTAGTTATGCTCATTGATTAAAAAATACACCTAATTATTAAAGGACCCTACTAATATGAGCGAGACTTACCTCCCAGGCATCAAAAAGGGCACCCATAGTATCTTTAGCAATTTATGGGGGGTATAGAAGAGTAAAATAGACTGAGCCTTAAAGGACAATAATGGAAGGTATCTTAAGTTCTCTTATTTGCTAGATTAGTTGTGAAAAAGTCTAGATTCTAAAGGAAGTGCTATGTCCTTTGTAGGAGCTACTTAAGATGGCATTGCAAATGTAGCCATGCATATATTTTAGTAGTATTCAGGACCATTTTGTTTTTAGAAGGAGTATTTAATATCTAATTCCTAGTTGCAAAAATAATAGATTAGTTTCTAGAAGGGAAATCATAAGTCCTAGCCTTTTTAGCTAAGTAAATTAGACCATTGAATCACATTTAAACTAAGAGACATAAAGACATGAAGACTTCCTTAGGCCTACTTATGATCCGGTTTGTTAGCTACATGGCAATCCACCAACTCAAGTTCCATAGGGTTGAGTTTGTTGTGAAGATTGACATAATCTTAACCTTTATGAGTATTTACTTATTAGAAGCTCCTACCTATTGTTGGGCTGAGATCCTTCAAAATTTTAGTGCTAATAACTTAGTTTAGGTTACTAGATCATATGTTGCTAGTGAGATGATAGGGATTGTAGAGACTATGAGGTAGTCTTACTAATTGGGATGAATTGGTATACAGGCTATTTTTTTGATATTGTAGTCCGACAAGCTGGGCCCATTTAGACTATTGTCTATAGGCCCTCATTAGATAAGGTAACTGTGGGCTATTATGACCAGCATCTTATGATAGAAGAAAAAGCGTCATGCCTATTTACCATCAAGACTATGTAGAGTGAACGAGTTAGGGTTATGACTCTCCAGCTAGAAGATTTAGCAAGAAATGCTAGCAAGTATCAAGCCATGAAAGATTATGTCTACTAACACCTCAAAGAAGTTGGCTAGAAATAGTTTAAGGCCCCTAATTTACTATAACTAGCTCCAAAGAATCCTACCCATAAGATGGAAACCTATATGAAGCAAGTCTAAACTTAAGTGGAAGTCGTCTATGAAGATGCAAATAAGTTAGGAAGAGTTTGGAAGGCTTTATACAAGATGGCAAAATAGTAGGTTAAGTCATTGAAAGACTGTTTGACAAGAGTCCATGAGAGTATCCGAAAGTTAGAAGAACAAGTAGAGCCTAGCCATCCAAGAAGAAAAGAAGCAATGAAGCAAGATCCGACCAGCTAGCCAAGAGAAGATTTAGCAAATAGGATTCTTCGCTTAAAATTTTTGTTTTAGTCTTAGGAATAAAGAGTTGTAATTAAACTCCATCATTTGCAATCTCAATGACAATAATATTTTTGCCACATTATGGATTACGTATCAACTCCAATATTAGCATCCATGTGCTCTCATGAGCACTCTTTATATTCAGTTGTTTATTCTTTATTCTTTGTTGCTATTCTATACATGCAAAAAAAAAAAAAAAAGGGAAAATTAAAGAAAATAAAATTTAAAAAGAAAAGAAGAAAAAAAGAGAAAAAAAAAAGAGGGGAAAATTTTTCAAAAAAAACAAAGGGAAAAAGAAGAAAAAAAAATAAAGTAAAAGGAAAGTTATCAAATTAAAAGAAAATCATGCGAGAATTTTCCTAATAGGTTTTAAGTGTTTGCCTTTACATAGGATTTTCAAAAATAGATCATGAGTAATATTTTCAGAACAAAGTCCTATAATCACCTAGCTAAGATCTACAATGATGACTAACATAAGCAACACTGATAATGTTAGCAATACTAACACTTGAGCCCTATTAAAGCAAGGATTGTCCTTTTAGAACAATTGATGAAGAGTACGGTGATAAGATGGACTTTTTGATTGATTGTTTCAACTTCCAGCATGCAACTCAACTTACCTTTGCAAAAAACTCCAAACCACATGGAAAAGGGACTACTACAAGCTTACAAGAATGTGAAGAAACAAGCCTAAAGTATCTATAACTAAGGGTAGAATCTATGGTTGATTGGAAAGGTTTGAGGAAGGAATTTGAAAACAAGTAGAAGCAAATGGAAAAGAATTTGCTACAATAAATGAATGAAAAGATGAAGGCTTTTGAAAAGTAAGATAGGTTTTAGCAACGGAGTATCATTAACATAGCTACATAAGATGGCTCGGCTTTCCTAGAAAAGTTTAAGGTGCTTGATTTTGAAAAGTATGATGGAACTGGCTACTCGAATTTGCATACCTAGTTGTATGTTAGGAAAATGAGTAAGTATTGCCAGTATGATCATTTCATGGTCCTAAAATTCCATAAATATTTGGCCAGCTTAGCTTTGACTTAGTATGCTCAACTTGACCTCAGTAAAATAAATACTTAGAAGAAACTAGCCTATGTCGTCTATGAGTAGTACAAGTTCAATGTGGAAGTTGCCCCCTCTATATCGCATTTAAGAAGCCTCTACAAGACACCCAATGAATCTTTCAAAGAATATGCCTAGAGATGGAGGGCCTAAGCTGCAAGGGTGTCTACATCAATCCCTAAAAAAGAGATGACCTTCACCTTCATCAATACCTTAGAGAAGTCCTATTTTACACATCTCATACCACTTGCATTAGCCAGCTTTGCTAAAGTAGTAGCAACAAGGTACAAAATAGAGAGTGTTATCACAATTGGCAAATTGCCTACTTCAGACACCCAAGACAAGAAACCTATCCTTACTAAGGTTAGTAACAAAGGGAAATAGCCTATTGTAAGCATAATGACGATCAAATGAAACCCAGTACCTACCTTACAAACACCTTACCAAATTGCTCCAAACCTAATAGCCTCCATAACTCTAGCCTAGTAATACTAGCCACCACTAGCCTAACCCAATAGACCTCCTCTAAAAAGATTCACTAGTATCCCAATTCCCCTAAGCCAAGTCTTAGCCTACTTAAGAGCTTATCACCTCATGGACTTTAACTACCTAAAGATACAAACCTAGAAACTTTGACCCTAATGCTAGATGCAAATACGATCTTAAGTAAGTAGGCCATTCTACCAACAAGTGTTGGAGGCTCATAATTAAGATCTAAGACTTAATTGATGTCGGGAGAGTACAACTATACTTTGTTGAGACTCTTAATGTAAACAACAACCTACTTTCAAATCATGTTGCTATAATCAATATGATTACAACCAATGAACCTAAGCTTAAGATAAATCTAAAGGAGTTGCCCATCCCTATTGAATAAGTCACCTCGCTCCTTAAGGAAAAGGGACATTTGCAAGGAATTAACCTCTAAGATAAGACCCGTACCAAGCCAACCATTTATTAGTTTCTCTAAGAAGGTATGGTGAGGAAGGAAGAAATATGGGAGATGATGATTACTTGGCCTCGAAACCTCACCTATAAGCAATTGAAGGAACATAGATCAATATGGGACCCTATGGTTATGTCTTTGAGCTAGAGCTAAGGAAAATTCAAGTACCTAATGGATGCATAGGTTGTACCATGGTATATATTGAAGGGGTGCTAATTGAATTGAGCTTGAGTTTGAAGAAAACAAAGTAGGCCACATGGTAGGAATGGTTGGGTCAACCTAAAGTTGATTATGATTCAATGCAATAAGTAACTTGAGGAATAGCTACAGAAAGTCTATGTTCAATATCCCAATTCCACCCAAGAATTATAAAGCAGTACCTTTTGATTACCAAAATCTCAACTAGTCAAAGATTGCTACAACTTGGTTAGAGGAATTACTAGGATAGGCCAAATTTCATAGCTTAGTAGAAGAATTAAGACAAAACGTGTAAGCACAAGAAGAGAAAGAATCCAAGCTGGATGCTTTTAATAAGATGATTAAGGTTACTGAATATAACATTGTAGACCAACTAGTTAAGGTTCTTACCCAAATTTCCCTTATAGGGCTTCTTCTATCATTAAGCCAACATAAGGAGGCTCTTTTTAAGATTCTCAAAGAAGTCCAAGTTCCACAAGAGATCTTGATAGATAAGTTAGGGCATATAGCCAATTCCATATTCATATAGTTGTCAAAATCATGATTCTACCCATGTGATTTTACGAGTTTACCATTTTAGGAAGCCCTTCCGAGTTAACTCTTATATAAACTCTTTTTCATGTAGAAACTTACGTTTTTAACTGAGTTTACAAGTAAGCTTAGCAGAAACTTACGTTTTTGATCTAGTTTACCCATTCTACATATTTAAGTTGAATGGGTTAAAAAACAAAAAAAAATATAACTAAGCTTTTACAAGCTATCAATTATTAGGGCATTATATCAACTTCACTATCCGATTTTATTTTTTTTTCCTCTTTTTCTCTTGATTAATCCCATATTTTATGTTCATACCCTTCACCAAGGTTTCAGCTCTAATAACAAAGATTATAAGAAAAACTATATAATTCAATTTATACTATTAGCTATTTGAAATGAGTTAAAATATTTTATTCTCTTTAGTTCATTGTTTTTTTTTTTCAAAAGAAAATAATGAAAAAATTTAGTTTCGACTTTGCTTATTCTTCTTTTATACATGTCTAATTATATATTATTAAGAATTTTTTATGAAAAAATAACTTAATTTCTTCATTTCTGTATTTTCATTATGTATTTTAAGTTTTAAATAACTACTATAAGCATCTCTATAGTTTTTTAAAGCTATTTTATATAGTTTGTAGAAATTTACATTTTTACTTTTCGATTTTATATTTTGATTCTGTTAAACCTCCAGCAATTCTACATAGAATCGTGAGTTTGATAATCTTGATATTCATTATCAATTAAATTGCGTTTTCACCTAGGGAGTTAAGAGAAGAAGGAAATTGCCATACTAAGCCTTTATACATAGTGGTGAGATGTAAAGATAAGATTGTGACTAGAGTTCTCATTGACAATGGCTCCTTATTGAACGTATATCCTTTAGATACTCTCTGACAACTCAAGACTAAAGATAATGAAATTAAATTGAGCTCCATAATCATAAGGACTTTTGAGGGGTCCATGAGAGAGATTGTTTGAGAAGTGGTTCTTTAAGTAATGACTGGGCCTCAAATATTTAGTGCAACATTACAAGTGCTAGACATTCCTAGGACCTTTAACCAGTTGTTAGGAAGGGCTTGTATCCATGTAGACAGCTCAATTCCTTCTAGCTTACACTAAAAGGTTAAATTTATTGCTAATGGCTAGCTAGTCATGGTCCTAGGAGATCATGTTTATGACATCTATAAGGAGATGATAATCTCGTGCATAGGAAGAGAAGAGCCAAAAGATTTTTGGCTAAAATTTTTTTACCAACTATGTATGATTTATGGGAAGGAAGATGAAAATAAAGGTCTTACCTTCAAGAAAGGGTAGATTAGAACTTTTAGCTTGAGATATGAGCCCATAGGAAATGAGTTAATCCAAACCTATTTTACTGGAGGAAAAAGGGGTGATCGATTGTATAATACCCCTATAACCTTTCCAATACTTACAAAAAGCTTCATTAGGCTAGTGCTAGAAGCAACGATTGAAAAAGAAGACTATATAGAATTGTTTCACTCATTAGAGTAAGGATTGTGGTAAGGCATAACATTCATTAAGCTTTTTTCTTTTGTTTTAGTTCTCATTGTTCATGATTGAGTCTCAATGCTTAACAAAATTAGTCATCACAATTGTTTTCCATAATACATGGCAATAAAATTATCTTTTCATTTCACGTCCACTTCTTCCTTCCTTTGTCACTTATCTCTCCTCTTTTCTGCTTATACTTTTAGATCTAATTCTCTTGATGAAAGTCGAAGATATCTTGCACTCGTAAATAACACAAATATCAATTTCATGTCTAACCCTACTTGGTTAATTGTTGGGGATGATATCGACAGTCATAGAGAAATTTAGGAGAGCTGGCAAAAATATGAAAAAGGGTTGTATACCCATCGATGAGCTCGTTCAATTGATTAATTTAGGCTCAAATTATAGTCCTAAGTACTTAAGGGTTGGAGGAAATTTAATCGCTAAAATAGAAAAGGGAAATAACTAAATTATTGGTTAAAAATACTAACATATTTGCTTGGTCTTATGAAGAAATGCTAGGAATGGATTCATCTATTATGGTCCATAAATTACCTACTAAGGAAGTACAACCCTTGAAGATCATGATAGAAGACAAGCTTGCTTTTTTTTTCTTCTAGTAATGGAAGTAGCTAAAGATAAGAAGCCTTGGTTCCCTAATATCAAACATTTTAGTCAGACTCACATATACCTAAAGGGGATAAGTAAGAAAGACTAGAAAATGTTAAGGAGCTTAACAAGTTTCATTTTTCTCAATGGGGCTACGCTATACCAACAATCATTTGACACCACATTATTAAGATGTGTAGATGAGAAAGAAGCAACTACTCTAATGAAGGAGGTACACGGAAGGGCATGAAGTCCACACTTGAATGGGTACATGTTGGCCTAGAAAATCATATGAATGGGTTATTATTAGTCTATGATTGTATTGGATTGTATCACATGTATAAGGTATTATCACTTATGCTAGGTATATTCTAACCGGGTGAATACTCTCCCTCAAGAGTTGCATGCTTTATCTTCACCATGGCCATTCTCTATGTAGGAGATAGATGTTATTGGTCTAATTAACTTGGAAGCATCAAATGAGCAAAGATTCATGCTAATAGCTATCAATTACTTTCTAAAGTGGGTGAAAGCTTCCTCTTATGCAAATGTCACCTAAGGAGTACTAATCAGGTTCTTGAAACAAGATATAATTACTCAATACGGAGTGCCAGAGTTGATCATTATAGACAATGGTATAGACCTTAATAACATGCTCATGCAAGAGTTGTGCTAGTAGTTTAGGATCACTCATAGGAATTCTATACCTTATAGGCCATAAATGAATGGGCTAGTAGAGGTTGCCAATGAAAACCTCAAGAGGAATATTGAGAAGATGATTATGACTTACAAAGATTAGCATAGATGCTACCTTTTGCACTCATGGCCTATAGGACTTCCATTAGAGTATCAATGAAGGCTACATTTTACTGTTTAGTATATAGAACTAAGGCAATTTTGTCCATTTGAAGTGGAAATACAATCCCTTAGGGTATCAGCTGAAACTTAGCTAGACAAAGTTAAGTAGGTTAAGAAGAGGAGCGAGCAATTAAACTTGATGGATGAGAAGAGGCTAATCATGTTATGCTATGGGAAATTCTATTAGCAAAGGATGATACAGGCTTTCAATAAGAAAGTATAACCCTACCAGTTCTCCGAAGGAGATTTGGTGTTAAGGTCCTACAAAATGCATAAGGTACTAGAGGAAAGTTTGCCCCTAACTATAAGGGACCTTATGTAGTAAGAAGAGTACTGTTTGGAGGAGCATTGATTTTGTCCTAAATGGATGGCCTAGATTTGAGGGACCCCATAAACATTGATGTAGTTAAGATGTATTATCCCTGAAATCAATGGAATGATATTATTTTGTCTCTAATTTTGAATCCTATATGAAATGATTTTTTCGTCCTTTATTCGTGAAGTAGATATCCCCAATTATCTTTGACATTAGATTAGTCATTGACCATTTTCCACCACATCAATAAGTTGTTCTTAATCCCTACTCCATATATACCATGTATTTATGTACACATACCCCTCCACCCACCTGCAACCCACCCCCTCCCCCCCCCAAAAAAAAAAAAAAAAGAAACCTCAATCATAAGCACCATCAAACTACTAGAACTCCCTAAATGTTATACTTTGATCTTTCCTTTTCTAAGATTAGATCAAATGAAAGAGAAAGGAAGGAAGTGGAATTAACCCCAAAAAGGAAAAAAAAAAGAAGAAGAAGGCCAGTTAAGCTCGCAAACTCCTATGCTCGACCCTAATGAAGATTAGCCAGTTCATCAAGTTTCAAAGCCAAGGGATGATTATGGGCCTTTGAACCTCAAAATTAACGCTAGCTAGCTAAAAACCATGTATCACACTCCTTCAAAACTTTAGGGTAGGATATCTCGTAAGAGCTTAGACCCATTATACGCTTGTCCCTTCCATTTAGTCGAATAAGATATCGCACTAAAGGGTCTCATTCAAATAGACTATAAGGAGCCCTATTCCTAAGATAGTTGTAGTACTATTTGATGAGCTTCATGGAACTAACCAAATGAACATGAACTCCAAAGTTGTTAATTACCAAGTGTCAAGCTATGCTGAAGACTTGCTTATGAGCTTTTCATATTTTCGAGACCTATTAGAGAGCTCATCAGGATGTGAAGACCTATTCAAGAGCTCAATAAGACAAGTTGTTATGAGTAAGGTTAGCTCATCTAGGTTGGTAGGACATCAAGTCAGCCTAGAATAGGTCATTAAGGTCCTAATAGGTCATCACTTGAGCAACTCATCCACCTATCGAGTTATAGCTTGCCATTAGGATTACTTACTTATGTTTTATTTACTAAATTATCCTTATATTTTATTTTATATTTACGAGACTATCACTAAAGCATCCTTTACTTTATTTTGTTAATAGAAATTGCCATTGTGTATAAATAGTTTATGCTCGTAAAGTTTTAGCAACACTTATCATCTTCAACGGAAAACCCTTTGAGTATTTTTCTTTAAAAGCTCTTCTATACTACTCTTATCAATATCTTTAATAAGGATCATGGTAAGGAACCTTAATTTATACTTTGTGTGCAATAACAAAGCAAAGATTAGGTTATGTAGTGTTCATTTGGAGCATTATATCTTTATGTATAGCACATAAATTTACTAAATCCTATTTCATTTTCTTTTCTTCGATATCTTGAATGATCCATTTCACCCACAATAGTATGCTCTTATCATAATTTAGCTCCAAGACAAATATTCTGATGTCAGAGTAGAGGTTTGGCAATGAGAAGAATGGGTTTACTTGTGTTGCAATGCCGAGTCTCAACTTCTATGTTTGTTCGTGATTTAACGAAGAAGAAATTGGGGGTTTCTCACTTCTGGAACTTACGAGTATCTTATGTTGCACTACTACTCATTTATCTTTCGTAAGAAATTTTCAAGGACTCGCTGACATGAAGAAAGATGACCACCGTACCTCAACTTGTGCTTGTTAAGGTTTGAGTGGGAAAAGTTACTGCATTGCAATGACAGAAGCTCGATTGCGGAGTCTTGATGCTTGGGTCGAATCCATAAGGTGTTCAATAGTGGTTGTGTAGTGATCTATGACTGTACGAGAGTAAATCCGTGGGTTGTGTGTGTGTTGGACGCCAGAGTTGAGTTGGTGGTGGCTGTAATTGGTGACCCACGAACAAGTGACGACAGTGGGTGGTCATGGGTGTGTGGAATCTGATTGTAACCTGTGTTTATTGGTTGTAAGTTACTTGCAGGTGGTGTCCAGTATCATATAACTGTGGTAGCCGATTGTGTGTATCGAGCAAGAGTTTCAGTATCGAAGACTTGCTGCGACTGTGAAAACTGCAGAATTGCAGTAGGGATGCATGCTGGTGCACAATTTTGACAGCCGTGCTTTTGTTTTGTAGTGTGCTAGTATATCGTGGCTGTTTTTACCTTATTATTCCTCTCTTGATTGCAGCTGTTCCTTTATGAATTGAAGTAGGTATTGTTGTGGCGAGTAGTCGTGGTTGTATATGTACGAGCGGTGGTTGTGGCTGCAAGTTTGGTGTTCGTTTATAACATTGTACGGCAGTGAGTGTTGGTTTGCTGGTAGCCATGTGTGAGTTTTGCGAGAAAAATTTTAGGTGCGAGTGCGTCAACAGCGGTGCTCTGCGTGTCTGAGTTTCTAGTGTGCCAGAGCTAAGCTGTGATACTTTGCCGAGCTAACCATTGGCTATGCGAGTAAATTTCCGAGCTGCTTTGTGGATGCTCCAAGCAACTAAGTAAGAGCCGTGCTGCCCAGCTTACTTGCTGCCGAGCCACTGTGTCGTGTGTAAGGTCAAGGGACCAAGCTGTCTTGGATTTTGTTGCGTGTGAATCACCGAGCTGCTGTAACTAAAAGTGCCGCGGTGAGATCACATGAGCGAGCTGCCCTTCACCTGAATATTGCGAACTACTTGATGGTACCGAGCTAACTTGGTCGGAAGTTATTGCATGCCCGAGCTGTCGATTTCCAAGCAAAGTATCTACCTTGGCGAGCTGTTATTAATTGAGGATTGTGCCGAACTAAATAGTCAAGAGTCGAGCTTAAATGAAAGTGCAATCGAGCTGTGACCTTTGTGCCTGAACAGCTAGAGCATGCCGGGCCGAGCAAGTGAGGAATCTAAGCTGCTGCAACGATTGGCCGAGGTGAAATGAAAATACAGAGGCATCGTGTCTTTGTACCCAAGTGTGTCTAAGCCTCGTTGTCGAAGTGGTTTGTCTTGCCGTGCTTTATTGTGCAACTACAGTTGTGTAATGTCAGCTCTGAACTGTTGTGAGTGCATAAGTGAATTTAAGTACCCTATCAAGCAATTGTGGGCTTGTTGGATTGGTTGGTTGATATCTAGAATTAGTGAGAGTTGTAGTAGTCTTCTGCTAGTGAGATATTATAGGTTGTTGGTCGGTATTTGTTGAGGTCATGGTATTGGACACTCTCATTGGAGATGCATCATACTCATTCTTGATGCTCTTATGTTGGAGAAGTATGAATTTTATAGGCAAGATGATGTGGGTTTAAGTTGTGAAGAAATTTCAGCTGACTTAATTGCTATGGACGAAGAAGATGTGGAGTCAATGATTGAAGAGCATAAAGTTTTAGACCCATTTGTGTTAAATGAGTAGTTTAAGGTCCTACTTGCTCAAGATCTACAAGCCCATGATACGATGTATGACCTAGAGATTGGTGTTATTTCTTTTGGTTGATAGTTGTTGGAATTATTTAAGCTTAGTGGATAGGGTGCATGATGAATGGAAGGAAGGACCTTTAATTAAGAACTTAGTTTACTAAACTAATGATGAGTAGAAGGAGCAAAGGATGACATTAGTATTGATCATGGAGCTGAGCTATCCTTATGTCACTTTGCTTAAGTTTTACAAGTTAGTGTTTGATCCTGGTAGGGTAGGGTTTGGAGTAGGCGGTTGCCAAGTTTTGAGTTGAAACCTTTTTAAGGGAGGGATGCTGATTGGCTTTATGGAACCGACCAAACAAACATGAACTCCAAAGTTGTCAATTACCAAGTGTTGGGCTATGCTGAAGACTTATGAGTTTTTCACGTTTTGGAGACTTATTAGAGAGCTCATTAGGATGTGGAGACTTGTTGCAGAACTTAATAGGACAGGTTGTTAAGGGTAGGTTGGCTTGACTAGGTTAGCTAATTTAGGTTGGTTCATCAATCCATAAGGTTAGGGATACTGGTAGGTTGGCATCTTCATCTTCTCAACTAGCTCAATAGAAACGATGTTGGTGCAGCTTCCTCCATCAATAACCAAGAAATAGGTCTTCCATTCACCAAACATCGAATATGAAATAATATTTACCTTTGTCCGGTGTCACACCCTGAAGCGGCAGAGTCGTAACAACCTCGCCATGTAAATCATTCTAAGATGGAAGTTGGCCTTACAACCGCTATCCTAGACTTGATCTACACAAGACGTCCATGACTAACCCTCTTTGAAGTAAACAATTTGTAATTTAAATAAATCATTTACCTAAAAAAGTGAGGAAACATATATATACACTATAATTCAGTTATTACAATTAAAGTTTACAATATTTCTCCATAATATATTTTCTAGTTATTACATTATTTAGAAATGAAAAATTCTAAAGCAAAAGCTTAGACCTTAAAAATATGTGTTTATTCTTCAAATATTTTTCCTCACTCTCTAAGATCCAATAGTTATTAGCTTAAGAGTAGTTGTATGCTACTTCTTAGCCAGCACTTGCACAACGACTATTAGGATATGAGCAACTACAGCTCAATAAGTTAGGGTGGAGGGTTTAAAACTATACCATAAACATAATAAGGTTATCAACCAACTTATTAGGTGCAATGCATGTTCAAACAAATGCCATCGCACGACGTTGTCTGGCCCGTCGTGAGATTAGAGAAATTGCGCCTGCTCTAATTCAAGTTGAGAAGTTGCCATTAATGCAATAGCTCACTACCAAACCCAGGCTTGTGCAATGGAGACACTGCTCCTCTCATGACTACCTTCTCGAACCATTGACTTCACCCTTACCACAACCTCCTCACTTGTCACTTAGTTCAACTAAAGATGAAGAAGGGACCCTTTGCAATCCTGCGCTATCCTTTTTGAAGGGGTTGGTATTTGGCCGGAGAATCTTAGGTTTCCTCTAATGAGTTGCCATGTAGGTCTGATTATGATTACAAGTCATATATTTGATTAGGTCCAGTTTAGGGTAATTAATCATTTCATACAAATCACACAATACAAGCTAAAACAATAAACAGAATCATAGCATCACTCATAATCAAGCACATGCACACAATAGACTATCTAACAAGCACAACCAAGCATAATCTCAAGCCTCCAAAATACAGCATCGTATTAATCCCAATTTACCTCGACTCCTTGCTCACTCACTCGAACTCCGACTCACTCAGGCCATCGCTAATCATCCCTATAACACAAACGTGACTTCAGTTTTTCATATAACTATTATAGGTTCATTTTATCCTATAACGCTTATTGTTATGTTTTGTTTAGGGTTTAATATACCTAATTATCTAGGTCTTATGTCTTTTTTAATTATTTTAGGTTCGGGTTCGATTTCCACATCGATTTCTAAATTAGATTCTAGTTCGATTTTTAAGTACTGTTCTATATTCGAACTCTAGAAACTTATTTTAACTCATAATGTGAAATTAATCACTTTACTTTTAGATACCCTAAATACCATAATTACTCCTAGTTAATATTTTATTATATCCAATACACTTAAATCCTTAATAGTGTACCGAATTTACTCATAATGTAAGAAATTTTTATATTTTTCATATAATTACATAAACTCAAGTTTCCTATCAGATTTATTATATATTTTTATTATTATCATAATATCAAATTTTATTCTAATTTTTTCTATTTATTATATTTCTAATAATTGTGTATTGTGTACTATTACTTATTATGTACATAATACACATCTAATATTTTTTTTCAATCTAATTACTATCTCCCAACATTCATTATCATTTCAAAATGTCTAAATTCATCCTAAATCAGATTTTACTCTTAATTACCCTAATTTACAAAATTAACTTAAAATTTACTATTTTTCTCTATTACTCATTTACTACAAAATTAACCTAATAATTACATCTAATACCCTAAATGCTACAAGTATCATACTTCATCAGATTTGAACATCTTAAAACATATAATTATTCACTAAATTAGTAATTAACGATTTAATTACTTAATTAACCCTAAATTACCCATTTTATACCTCATTTTAAGGCCTAAAAATTTAGAAAATTAATTTTTGAAAACAAGCTTTATAGCACAATTCTATATCATCTAAGTAGTCTACACAAAAATTTTGGGTTCAAAACTATACTCCTATGGTCATTTATTTCTAAACCGAAACATGCTCAGTTTTGCATGATTTCTTAAGAATCATATATCACAAGACATATTTTCATCAAAATAATATTTTTCCTAAAAACTACATACAAAAATATTTCAAAATAACAAAATTCATAATTTTCTAAGAATATTTACTATTTTTTATAAAATTACACAAAATCGGGCTGGAAATTGGACTCACCAGTCTAGGTGACTCCAACCACCGCCGGCTACCATGGCCTTATCGGCCAATCTAGGCACTGCCACCACCATGTGGTGGTGGTGGTCGTCCACTCCCAGCTGCTCGTCTGGTGTTGGTTCCCTTTTATGGTCCTAATTGCACAGTTTTTTTTTTTTTTCCTAACATTAATTTTTCTCTTAATTTTGCCTCTTCCTATTTTTCTCACTCTCAAAACTGACCAAATGATCTTTTGAATTTTTCTTGCTATTTATAGAGCTTTAGGGAAATTATTGTGCATTAATTTGATTAGACAATTGCATTATCTTTTTCTAATTTGACTTTTGTATTGTTCTAATTTAATTGGCTAATTTTTTTTCTTATTTTTCCTAGCTGCCACAACCTATATCTGTATCATTCCTTATTTTTCCTGATTTTTCTTGATTTTTCCTTAATTAATTATGAATTTTCTTTAATTATTTATTATTATTTTAACACATTTCGCGTATTTCAAGTAATTACGCGTATTTCTACCTACATGTAAATTCATATATAATACAAATAGATATTCCTAAATATTATTTAAGTCATTTTATGATTTTAATATACATATAATTTATCTCTAGCGATTCGTTAATTATCGGAATATATTTTACGCATTTTTAATAAATAACGAGTTATATACTTAAAATTTGAAATTTTTATATTCTTTTATTTTATTGCTTATTTTCTTAAATTCAAACTTACAAATTCATTTTTACTAATATTTCTAGTTTTACTTATAATTTAAGCTTAATCGAATCGTTCAACCGATCGAAACCGTAAGTGACTGGTTGTGAGGTTTACATCCGGGATTTACTTCAAGTCAGTTCGTCATGGCTAAAAGTTCATCCAAATTTTCAACATAGACATCTTCTATAAATTCGTCTCTCGAACTCTTATCACTCTAATTCTTTACTCGAGCTTCGGGGTCCTTTGCCCTTTAAGATCATGACCCTTTTATTCAGACATTGAGAAGTAATATGCTCATAGCCTAAGCACTTGAAGCTTTTAACTTCTTAAGCCTTGGTGCTAGGTACTTTCTCTTTCGCTACCTTTTTTGTCTTGACCCGATTAGGTTAGATAGACTTACCTTTCTCCATCTTCTTCTCTAGTCCTTTTCTCTTAGCATACCTTTCTAGTTCAAGGCTAACTTGTAGAGGTCGGTTAATCGGCCTCTAGTACCGTCTTCTCCTCTTCTCTCCACCCTTAAAGTTAGATTTATTAGCTCGTCTAATGAGTTAAATGGCTATAATTCAACTATGTCAACAATGTCATCTTGAAGTCTACTTAGAAACCTAGCAATGGTGTAGTCTTGTAGCTTGGCTATTTCACATTTGGTCATTAAAGTTTCGAACTCTTATAAGTACTCTTCAATAGTATTGTAACCCTAACTCAAGTTCTAGAAAGCATGGAGCATCTCTTGCTTGAAGTAAGTCGGCACAAAGCATTGGTTCATCAACCTCTTCATAAGCCTCTAAGTTTTGATCATCTCCTCTCCTTTAGCATCTCACTTAGTGACTTAACTTATCTTACCAAAGGCTTGCATATTCAACAAAGGATAATAAAGCCAACTTAACCTTTGTTTGATCTTCACATTCGTAGCATCCAAACAACTTCTTGATTGGAGAACCTAGTTAAGGAACTCTTTAAGTCAGCTACTTCCATTGAAGGTTGGCAATTTAAGCTTAATGTTGTCAAGTCCTTGGTTATGTCCTCAAGGTTCATCCTTTGCATTTGGAGCTGCTCAGTTCACCTTAAGTTGGCCACTTCTGTTGTAGCTTTACTCAGCCATAAATAAAGGATACAAATGTAGAGGCAACCGAATTATTGAGTAGAGCTCTACTCAACATCCGCTTGAGTTGACTGGAATAGGAGGATTCATCTTGCCAGTCCCCTTAGTCCTCAAGCTTAGCTACGGGTCAGTAGTTTGGTAACCTGATCTCCATCATTCCTTCCAAGTTGTTTTGGATTTGAGATCAAATCTGAATGGTCTTCATTTAGCTCTCCGTCAGGGTGATATGAATTGAGGTCAGCAATGTTAAAGGAGTTAGAAACCCCATAATCCTTAGGCAACTCCAACCTATAGGCATTATCATTAATCTTCTAGAGGATTCTAAAAGGTCCTTTTGCTCTTGTAGATAATTTGTTCTCCCTCTTGTTTGAGAACCGTTCTTTGCTAAGGTGAAGCTAAACTAAGTCTCTAGGCTGGAATTGTTTAGTCATCTTACCTTTGGTCTTCTCCCCTATTCTTCTAACAGCATGATCGATGTGTTGAGTGACTTAATCATAGATGTTCTGAAGGGATTGTGTTCTAGCTAAGGCATCAGAGTCCTCTTGTGTGGGTGCAGGTACAGGGGTGTGGTCAAAGCGTAACTCAAGATTGAAACCATTGACCACCTTCAAGGGAGTTTGCTTAGTGGTGTCATGCATTGTTTAGTTATAAGCAAACTCAACTGTTAGCAAGCAAATGTCCCAATCAACTAAGTTCTTGCTCACTATAGCTCAGAGTAATGATCCTAAAGTATGATTGATTACTTCTATTTAGTTGTCAATTTGGGGGTGACAGGAAATACCAAATAGTAGTTTAGTCCCCATTTGATGCTACAAGGCCCTCCAAAAATGGTTCAAGAACTTCGGGTCTCTATTGGAGACTACACTTCTCGATATGCCATGTATCCACATAATCTCTTGTAAGAAAAGAGAAGCAATAGCCAAAGCATCGTTAGTTATGGAGTAGGGCATAAAGTGTACCATTTTGCTAAATTGATCTACGATAACTATTATAGAATCTTTGCCTCATGTAGTTCGTGGTAGTTTGAGAACAAAGTCCGTGCTTAATTCGGTTAATGACTTTGTCAGGATAGGTAAAGGCATTGCTTTCCCTTGCTCAGCTCAACACTTAGCCCTCTTATACACGGCATTGCTTTTGACAACTTGGTACACATCTCTCCTCATTCTCGGCTAAAAGAATTGACCATTCAACAGTTCACAGGTCCTTCTTTCTCCAAAATATCTAAAGATTCCTCTACTATAGGCTTCCTTAATCAATAGTTCCTACAATGAATAGGTCGGTATGCATAATTTTCCACCATGGAACAAGTAACCCCTTCTCTTTGTGATACTCATCTACTATCCTTCCATCAATGCTGGGAGGTACCTCAGCGATTCATGGTCAATATATATGACAAATTCTCTCAGTAGTAAATAGCGTTGCTATACTTGTAGTGCTCGAATTAGTACTAAGAGTTCTTTATCATACGCAAAGTAATTTAACTATGGTCTTTGAAGCTTCTCACTATGTAAGGCAATTGGTCGGCCTTCCTACATTAGGACAATGCCTAACGCGTCACATTCTAACTCAAATATTCTTTCAAAGTCAAATAAAACCAACATCAAAGCAGAGGCTAACCACTCTTTTATCTCGGCAAAGCTCTTCTCTTCCCTTTCTCTCCATTGAAAGTCAATGTTTTTCTTTGTTAGCTCAGTAAATAGTGCAATGAGAGTACTAAAATTCTTGATGAATTGTCTATAGAACAAAGTTAGTCCATGGAAACTTCTCGTGTTGATACAAGTAGTTAGAGCCAACTACTCTACAATTGCTCAGATCTTCTCATCATCCACTCGTAAGTAGCCCTAGCTGACTACGTAGCTTAAGAATACCACTTTCTCCTGTAGAAAGCAACACTTTTTGAGATTATCGAATAGTCTCTTGTTATAAAGGATATCTAATACTTCTCGAAGATGTTCGTAGTGACTCGGCATGTTGGCACTATAGACCAATAAGTCATCAAAGTACACCACAACATACTTTCTAATCAAATGTATTAACACATGGTTCATCAATCGCATCAAAATTCTCAAGGCATTCGATAGGTCAAATGGCATGACAATCCACTCATATAGTCTATGCCGAGTTTTGAACGTAGTCTTCCATTCATCTCCTAACCTTATGTGAATCTGATGGTAGCCAGACTTAAGATCAATCTTGCTGAAAATTTTAGCTCCACTCAATTCATCCAACATATCTTCCAACCTTCGAATAAGATACCAGTACTTGATAGTAATCTTGTTCATGGTGCAGCTGTTTACACACATCTACTAGGTTCCATCCTTCTTCGGTACTAGAGGGGCTAGTACAACACAAGGATTGAGGCTTTCCTTCACATATCCTCTCTTTAGTAACTCATTGACTTGTTGTTGGAGCCCAGTAACTTGTTTGGGATTCATCCAATAGGTGGGCTTATTCGGCAGTGTAGCGTATGGTACTAAGTCAATGTAATGCTCTATGCTTCGAGTTGGGGGCAACCCTATAGGTAACTATTTTAAGAACAAATTGGCATACTCGTCTAATAACTCTTTAATTTCTTAGGGTAGTTCACTATGCTCCTACATTTCTAATAGGCGCCTGACCAACATGAAGGTTGGCTCATCAACATTGATGGCTTCTTGGAGCTCGGCTCTACTCATCACTAGAGCCTTCTTCGATCCACGAGCAAGTTTTGTCTACAACTTGTTAACTTCTCTCGGTGACATCGGGTTTAGTGTAATCTTTCAGTCATCCTTCTCAAACATGTACATGTTCTTGTAGTCGTCATAGATAACTCTTCTATCAAACAACCACGGTCTGCCTAATAACACATAAGAAGCACACATGGGTGATACGTCATAGAGAATCTAGTCTAAGTAATTCCCTATAGTGATCAGCAATAGTATTTGCTAAGTAATATGTAATGCTCCTTTCTTGCTTAACCAATGCAATTTGGACAGCCTCGGATGTGCAATAGTTAGCAACTTTAGTTTTGAAATAAAATCGGCTAATGCTACATTGGTACAGCTTCCACTATCTACTATGAGGGCGTACACCTGATCATATTCACCTTACAAGTGATATGAAACACATTCTCTCTCTACTCCTCCACTCGTGAGGGTTCCATGTTCATAATACGTCAAATAATCATAAGTAACTGGTCTAAGTCCTCGGCAAACATATCCTCCTTAATTGGTTCTTTCTCAGCATTTTCCTTCTTGGTAGAGACCTCCTCTTCTTCAGGTTCCTCATCAGTGCTGTCTACTTCTAGCTTCAAGATGTCTTCCTTAATGACCATCGTTCGTCGGTTCGGGCACTGAGCAACCATATGTTCGATCCCTTGGCACTTGATTCCTACTAGAACCTTGCCCCTTCTCATAAGTTCAAGTTAGCACTTTAGTGTCAGGTTAGCCCTTCAGTTCGATTTGGACATCCATCTTTCGGCTCAACTCGATACTTGATTAAGCTCAATGACTTGCATGTCCAGGTCGGCTAGTCAGCATCCTTGTCGGTACTTAGCTCCTTTTTTACCTTTCTACTCACTGGGCTATTATAACGGTTTCATCCATTGTGGTAAAGCATTGGAGTTCCATAATATCTTGAATATAACCTCTTAACGTAATAATGAATCTTGAGATTGTTCAAGCTGATGGTTCCTCCACTTTGTAATGGATCATAAGCATTTGAAATTCTTGAACATATTCATCAACAGCCCAGCCTCCTTGTCTCAGCTCCCGAAGTTGAGTGAAATTATCTTGAAGATAAGTTTCTAGCACGAATCTTTTTTTGAGTATTCTCTTCATCTCAAGCTAAGCATTAATCTCTCGATTGCCCTTTCGTCTCCTCATGGCTTAGAAATTCTTCTACCACATGGCAACATATTTAGAGAACTCAATAGTAATAGTTCTCACCTTCTCATAATCCTTATATTGATAATAGTCAAAGACATGCTCCACCTTCTCTTCCCATTCTAGATATTCATCAGCATTCCTATATCCATTAAAACTTAGAATCTGAAGTTTCTCGTTGTTAGATGCTCTAGGGACTTTAGCTTGCTCTTGCTCGAAGTAATCTTTTTCTTCCTTATCTCCTATGTTTTCCAAATCAATCCTTGACCTCACTCATCTACCTATTCCTCCACCTCGAACTGATCAAGTTGGGTTCTGACCTCTAATAAATTGGGCAGCTTGTAGGGTATTTTGTATAGCCTAAGTGAGTTGGCAAGCCAATGCATGAATAGCTCGAGTCAGATGTACCAAAAGGTTTATCACCTCGTTAAGTCTCTCATTAGTGCTTCTCAGGGTTTCTTGAGACTATCATCCATAGTGTATAACTCCACTATTGTCATCTCCTATACCAACATTCACACTCGGGTCTATCATTTTCTCTATAGATTTAAAGTTCATGCAAACACTTCAAGAAATTAACAATTAACAACATAACACTCAAAAAAACACAATAACTTGCTCTGTTTCACATACGCAGAATAGAGTATAATAGAACTTCAAAAACCAACTACAGCTTAAACAAAACCTCCGCTTTGATACCAAGATGGTGCAAACCGTGACCAAGAATAAACAAAGCCAATCGCTGGATAGGTCTAAGCTTGCAAAAAGCTCAAAAGAGTCAATAGGGAAAGATGCAAAAAGGACAAGTGTGAATGAAACAATAAGAAAAACCCACAAATAGCTCCCGAGGATATGACATACCAATGAAACTTCCAAGGACTCATGGTACAATTTGATATGATGCACGAATCGATTTAATGAGGTTACTCGCTACCTAACCTCACTTAAGGGTTAAGATAAGAGTGATGCCAAGAGTAAACAACTAGTATTTACGTAGGGAACAAAATGCTCAAAAGTATATTAAGGATAATAATCTTCCATTACAGCTACAATTACAAGGGTATTTATACCCATAAGTTAGGGAAACTTATCTAAAAAGGAAAAGACAGAAAGAACATTTTCTAATGAAGTAATGTACAAAATACAAAAGGATAAAAATAAATATATAAGGAAAGCAATCATTGGTGCAATGGATTCTACACATGATATTATACACATAATGATGCTGTATTGGTGATGCCATTAGAAGATGTGGACAAAAAGTGCGGACAGCTTACTTATCTAAGCAAGAGTAGCTTGGTTAATCCAAACTCTTTCTCTCAGCATCTTGGCAAGAGTACGGTCGAGTAAGTAATTGACTAGGCATGTGTGAGAATGAAGATAAGTTATTATCTCAACCTTTAGCTTCTCGGCATACAACACGCAAGAAATAGGTAGTCACTTGACGCAATAAGTAAAATGGTTTGGTAAGGAGATACTAAGCTTTCACATGAGTCGGTTGGAATAAGAAGATTCGTTTTTCCAATCCCTCTAGTCCTCGGGCTCAGTTGCAAGTCAATAGTCTAGTAGCCTGATTCCCATCAAGTTATATGTTTGGGCTAGAAGAGTCTATGAAGTCTTGTAGTACTTGGTTGAGACACTCGAAAAGTTGGCCTACAATTGCTGAGTTCTAGAATTAGTTGGCACTAGTCTCTCGATGTCATATCAAGTGGATCTTTAACCTTAAGTCCTCGACTATGTGGTCACTTAGCTTCTCAATAGACAAAAGACTTGATGCCATATCGCTCTTTTTCTATCTCTCAATCTTTTGGTATTAGCTCAACCTCGAAAAAAGTTGATCAGCCTTAGCTTTGAACAATTCAATCTCGAGTCAAAACAGATTGATGTTAGCTTCAGGTAGGTCGGCCTCGACTTGGGACAGTTCAACCTTGGCTCAGAGATAACCGTAGGCTAATTCCTATCAAATCATTAGGAGCCTTGTCTAAGCCTTAGTGCTATTACCTTCGGATGTGATGTCTTACCAATGGGTCTCGTATAGATAAACCGTAAGGAGCCTTATCCTTAAGAAAGCTTTAGTAAGATATCTTATTAAAGGGTTATATTTAGATAGATTGTAAGGAGCCTTGTCCCTAAGAAAGTTTTAGTAAGATATCTCATAAAATGATCTCACTAAGATAGACTGTAAAAAGCCTTACTTATATGTAGCCTTAATATTAAGAAAGAGTATCTCACAAAAAAGGTTATGCTAAGACAAACCGTAAAAACCTCTTTTGATTAATGACTCGCCATTTCATATCTCGAAGTTATATTCGACAACCATTTTCATAACTTTCCCTTTCATGGGACAAAAAAGGTGTTTCTTTTGTTTTTGCGGTAAAGTTTTCACCAAACTTCATCTTAAGTAAGGGTAGTTATAGACATCCTATTTTTTCCTACAAAGAATTTAGGAGGTTTTTCTTTTTTTAAGGAATTTTTTGAAAGTTAAGAAATAAAAAAGAAAATTGAAATAAAAAAAGAGAAGAAAAGGAAAAGAAAGTTTTCGAAAAAAGAAGAAAGAAAAGGAAAGGAAAAAAAAAAAAAAAGAGAAAGGTTTAAAAAAAAAATTCCTTACTAACGTAGCATTCCACATTAGCATGCTACATGGCTACTACTTGGCAATTACATCAAATCTACATTTTATTAATATACATATATATATATATATATATATGCACCTCCTTTAAATATCTAATGCATGCGTGGAGTGTCCTTAAACAGACCATTGGTTCATTACTACATGAGGTAAGTTCCTAGAATTTTTGTGTGTTCTTAATTGTTCTTGTTTTCTTTGAGATTTTGATGCATGTTGTGTATTAATTAATTGTGAAATTGTGTTTTATGTATTTAAAAGGCTTGTTTGATGCAAATTTTGTAGAATAATTGATAGGATTTTTGTTTCTATAATATAATAGTAATGTAATATCCTTATAGCTTGTTAATGAATGCATTTGAAATTGATGATAGTTCTTGATTGATTTAATCAAATTAGACGTTTTGATTAATGATTTGTAATATATTTATCATAATTCATGTTTGGATAATATGGGATTGATGTTTGCTAATGATGGATATGTGTTTATTATAAGCTTTGATTCAAAATCTTATTAAATATTATAATAAAGTAGCTTTCATTAATAGTTATAAATTGTTAATGTATGCATAATAAGCATGTCATGTAGAATATATTTATGATTCTATGACTATTATATGTTTTGTTTTTTAATTTGTACTTTATGTGATTTATTTAATATGTTTGTCTTTAATGGGTTTATTTTCTAAAGTAGCTTTTAAAAAAAAAAATTGTTTTACCATCTTAGATAAATGTTTTTCTCAAATAAAAAATATAAACGAATTTTTTTTTCAAAATTAGGGGTTTTTACTTTTTTTTTTTACAAAACTTTCAAACATAAAATACATTTTTATAAATTAATTAATAAGTAAGTATTTAAAGTGGAATTTTTTTTAAATAAAATGGACCAACCTACTAAAGTATTTTAAAATTATTTTAGAACTATGTAGGCTCAGTTCTAGTTTGTAGGTATATAAGCACTTCAGTTGGCCCTAAAAATTACAAAAAGAAAAAACCTTTTCTCTATTGTTAAGCCCCTTCTTATTTTAAGAAGTCCATCAAAGGCTCATTTACTTTATGGACTTCTTCTATGGAACCTTTAGGCTTTAAATATAGTAGCCTTTGAGCCAAGTGAACCTTTGGTTTCTTGTTCTAAAATTGTTTTTATAGAAAAACCATAAGCCAATAGTTGAATGGGCCCTAATTTCACTCTTTGTTGATTTAGATCAGGTAATGACTTTAATTTCAATTTCTTTTAAAAAAAAAATCCTTTTCTTACTCTGAATGAGAGATTTATATTAAGCAGATTAGACTTAATATAAATCAAGTTAGGGAAAGAAAAAAACCAATTTTTCGGCACAACATTGGTTCTTAGACACTTACAATAGATGCATATCAACAATGTAGCATGCATTTCATTCTCTTATAATTAAGGTATATTGGCACAACATTCAAACAAGTATCAAACACATGCATCAACCTATATACCCTAAGCAATTAGTTTAGTTATCTTCAATTAATTATGTAACTAATTGCATATACAAACAACTATAGAGTAATTAGGAATATTCACCTTATCACAACACCTTTTATTGTAGAAATCCTTAAGTGTTCTATGAATCAATTTTAAGGTCACCAGGTAATATAATAGCAATGATGCTATAAGTTTGTGGTGGAACTATAAGAAGTGTTGGTTCAATTTGTGGTGATCTTATGTAATTTGGTAGCGTGTGGTGTGTCACGCCCCGAAGCAGTAGAGTCGTAACAGCCCCACCGTGTAAACCACCCTAAGATAGAAGTTGGCCTCACAACCGCTATCCTAGACCTGATCTACACAAGGCGTCCACAACTAACCCGCTTTGAAGTAGACAATTTGTAATTTAAATAAATCATTTATCTAAGAAAGTGAGGAAATATATATATGCTATAATTTAGCTATTGTAATTAAGGTTTACAATATTTCTCCGTAATATATTTCCTAGTTGTTACATTATTCAAAATGAAAAGTAATTCTAAAATAAAAACTTAAACCTTAAAATATGTGTTTATTCTTCACATGTTTTTCCTCACTCCCCAGGATCCAGCAGTTGCTAGCTTCAGAGTAATTGGTTGCCGCTTCTTAGCCAGCACCTGCACGATGTCTATAGGGATGTGAGCAACCACAGCTCAGTAAGTTAGGACGGAGGACTTAAAACTATACTATACACACAACAAGGTTTTCAATCACTTATTAGGTGCAATGCATGTGTAAGCAAATGTCATCGCACGACGTTGTCCGGCCCGTCGTGAGATTAGAGAAATTGCGCCCGCTCTAATCCGGGTTGAGGAGTTGCCGTTAATGCAACAGCTCACGACCAAACCCAGGCTTGTGTAATGGAGACCTTGCTCCTCCCGCGACTACCTTCGAACCACTGCCTTCACCCTCGCCGCGACCTCCTCTCCTGTCACTTAGTTCGACTGAGGATGAAGAAGGGACCATTTTGCAATCCTGCGCTATCCCTTCCAAAGGGGTCGGTATTTGGCCGGAGAGTCCTAAATCCCCTAACGGGTTGCCATGCATGTTCGATTATGATTACTGGTCGTACATTTGATTAAGTCCAATTTAGAGCGACCAATCATTACATACAATTTATACAATATGTGCTAAAGCAGCAAACAGAATCATAGCATCACCCATAATCAAGCACATGCACGCATTCAACTATCTAACAAGCACAACCAAGCATAATCTTAAGCCTCCAAAATACAGCATCGTATTAATCCCAACTTACCTCGACTCCTCGCTCGCTCACTCGAGGTCCGATCTGCTCAGGCCATCGCCGGTTATCCCTATAACACGAACGTGGTTTCAGCTTTTCATATAATTGTTATAGGATCGTTTTATCCTATAATGCTTATTGTTAGGTTTTGTTTACGGTTTAATATGCCTAATTATCTAGGTATTAAGTCTTTTATAATTATTCTAGGTTTAGGTTTAGGTTTGGGTTCGGTCTCGGTTTCCGCATCAATTTCCAAATTAGGTTTTGGTTCGATTTTTTTAAATCCTAAACATGCTCGAATCCTAATGTGAAATTAATTACATTAAGCTCGAGTTTCCAAATATCCTATTGGGTCTTAATTTAGTATTCTAAGCTATTTGGTACACGCTAGTCCTAATTAGGGTATCGAATTTATCCTAGATGTGAGAAAATCTTACTTTTTATATAATTACCTAAAATTCAATCTTAATTCAGATTTAATATTATTCTGATTTTTACTCTAATATTATCTAAATAACCCTAATTTTTTCCATATTTATTAATTTACAATTTCACATATTACTAATTTCATATATTACTTACCTAATTTCCTTAATTAACTATACTTAGTACCTAAATGCTAGGATTAGGGTTCCACTACAGAGATTAACTTCCTTAAACATCTAATTAAGACCCAAATCAGTAATTAACATCCTAATCACCTAATTAACTCCAAATTACCCAATTTTTCCATCATTTTAGGGCTAAAAATTAACTTAAAAATTTCGAAAATTAATTTAAAAAAAATGGCTTCATAGCACTGTTCTATGTCACATGAGCATCCTACAGAAAAATTTTGAGCCCCAAACTACATCCCTAAGCCTATTTAATTTCCGGTTTAATCATGCTTGGTTTTGAACAATTTGTTAAGGACCCTATATTTCCAGACATAATTAAACTAAATCAACATTTTTACCTAAATCTACATACAATAAAACCTCAGAATAACAAGTTTCATAATTTTCTGGGCAAAATAACTAATTTTACAAAATTATACAAGAATCGGGCTGGAATTTGGACTCACCGGTTCAGGTGGCTCCGGCCACCGCGGGCCGCCGTGGCCTTGTCGGCCGGCCTGGGCGCTGCCACCACCGTGTGGTGGTGGTGGCCGTCCACTCCCAGCTCCTCGTTTGGTGTGGGTTCCCTTTAAAACCCCTAACTGCACAGTTTTTCTTATTTTTTTTATTTTTCTGGATTTTCTCTCGAATTGTCGACTCTCTCTAATTTTCTCTGATTTGTATCTGTCCAAATGAGCTTCTGAATTTTTCTTGCTATTTATAGACGAATTTTGTAATTATTATGCATTAATTTGATGGGATTTTGCCCCATTTCCTTGATTTTAGGCTTTTAGTTTGTCAAATTCTTATTGGTTAATTTTTTTCTTTTCAGTCCACGACCTGATCTTGCATCAACTTATCCTCTTCTGATTTTTTTGTAATTATTTTGTATTTTTCTTTAATTATTTACTTAGTTTTCGGCCAATTTTAGTAATTACACGTATTTTTATCTACACGTAAATACATATAGGGTACACATGAACATTCCTAAATATTATTTTGGTCATTCTAAAATTTTTAGTATACATATAATCTATCTCTAATAATTTTTCAGTTATTATATTACACTTTTTGCCTTTTCGGTAATTAGCAGTTATTATGCTTAAAATTTGAAAATTTTATAGTCTCCTATTTTACTACTTATTTTCTTAAATTTAAGTTTACAGGGTCATTTTTATTGGTATCTTGTTAAATAATTTATAATTTGGGTTTGATCGGATCTTTTAACCGATCGCCCTAAACCTCGAGTTCTAAGTTCAATCCTACGGTTACTTGGCTGAACTTTGGAGCTTACATGGTGGTTGTAGAGTGGTTGGGTAGTCAGGTCAACAAGTATATCCAAGAGTTCAATTGATTTTCTTTCATTTCTTTTGAGTTTCATTTGAGGGTTTTTAGAGTAGATTCTTAGAGAGTATTTTTTGTGTTTGTAGAAATGAGAATGAAGGAATGAGGAGTAGGCTAATTAGTGACAAGGTTGACAAAGAATATTATCCTAATGATTGCATGTATGGACCAATACTTGGGGTACAAGTTAGGTTTTATCTATCCTAATGGAGGCCTAAAACTTAGTTTAATTAATTCTT
This sequence comes from Lumnitzera littorea, assembly GCA_024138015.1. Taxonomy (NCBI): domain Eukaryota; kingdom Viridiplantae; phylum Streptophyta; class Magnoliopsida; order Myrtales; family Combretaceae; genus Lumnitzera; species Lumnitzera littorea. Next base: position 66,544,138 of record JAMXBB010000012.1, on the reverse strand, counting down.
AGTGAATTTCTTAATATTGAATTCTTCTTAGATACATCTTTTAGCTAAACACGATGCTTGTGCACACATATGGGTTTAAAATCAAATTCGATGCACACTATACTACAAACATGCATGCATAATCCTAGTTAATTTTAATTTTTTGTTCCTTTCAATTTAATTAAATTATTTACAATTATTGGACTCGCTTTTAAAGTTATTCTAGGCAACTTATGACTTTATAGCGATTAATCAATTTACGAGTAATTAGTGAATAGTTTGACTACATAATTGGACTCTATTAATTAATTTAAAGTTTTATAGTCAATTTAAGGTCTTTAGTGTGTTTTGATTTAATTAGGATTTTCGGGTTTCCAAGATTAGTTTAAGGCTTTAGCTTTAACTTTAAAATTTTGAAACATATTATTAAGGTTTTCTATTTTAATATTCACTTTTAATTTAGTTTGTCCTTTATATGGTTCGAATGACTCATATAGACTCTGATTACTTGTCTCAAATTCAAGTTTAGGTTCCAAAATTTCATAGGGCTTACATAATCACTTCTCAAATCAATTCATTCACGCCAAGCATACTTACTCAACAATAATTGCTATTAATAAGTCACGTCAGCATATCAAGCAACATCAAGATAAAGATTTATCATTTTGTCAAATCATGTTGCAATGACTCTTGCTAAGCATGTAGGTGGTTCTACAACTTATGGTCACCTTGTGCAATGCATAAATCTTTTTTCTTCTAACTAGATTTGGAAAATTCATATACATACATAAAATAAGGGATAAGGCTTCTCACTTAGAGTTTTGGGGTAGGGTGGGGGGTGGTTGCCCACTAGGCTTTTACAATGCTCTTAATTCTTAGTCACAAGTTCACCAATGATATATAAATAAATCTTAATGTTACTCCATGTCTTAAAATGAGCTTAAACTTAGTGTTCGTATATATTCAACTTCTAGTGGCTATAATTTTTTTAATTTTTTATTGGAATTTTATGTTCTTTATATCTTACGATCACTTTATCGAAAGCTATTCAATCGTCAAATATTAGACCAAACCAATTAGAATAGGAAAATTACAAATATTCTCTTTTTATTGACCCTATTTTTGATCAAATTTATTAAGCCAATTTATCGTCATACTATTATAAAATCCTTATTTAGGCCAAATAACAAAAAATACCCAACTAGCCTTTACATTTTCTACTATTTTCATGATGAGCTAGCACCTTCAATGTATCATAGTATCATCTAATTTATCTAACACTAGGACTCTTGATTTATTATTTAGACACTTAGCTATCTCATTATATACTCATATGTGCATGGTTATTTAAGCAATAAGTAATATATGTACTCAAATAATTCATGAAAGTTTTTGCATATGAAACTTGAAATTTTGACTATTCAAGTTTTGGTGATATAATTCCTTAAAATCTACTTCTACTAAATCATACTTTTAGCCTTAAAATTAGCTAAAAAATTATATAAATAGTTGATTTTTCATGAAAATTGTAAAAATAATTATTTTCATTATATATAGACTATTATAATTAATATATATTTTATTTACCAATATAGTGTAGCTAAAAATATTAGGTAAATTATGCAAGACACCCATAAAATGTTTGTAAGTTACATGAACAAGAGTTTTTTGAAAACTCACTACTTACCCCCCTCATAAATCTACGTGACAACTTAAATGGACTTTTTAGCTGACATGGTGTTAACAAGGCAATTGAAATAGTATTTTATATTTGTATATATTCAAATCAATAAATATATTTAATAATAAAAAGGAAAAATCTAGAAAATTGGAAAAAACTGAAGTATGATTATTTTCTTAAAGTGCAAATATTTTTTCCTAACTAAATAACTCTAATCTTTTAGACTAAATTATACGGTTTGGTTTGAGTATAAATGAATTCATTTATTAATATTTTTTATACGAGACACATAATTATTTCATAATGTTATGTAAAATTTTTTATTACTTTATCAAATGTCTATTTATTTATTATTGTACTATTTGATGTCTATATGCAATATAGATATTATTTTAAGTAGATGTTGCATGAATGGTCTTCAATATGTCAATATGGTCATGAAGGTAAGTGTTATTGAGTCATGGAGAAACAATAATACATCACTTGGATTTTTAATTTGGTTTCTAGATTTTTCATTTTTTCTAATTAAATATATTTACTAATTTAAGTATATATAGCAATAACCATGTTAGTTACTTCAGTAGCACCACATTAGCTAAAAAGTTTACCTAAGCTACCACATTAGCTTTTAGGGGAATAAGTGCTAATGTTTCAAAAATGTGGAAGTCTACACAATTTTTAAACTTTTTATGGTGGTTCGTACAGTTTACTTGAAAGGATTTATTTTATTGCAAATAGTGGTAGATTTAAAAAAATAACTATATTGGATATTTTACTCATAATTTTTCAAAATCTAACTTTATAATAATTAGACTAGAAACTAAGCTATTGAATTTTCAAATATTAAGTTTAATTTTTGCTCAAATGGACATTGTAAAGAAGAAACTCATAATTACAATAGTTTAATGTTTGCTTTGGATATTAAGACATGCAATAACTCTTCATTAGGGGTAGTGTTACTAAGGTTAGTTCCAACCTTCATGTGTACTTAAGAGTTTTTAATGTTTGCTTGTTTTCTTTAGTATGATCTTTACTTAGATGCATGTATTAGTTTTACTACAATTTTAGGTTGATACAAGGCTTTAAAGTGCATTACAAGTGAATTTTCTCTTTATTATTAAGCATTTAGAATCTTCTATTTGGGATATAATCTTAATATACTTTGGAAATTTTTCAGTGCATAAGAAATAAAAGAAGAAAGGATTGAGAAAAGAGAAGAGAGAGAGGTACAGTTGAGAGAAAGGAAGGGTTGATTTTTCTTAGATGATATGGACTAACTTGAGTAAAATTGCTAAAAATGCATAAAAAAGGATTGATTTTAAATGAATTTTATTAATTTTATATCTTACGTATTGGTGTATAGGGGTTACCATGATCTTGACAATCCTACCATTAGAAAAGGAGGAAAAATTTGATGAAGTTAGGGAATTTAGCTTACTAATTAGTATACCTCGAAGCATCAATGTTACACCAATCCTTTAGGTGATAGATCCATGTAGAAGATGGTCTAGTGAACAAAAAGTAGAGGATGGAATCACATCGATTGATTGGTACCATCTACATTGATCGATTCATAGAAGGAATTAGGGTTAGAGTTTTCTAACTTAAAAGCCTAATCCATTAAACACCATGTTTCATAAAACATTAAGACAATATAAGGCTGATACATGTCTACTAATTGATCAATAGACCTACTTGCTAATCAATCGATAGCTTAAATTCTTAAGTACTCATATTTTTTGTAGAAATGACAAGCCACAATTAGGATTTTAGTAGGCTTTGGCTTAGTTTTGCATGTTCTCTATTATTTTTACATTCCATTGCATATTTTATGTTATTCAACACTTATTTTTAAGATTTGAATGCATATTTCTTTCTATTTTGATTAGAATCTTGATTGTTTATCATATTGTTCATCCATTATCCCCTTGCTCTTCTCTTGTTGGTTTATATCTAGTTTGTTCATGGAGCTTGCTGTTGATTTTGTGCAATTTATCATTGTTATTGTTTATATTATGAGTGGCTAAGTTAGTTTTAGTGGGTTTGTGATAATGTAGATGTTGTAATTAGTCAATCTTCATAGTTTTGATATGTGTTTGAGTATTTAAGTGGGATTTTGATGTTTGATACTCCATTTAAACAATTCGAGATGCCTTTAATGGAACTTTTTCAATGCGTTTTCCTTATGATTATGATACCGAGAGGAGATTAGTCTTAAGAAGTCTCTTGAGGGTTAATCGATTTGCATAACTACGAGACCAAAAGGAGATTAATTGTGTAGATTCCTAATTGAGTTGTTGAGTCAGTAAAATATCAATAAGCGGGTTCCTTCAACTATGAGACCAAGAGGAGATTAAGTGTACCCCGTTGAATTTACACTACTATATGTGGTGCTAGTGGATTAGGATAGATTATGAGACCGACCCCTTAATTTTTAGAACTAGAGTACTTAATTCATGATAGGAATTAAGTATTTAGCTAATTGTGCAAGAAAATGAGATCGATAAGAGATTTTTCGCCACATAGTTAAGTAAGATGCCTTACTCGAGATTGAAGTCAAGTGAATTTCATCAAAACCTAATTAAAAGCCATCCCTAATATCTTAATGGCCTACCTTCACTACTACTTACATCTTTATTATTTGTGTTAATTGTTACTTTTTTTTTCTCTCAATTTTTAATTTCATTCTCGATTCCTAATTCTCTATTTGACCCACCTAAACTAGAGTAGTAAGTTATAATCAAGTACTTTGATGAATCCCTTTTCGTTAAGGAAATGACCTGGTAAATAGTTACCAATATTATTATTGCAATAATTTGGCACACTAATCAGTTAAGGTGGCACTGTTTTAAAACTTTTCATTTTTAAAATTTTGTGTTTACATGTCAGTTCAAATTAGTTTTTAACGCTTTTTTTAGGGACTAAATTGTGTTTTCAAAAGTATAATTTTTTATCAATGCACTGTATTGTCGTCATATGGTGAAATCTCTCTTAGAATGTACTTAGATACTTTACTAGAATTGGATAGATCTTGAAAGTCATAGAGATTCTATAAGATTCATATGCCATGAGTATGGGGCTTACATGTAGGATTAACGGAAGGAAAAAGTAGGATGGTGATGGGTTGGTATGATACCCTGTCTCCCAAGCTTCTTTTAACTAAGTCTTTATACCTAAGAGATGAATCGATATGCAATCCTTAAATTGAGGATAAAGATAGACTAGAAATTGGCATATATTGAGTTCCTCAATATTCGCTAACATTCATAACAATGCTACCAAAGCTTTATGCAAACATATAACTTGAGGCATCATCTTGTAGAAAGTACATTAAAAACTTATAATTTTAGTACTTAATTAAAAGTTTAAAACCTCTAAGAAAACCATTCATGATTATCCCTACAACATTTACTACAAATCGAAGTAAGTTTAAAAGCCTTCAATTATTCATATCAACCCCTGCCTTACCTAAGTTGCTTGCTATACTCCACTTCCGCACTTGAGGTTAGCAAACACTAATGTCTTAGCTTATTTTAGAGGTAAGTGAGTAAAATAAAACCAACAGTGAAAAACAAGGCATCATATATTTTCATCCCCTTAAAGTCTAATGACAAGAACAATTCATTATGCATCTTACTTAAGTACCATATGCAAAGGCTTAATAGACTTTATCTAGGTTTCTAATTCATTTTAATTTATGAAATTGCATATTAATTTGGAAAATGGATATTTGATTGGATTTCCCTTTAGATAGGTGGAAAAATGTATTTCATAAAATCATTTATGATTTGCAAAGAGTTTGAGAACATCAATAGAATATTAAAACATACATCTTATCTCATATATGATAAAAGTCCTATAGGGGCATAAGCCTAAATAGTCACTAAACTAGTACCGTAAGTCCATCACAAGCCTACCTATAGTCCATCATAGATAGTCTTTATCTCTCAAAACATATTACAGTAAAATCGGAAGTTCAGTAGATAGACATAAACATCAATATCATCGACCTACACATCACTCTCATGGTTCTAACTCTCAATGTTATACCTAATCTAAAAATAGTGGAAACAGAACGTATCATACGAACTTAATACAAAACAAACACAAATACATTCTTACATGCCAAGCATTCCTATTTCTAATTTAACAAGCAAGGTTCATTGAGTTATACTTCTAGTGTTAACAAGTAGCATAGGAGTACTAATATGTCTTAGGTTTAAAAACATGAGAGTATCAATCCAATAGGCTCAAAATGATGGGTTCCTTTAAGTAATATATGGACATGAGTGGAATTAAGGGTGGGTCCAGCTAAAACATGAGCAACTTAATGGATATGACACATCATTAAGCACAATATGACCTAAATACTTGATATGAGGTACTACATTAGGGTTACTTATATAAGAGTGGTTTGAACTTAACAAAAAACTCACAAGAACAAAGGAAATAAGTGTAAATATTCATTAGCTGATTTCAATTTCTTATAATATAAGACTATTTATAGCAAGTCTTTAGGGTTTACACATAAAAGGGAAACTAAAAAAGAGTATTCAAACAAGGAAAATGTACATATTCTAGAATATACCCAAGAGGGCAAAAGAGAGAAAAGACAATAGGAGTTTGTCAAAAAAGAACCTAATGGGATCACTCTCAATGAACACATATGTACTTGGTATTGGACGCATATAACAAAAGGCAAAAGAGAACACCTATCTTGTTATTGAGCTTATTAGGTAGGTAAGGCTTGAAATAGCTCAAAAGGTAGTAAGAATATCTTAAACAAGTGAAGTAAGTGGAAGGGTCAAATTGACTTAGCCGACTTAAGCCAATCATATTGCTAAAAAAGGTCGGATAATTCTAGATATAGGTTAAGGAGGCTAGCAGCGGGTTAGAAGACAATGCGGCCTTGTTGAGCGTTAGTGGCTTCTACTCAAGGAAGTGGCAAAATCCTAAAGAAAAGAAGGGAATCTTATCTTATGTTGGCTGGTATGCTAGAATGCAATGTGTGAGACTCATAAGTCTACATGCTCAACATCATGTAACTAGTTTAAGGGCTTGATTCCCATCATCTCATCGGGGGCATTGAGGATTTGACCTCAAATCTAGAAGATTCTTATCAATCTTGCCTTCTTCAACCTAGTAAAAAATTAAGTTGACTATGCTAAAAGTGGAAGAAACTCCATATCTCTCAAGCAGCTCAATTTTGTAAGCTTATCATTAATTTTTGTGGGTTTCCAAAAGGACCATTAGCTAGAAGAGAAAATATTCGTTCTCAAATGTCAGAATCGAACCTTACTAAGGTAGATCTAAGCCAAGTCACCTAGTTTGAAGTACACTACTTTTATTCTTCAGCTTCCCTAACATTGGCGCTAGATATTGATCATACCGATTCATTCAGCAACTTTACAGTGCAACTATTGAACCTCTTAGGCTTCATTAACACGACATAGATTTTCATCGGTGAAGGCCAAGACTACTATACAGTTTATGGGAATAGTTGGGTTGAAGCTATATAACACCTCAAAAGGAGATTCGCTAGTAACATTATGAATGGATTAATTATAAGAGAATTCCTTAATGGGTAAGCATAGATCCCAATCAGTAAGATTTTTCCCAATTTTAGCTTAACTAATGTTCCTAAGGTCTAATTGACTACCTCAATCTATCCATCTATCTAAGGATGGCTATTGGTGCTAATCATAAACTTAAAGCCGAGCCTCTTTCTTAGGTCCTCCAAAAGAAACTCAAGAACTTAGTGTCCCGATCTAAGATAATGTTCTATAGAGCTCCATATATCATGAAACACACTTCACAACATTAAACACAACACTCTCAACTACTAATAATTACAACCTTAGTAACTCATTCTTAACTACTATCTCAAACCCACAATACTAAATCATGAAACATCAAGCACAGAAATACAACCTGAAACACATTACTTCTTTGATACCTACAACATGGTAACATAAATACCATAACACGTCACTTATAGAATATACATGCAACAATATTGTATGAACCAAAAGTAGGTCTTAACCTTAAGGCAATTAGGAAATTGAATAGGTGTTAAATATGTAAGTGAAACCTATACACCAATGAATGAATATTAGGTACCACTCATCTTACATAGGCCTACTACTAGGTTAGAAGGGATAGAAACACATACGCAAGAATAAGAGGAAGAAGATAATATTGTCAAATTATGGCTACTGTATAAAGATGGATGCATGTACATGCTTTTTAGGGTATGTCCTAGGTTTATATAATGACAAAAGGGTATGATATTGAATATAGCTTATACATAATGCTACAAAAGGGTATAATAGACTTTTAGTAGGTGTTTATGCATTTAAGACCCATACATTATCAGAAAAGTAAGGGGCATATGTCAACCTGTGATTAAAGGAATTTGGCACAATGATCTAACTTTTGGATGAAGGAGGCTATAGGATAGCTCAATAAGCAAGTTAGTGAGATGGATGGATAGCTTGGAAATAGGACAACCAAGTAGGTAGTAAGGTTAGTTGGGCTAAGATATTCACACCTATTCTAATTCTAAGCTGGTTGGAATGGTATTAAGTTGATCATGAGAAGTTAGGATGTTGAGTCTCTTCCTCCATCTAAGAAATAGTAAGGTACTAATGAGAGCTTAGGTACTTGAGTAAGTCAGATTTCTAAAGGAGCTCAACTTCCTTAACTATATACTGTTAAGAGATAGCTTAAGGACCAAATGTAGCCAAGCTGCAAACTCAAGAATGGGTAACAAGGTCGTGATTCCTATTACTTACTATAATATAGAGGGGAAGAGTGACAGTTATGTTTGCTACATTTGGGAATAACATATGAGTTAGGATAAGTAGAATTTTAATCATATGATTAATATTTATAAAGCAACAATTGAAAATACTTCATTAGGAGTGATTCTAAATCTACTTGAAAAGTTAATTTTATGAGATTATTTTGAAAACTATTTCATATGTTTTGAGATTTTACTTAAAAAGTTTTCACACCTAACGCGTTAGTAGATGCGAGGCACATGTAGCATTTTTGTGGTGTTACTAGTATGAAACATTATATTCCTACCCATAAAAACATTAAAGAAGTACCACATTAGCTATATTTAAACATGGCTAATAAAGATGATTACCTACATTTAATCATAAATAGTTTTTTACATTGGCTATGTTTTAACATTGAATATTGGAAAAAAAATGTAAATAAACCCTCTAAATATTGACTTAGGTGTAGATAAGCCCTTGAACTTTCAAAATGTGGTTTTTTTTACCTCCTAAACTTTTATGAATTGGTAAACAGTCTCTATATATTAAGAATAATCTCCTTAAATTTTGATTTTAGTGTGCAAATACCTCCTTAACTTATTAAAATGTATTTTAAGACCTCAAAAACTTTGGCTATAGTGTGACTTTTTTTAACTAAAAAAGGAAATGTTTTTTATATTATCAATTTATCAAAGTTTAAGGGGTTAAAAACCATAGGAGTTACTTGTGATTTCCCTTTAAAAATTTGCAATTATACATATTTCCCACTGTTGTGAATGTCAAATAAACAATATATTGGTGATGTATAAACATAGGTGAAGATGATAATTAATGACATTTAACCATAATTTAGACTTGGCTAAAGAAGAGGATTAGCAACTTTCAAATCTTGTCAAATTTATCTTATTGGCTATGCTTAAGCATATTAGATAGTCAGTATATGTAATGTCTAATCTTTACAAATTTATTTCTATAGCAATGTCTAAATGTAGCCAAGTTAGCATAAGAGAGAGCAAATAGGGATGGTCAAGAGAGGCATTCGACAAAAGGAAACAATGATGCTTGAGTGGAATAGTCCGGATATAGAAGATTAAAGGGTTTATTTTTTATTTTATTTAAGAGAGAGATGGCAATATGTTTTATTTGAGAGAGAGTGAAAATTTGCGTATCTTTATTTTCATAATGAAAACCAGCCACATTTAATGTGTCAATTCTTGCCTCTACTCTCTATGCTTAATTTTGGTCTCCTTCCGAAATTAGAGCACTAATTAGAAGGCAAGCATGGTCTTCAATAAAATTACTTATGTCACTAATATTTTTGTTGATTCCAACTTTTATTGATTAGGGATATCAAAAGGCCATGATAGGGAGGACATATCCGTAATTTTAAATTTGCTTAATGAGATTAAGCAAATTTGAGATTTTGTAAAATGTCTACAAATTTTTAGCACAACAACAAATTGTGAGCACCCATTGAATTTGTAAGGAATTCATAATAAGATATATAATGAAAAAGATAAAATATTATTGCCATCCATAAAATGTAGCACCTATAGTGAAATATTTTTTAGTAGAGATATGTTTTAATGTATCATGTTATAAACAAGTTAATATAAAATATTTCATATTTGACTACAAACATCACCAATCTTGCACTTTCGACAACATTTAATAAACATTATTGAAACATAACAAAATTGGTTAAGTTTATAAAATCTATAAACGTTGTGTAAGGCTAAAATTCTTATAGTTGCAATACGTTATGCAACATTTCACCTTGGTAAGCACCAATAGAAATAGGCACTACAACCAACTTCATAGCATGTAAGGCGCCTTTCTCATGAAGCAAATATAACTTGAAAGGCCTTAAGTAAGGAGTGCTTGGCCTTAACTTCTTAACCATGGTTGTAGATGTAGCATTAGTATAGCTCCACTATCAATAATCATTGTGCATAAGGTTCCCTTCACCTTCTAACTTATATGGATTATGTTATCTCATTGTTCGTCCTCAATGGAGAGGGCAACACTCATAGCTCTCCTTACTACCATACTTAAGGATAATCCAAGTGTCATTTTCAAAAGCCTCCATTACTATACTAAGTTGCCTCAATAATTTATCTACTTATGTCATTGCAAATGTATGCATGAAAGGTATATGAGTAAGTGTTGATAGAGGTTTTTCCTAAAGGCGCAAACCAATCTACTTAGAGCCACTTCTAACTTAACATCTAATTACATTTTCTCTTTACCTTACTCTCAGCCTCTTAAGGTCTCACCAATTGTATAGGATAGTTTGGGAAAGACTAGCTACTTGAATTACGAGGAGGACTTAACTGAAGCAGATTGGAACAACCTCCCTTAGCTTAGAACAACCATCTATAGGTCAAGCTTTGACTTGATCAACTCTAAAGCATTCAAATTCTAACATTAGTGATGAACAGTTAACTTTTCTATTTGGATAACCGCTTACTAGCCACCATGATGTCAACCACATACCATAAAATCAGGGAGTGGTCTTTCAAATCAGGCATATGTATTGGATTTGAAGGCAACGGTTACCACATTAAAAATATCCTACAACTATAAAAGGAGGTTAGATAACAAGTGACAAGTTCTTCTGGACACTCTAGTACTTTACTTCTTACTTTAGCTTGCCTTTCATGAACTTTCCTTAACATAGGCATTAGAGTGGCAATACTGAAGTCACACCAGCACCCCCTTTAGCCTAATTTTTTTCGTTTTGCAGAGTTCTTACAAGCCTGGTGTTTAGGATACCATTCTTACCAATTTTTTATATCAACAATTGACACCGTTTGGTTTTAATACCACAAAATGGCTAAATCTAAGTCAAGAGATAACAATACTCCATAGGGGAGTAGAGCCCCTTAGGCAATTTATGTCTAACTACCGTAGTTCGACACTTATGATGGGATAAAAGACCTTAATGATCATTTGAATGCCTTTCAAACTCTAATTGTGACAAGAGTATGGCATTACATGCCATCTATAGAGGAGTCAAGGAAGACTTAGACTTCTTTAAGTCCTTCACAAAACACCCTTTGACTTATGCATTCATCAAGAGGACCAAATGAAGGTCAGAAGGGAGTTAGAGAAGGAAAAGCATGTAAGGGGGTTGGATAAGAAAAAAGGATCTGTAAAGGATAAGTTAGGAAGGAACTTTGATGCACATAGCAAGCTCCATTGACCATTAGGAGATTAGAATAGGCTAATTTCTACATTTTCCAATCATACCCCCCTTAACCATCCTACATTGAATATTTTGAAGGAAGCACATAATTAGGGTTTTTTTAGCTTGGCATAAGAAGATGAAAAGTAATCTAGCTAGAAGAAATTCCAACAAGTATTGTAATTTCACAGAGATAGAGGCCATAATATGGATGAGTGCATACATTTGAAGAACGCACTTAAAGAGGTAGTCTAGCGGGGATACTTGAAGAAATTTGTAGCTAGTAAGGAGCAGTGCCTTTATCGACCAATGTAGAGGAAGAGAATTGAACAAGAAGCTTAGAATGGGGAAACCTAACCTAATAATCGTGACATAGTAGCACAGGATAACAAGAGAGGAGCTAATTGAGCTCCTTGAGGAGTAATGAACGTGATCTTTAGAGGATCAACATGAGGAAGTTTTCTGCCCACCATAAGTTCATCGAATGCAATGGGAGATTAAGAGGTAAGAAGCATAGTGTTGACGACATGGTTATATATTTAGATAAGGACATAGAAGGAATTCAATTTCTACATAATGAGACCCTGGTTGTTATAACTAAGGTAATAGATTTCGAAGTTAGGAAAGTGATGGTAAACACAGGGAGTTCTACCAACATAATTTTCAAGCATGCATTTGATCAGATGCGTCTTAAGCTCGAGAACAATAAAATGCAGCCATATAAATATAGCATGTATAGATTCAATAATCAACCGATCAAAGTACATAGAGTGGTCACCTTGATGCTACAGATTGGAGATGATGAACATGTGGTTGAGAAATAGGTTAATTTCATGATAGTAGATTGCCCTTCACTATACAATGGAATAAGGGGCTAACCTTCCATCGACATGTTTAGAATGGTTATGTTAATAGCCTAACAGGGGGCAAAATTTCCAACCTTAACCAAGATAGGGACATGCTATGGAGACCAATAGCTCTCTCGAGCTTTATACTTGAAGGTTGTAAAGAAGGATTAGGTTTACACCATTAAGCAAGGGTCAAGCAATCGTATGCAGATCAAAGGAGAACCTACAGAGGAAACACTAACAATTCAACTCAATGATAATCTTGAACATGTGACATAAGTTGGGGCTAGTAAGCCAATCGACCTAAGGGAATGTATAATACATTTCCTTTAAGCTAATAAGAACATTTTCGCTTGATCTCTTTTAGACATTCCAAGTATACCATAAGAGGTTATCACTCATAAATTGAATATCAATCTAAGCATGAAGGTAATGCAACAAAAGAAAAGACAACTTACTCCAAAGAGACAAGCTAAGATTAAAGAAGATGTGCAAAGGCTGTTGAAGGTGGACTTTATTAGAGAAGAGCCATATCCTACATGGCTTGTGAATAGTATGTTAGTAAAGAAAGAAAACAAGAAATGGAGGATGTGCATTGACTTTACCAACTTGAACAAGGCATGCTTGAAAGACTGTTTCCCCTTACCCTATGTAGTTCAGATGGTCAACTTAACCTAAGGGAATACCTTATTAAGTTTCATGGATTCATTCTCATGATACAATCAAATCAAGATGCATCCCTCCAATCAAGCCCATACTTCTTTCATTACAAATTTTAGAACTTATTGTTATAAGATGATGCTATTTAGATTGAAGAAAATGGGAGCAACATATTAGAGATTAGTCACCAAGTTGTTTAAACCATAAATACAAAGAAATATTGAGGTTTACATAAATGACATGATAGTGAAGAGTAACACGAATGACGACTACCTAGTCAATATCCAAGAGACTTTCAATACCTTGAGAGGATACAACATGAAATTGAATTTGAAAAAATGTGTGTTTGGTGCTTCCTCAAGAAAGTTCTTAAGCTACATGGTGATGCAATGTAGGATTAAGACTGATCTAAAGATGATTCAAGCCATACTAAACATGAAGTCACCAAAATCTACCAAGGAGGTCTACAGGCTAATTGATTGGGTAGTAGTGTTAAATAGGTTTGTTTCAAAAAATGTGGAAAGGTGTGTGGAGTATTTTAGAGTTTTGAGAAATCCATTTGAGTTCCGTTGGAAAGAGGAGTGCGAGTAAGCTTTTAAGGCCTTGAAAGAATTTCTAACCAATCCCCCAATCTTATCGAAACCTAAGGAAGGAGAAATGCTCTACTTATATTTGTCTATAAGTAATTGGGCACTTTCTTCTGTTCTAATACAAGCTAAAGGATGGGAACATGGACTAGCTTACTATGTAAACTATGTCTTGCAAGGGCTCAAATTATGATACACGAAGTCAGAGAAGTTTGTTTTGGCCATAATAGTCACCACTAGGAAGCTTTGACCTTACATTGAAGCTCATCAAGTCATCGTATTAACCAATCAACCCTTAAAGCAAGCTCTACACATGCCTAATGCCTCAAGTCGCATGTGAAAGTATGCTTTGGAACTTAGTACCCTTGAGATTCAATACCAACCTATGGAAGCATACAAAGCTCAAATCTTAGTAGATTTCATTGTCAAATTCACTAGTACAGAAAGTTCTAACTCAAACACAAAGAAACTAACCTAAAAACTATGTATGGATGGCTCATCATCCAATGGAAGAAGTAAAGTAGGATTGATTCTTATAGGTTTGATGGGGGCTTCAATTTCTTATGCTCTAAAGTTCAATTTCTTAGCTATTAACAATGTGTTAGAATATGAAGCACTGTTAATTGGGATGAGATTAGTGAAGGAGGTTAGAGCAAGGTGTTTGAACGTATTTTCTAACACCCAATTGGTTGTTAATCAAGTTGCAAGTAATAGTACGGTCAAAGATGAAAGCATGGTTAAGTACTTGCACTTAGTAAAAGATTATGGTTCGAATTTTTATGATTGGCAATTGATGAAGATACATAGGTAGAGAACTATACAGTAGACAAGTTATCCAAATTAGCTTCTATAGGCATACCAAATTAAGAGGAAAGGATCTTCATCGAATATTTTCTCGAAAGGAGCACCAAGTTATGACTATAAGAATGCTTGCAAATTTAGCAACAGGATCCAGAGTATTGTTGGATGGAACTGATCATACAATACTTGGAGAAGGGAACTCTTCCTTAAGACACTAAGGAGGCATGGTGGTTTATCTATAAAGTAGCGAATTTTACGTTGATTGATGGGAACTGATATAAGAGGAACATGAATATGCCCTACTTATAATGTCCCTAACCATTAAATACGTAGTAAGTACTATTCGATCTATACTCTAGGCTGTGCAACAATCATATCAAAGTAGTGGCTCTATATGATTGAGTTCTAAGACTAGGATATTGGTGGCCTATGATGAGAAAAGATGCTCTTAGTTTAGCTTAGACCTATGATCAATGCTAAAGGAATGCTCTTGTCAAACAGGCCCTAAGGTCATACTAAATTCCTCTTACTAGTCCTTAAGCTTTTGCCTAATGGGATCTGGATATACTTTTCCCATTCTCGAAGATGACCAAGTAGTGGAGATTATTGTTGTGGCGATGGATTATGTTACTAATTAGGTTAAGACCAAAGTTGTAACAAGTATAACAAAACAAAACATTAAAGCATTCATGATTAGCAACATTTTGGCTAGGCTTAGGATGCCATATGTAATCATAACTGACAATAGGCCACAACTTAATAATGAAAATTTCAAGGAATTCTAGCTTAGAAAATTAAATTGTACTATACATCTATCACGTACCCCTAAAGTAACGGTCAAGCTAAGGTAGTGAGCAAGGTTATTGTATAGAATTTGAAGAATAAGGTAAATCGAGCTGATAGTAAGTAGGCAAATCAACTATCAAATGTTTTGTGGGGGTATAAGACCACCCAAAGGACCTCAATAGGTCGTACTCTATACTAATTGGCTTTTAGGAAAGAAGTAGTATTGCCAATTAAGTTGCAAGTGGAAAGCATAAAGGTTTAGGCCTACAACCTCGATCATAATGATATTTATCTTTTAGTTAAACTAAATATGATCCATGAAATGCGTACCTTAGCCAAAGCTTATCTTACTGCTTATTAGCAATGAGTTGCTTGGTATTATGCTGAGTGGGTGATAGGAATCAACCCCCTTGGACTGATCATAAGAAGCCGAGCTCAAAGACTTTAAGGGTTGGCATGAAAAATACTAACTTTAAGCCATAGTTGAGATGGGGACTCCTATCCTGATCCAACCTCCAGCCAACCTATCTGTTAGATCCTCATGTGTATCAAACATGCTCTTGCCCAATAGTGAAGTCTTAATCTAGAAGAACGCCTAGAACTAACCGAGCCGAGCTCTCAACCTAATCCACTGGCATTTGACTTCAAGACAATTAACCTTTTGCTAAGCTAATTTGCTCCTGACCTTATCCAAATTAGGTTAGCCCCTAACTGTAACACATTCCTACCGCCTACATTATATCATATCCTTGATGTCCAACCACTAAGCAATACGTGTCTTCTGACATAATGTTCTAGAATTATTTTTTCTTTCTCATATTGAATATTCTTTGTCTCTTTTACCCTTTTAGTATGCCTTACGTAACCTAGTGTAGAATACCCTTTTATCTTTTCATATATGTAAAGCAACCCTAGTGAACGGGTATATAAACCCCTATTTTCTTGTATACGAGCATCATTCAACTTTTGATAGAGAATTATTCACTTTGAGCAACCTTAGTATTCTTGTTATCATTCAACTCTTATATATTGCATTGAGCAAGGAGTAATAGGAGTAATAGAGAGTGACCCTTCAATTCGAACCGGTATTTCATATTTGGTGGATTGTTGGCTGAATAGGATCGAGTGGCATGTCATATCCATTCGATAGTTTCTTGTACTTTGCTAGCCCTTTTCTTTGTTTCTTTCTAGTTCGCTTCATAGTGGTGCCTCTCCATGTGTCCAATCCCGGAGATGCATTAGAAGGTCAAGCATAAGTGCTTCTAACCTAGTGATTTAGTCTATAGGAAACTTAAAGCATAAGAGCAAGGCAATGCCAAGAGAAACTCACCCCTGCTTAGGAGGATCATATTAGAGTAAAAGAGGTGATAAAGAATGGACATGCCTATAGGTTAGAGAGGCATAATGGACAACCAGTTCTTAGGGCATGGAATGCTAGCAACCTCATATCATACTTTGAATGGAGGATGTAAAGGATGGATGCTTGATGAATGGATGAAGATATGTTTGTTTATTTATGTGTTTTGTTGTTATGATAGTTTCATGTGACTTATATTTTGTTAGACTTCTTTCCCATGTGGAAATATGTGCTCCTTTCTGTCTAACTTGATCTATGTAATCATGTTTTAGAAGGCTAGAACAGATCGACTAACCTAATTCCTTTTTTATGTGACATTTAATGAAGTGCATGTTCATCATTCAATCCTTTTTACTTTTCTCTATTCTATTATGATGGTCATCATTGGAGGATAATTTGATGGAAAATAAAAATATGATCCTCATATAACTTTTCTAATAAGAAGAGACCTTTGAAAGTCTCTAAGCCATACTAAGAGTGATACAGATTCATGGATGAATATACAAACCTAATATCATGCGTAACCAAAGGGGGTGGATCCAAACTGAGAGATAGTCTAAAAGATAAATGGCAGTCGAAGGATGAGTAGGGATTCCTATGCATTGATGATGGATATGATGCACCAATACCTCATATGAGCTTTGGCCACACTTGATATGATGCACAAGTATGATTGGAGGACACTTGCCACTAGTCCACGCTCAATAAACTAAATAAGAGTAACTCAAGTGTAAGCAAAAATGACACTTAGCTTAAGAGAGTAGGAAAGATCAGTGTATTCATAGTATGATGATGATGTAGTTATTATAACTTGCAAGTATTTATAGTACCTACTTAAGAAAAGTCCTAGGTTATAAGAAATTACAAAAAAGGATTTCTACTAACTAGGAAAAGGGGGGAATAATTTATAAGGGTATCAATGTAATCATGTAGAGAGAATATTCATTGTTAGAAAGACCATACAGATGTCAGAAAAGGACAACACATGCATGGTTTACTTAATCTGTAGTCCTCATGACACTATTGATCGAACAGGGATGGATCTCAATTATCTCAAGTCAGCATCTAAAGTTCGGTAGCTTAAGTAGCTGGGACTGGAGTAGGTTTGATTTAAGGGCAACTCATTTAAAGGTCAGCCTTGAATGATAGGCTCTTGACTATTGTCAGCTTAGCCTTGACACCAGTAAGGGCAACATCCCGATTCGAGGCACGTGTGGCAAAGTAAGCTAGGCATGTTAGCTAGTCACCTTAGCAACTTCTTGGACAGTGTAGAAAGCAAAGTAGCTCAACAAATTGGATTAAGGTATATACTGTTCCTCAGTGCTTAACTTACCCTTAACAACTTAGCAAACCATCTGAGCGAGCCCTCGATTTTAAGAGTGTGTGATTAGCTCTTGTTTCCTATCATCCCCTCCGGGTTATTTGAGAATTAAGATCAAATCTGGTTCAACTTCAAGTTACTTGTCCTCGAGAGTGTAAGGTTAGAAATTGGCAGTGTTGGCGGAGTCTGAAACTCCATATCCTTTAGGTAGTTTAATCCTGTATGCATTAGGATTAATCTTTTCAAGCACCATGTAAGGTCCATTAGCTCTAGGAGATAACTTGCTCCTCCTTAAGTTTGGGAATCACTTTTTACTAAGATGTACCTAGACTAGATTAGTGGGCTGAAATTCTTTCTTCTTCCATCCTCGACCTCATTTCTTGAGATGGGTAGTAGCTCGGCTTAATTACTCTAAAATCTTCTAGTACATGGCTTTGATGGCTTCAACTCTTTTAGCGGCAAGCTGAATATCTTCAAGTCTCAATTGGGGTGCTTGGTCCATTAAGAGATCGAGGTTAAACCCATCGACAACCTCAAATGGAGACATGTTTGTTACGTTATGGGCGGTCCTATTATAAGCGAACACAATGATTGGTGGACATAGATCCCAATTAGTCATGTTTTGTTTGATAGCAACCCGTAGCAAAGTTCTCATGGTTCTATTAATAACCTTAGTCTGTCCATTGACTTATAGGTGATAGGACGTGCTGTATAATAGCTTGGTTCCAATTCATCTCCATAGTATCCTCCAAAAGTGGGTCATGTACTTGGGATCTTGGTCCAAAACAATGGTTTTGGGTACTCTATGAATCTTGATTACTTCCTACAAGAAAAGAAAAGAGATAGCCGAAGCATTGTTAGTTTTGGAACAAGACATGAAATGTTCCATCTTGCTAAATCAATCTACAACTACCATGATGGAGTCCTTCCCTTAGGACGTCCTTGGTAACCCCAACATGAAGTTCATACTCAACTTAGACCATGGTTTGGTCAAGATAGGTAAAGGTAGATAGTGTCCTTGCTCTGCTCTACTCTTCGCTTTTTAGCATGTTGCATACCTTTTCAACACAAACTACACATCTCTCATCACTCTTGGCCAAAAGAATCTTGTAGATAGTACTTCATGGGTTCGGTGCTAGTTAAAGTGTCTTGTCAATCCTCTTCCATATGCCTTGCACACTAGTAATTCTCTCGTGGAACAGGTCAGAATACATAGCCTCTTCTTCTTAAATAAGTATTTGTCTTCCCTATAATAGTCATCCAATGTCTATCCTTCCTCACATCGGACATAGAAAGGACCAATGTGTAGTTCCTTAGCATATAAATTATTTATGGTTGAAAAACAAAGTAGCCTGGTTTACAACTCGATCAAGAGAGAATGTTGTTTTGATAGGGTATTGGTTACTACATTGTTCCTTCCATTCTTGTATTTTACGACATAAGAAAAACCTTCCATAAACTTTACCCATTTAGCTTGCCTCTAAGACAACTTGGGGTGGCTCTTTAAATATCTTAAGGATTCTTGATCGATGTAGATCACAAACTCCTTAGGTAGCAAATAATGTTGCCACACCATTAAGGCTCGAATTAAGGAGTAAAACTCCTTGTTATATACATAATAGTTAAGTGTAGCTCTACGAAGTTTCTCACTAAAGTAAGTAAAAGGTCATCCTTCTTGCATTAGCATGGCACCTATGCCTAGTCCAAATGCATCATACTCTACTTCAAAAAATTTGTCAAAGCTTAGTAGGACTAAGATGGGGGATGTAGTTAGCCTCTCTTTCACCTATTCAAAACTCCTCCTGTCTTTTTCTCCCCATCTAAATTCAACACTCTTTTTTGACAATTCGGTAAGTAAGGCCACAAGCATACTAAAATTCTTTCTAAATCTACAATAGAACGATGCCAAGCCATAGAAACTTCTCATGTCCACGGAATAGGTCAGCATAAGCCATTCTATGATTCCTCTTATTTTCTCATTGTCAACTTGGATACCACCTCCACTCATAACAAACCCTAAGAAGATCACCTCGAGTCAACAAAAGTTGCATTTCTTCAAATTGGCATAGAGCTGTTCAACTTAATGTTTTGCAAAGACTCTTTGGAGATGCTCCTAGTAAGACTCTAGGTCGGGGCTATATACTAGAATGTCATCAAAATAAACCATGATAAACTTCCCTATTAATTCTCGGAGCACATGATTCATCAGGTACATAAATGTGCTTGGCACATTAGACAGTCCAAATGGCATTACAAGCCATTCATATAAACCATGTTGTGTCTTGAACATGGTCTTCCATTCATCACCCTCACGCATTTAAACTTGATGGTATCTAGATTTAAGGTTAATCTTGGAGAACACTTTCGTTCCATTCAGATCATCCAACATATCATCAAGCCTTAGTATGGGATACCTGTACTAGATGGTAACGTGATTAATTGCTTAACTATCTATATACATTCTCCCAGATCTAACTTTCTTTGGCACTAACTAGGCCAGTACGGCATAGGGGCTAAGGGACTTACAGACATACCCCTTCTTTATTAACTCATCTACTTGCTTCTACAACTCGGTAACTTGTTCAAGGTTCAACCTATAAGTAGGTTTGCTTGGTAGTATGGCTCTTGATTGTAAGTCAACTACATGTTTGACACCTCAGATGAGAGGCAAACCTTCTAGTAACTCATCTGGAAATAGGTCAGCAAACTCTTCCAGTAATGTTTTCACCTTGAGGGAATGCTCCATCTCCTCGGATCTCATCTCTAGCATCCTTTAAACTAGTAGATAAGTTGGTCCTTCGAGCTTCATTTCTCTTTTCAATTCGACTTAGGTCAATACCAAAACCTTTTTCTTCAAGGTTCAACTCAATTAGGACTACATGACTTTTACTTACATAGTAGTCATTGGACTTAATTTCATCCTCCTGCCTCCATGCTCCATAGAACATGTATTCCTTCTTTCATCATATATAACTACTCAATAAAACATCCATAGTCACCTAAGCAGAATGTAGGACATACTCATGACCAACACATCACAGAGTACTTCATCTCGGTAACTGCTAATGCAGATCAACACAAATACCTATTTGTTCACTTGTAGGGCTCCTTTATCATTGAGCCAATGAAGCTTAGAAGGCTTTAGGTAGGGCTTAATTAGCAATTTTAATTGCTGGACCATAAATGTAGAGGCTGCATTAGTACATCTCCCATTATCGGTGATCAACACACACAAGGACTCATTTACCTTACATTTGATATGGAAGAGATTTTCCCTCTGTTCATCTTCAACCATAAGATTGACATTCATTGTCCTTCTCAACACTAAAGTGGTTGGCATAAAGTTGCCTTCCTCATTATAGATAACTTCCTCTTCGAATAGCTCAACCTGTCCATCCTCTTTCAACTCCTTTACTTCCTCATTAGTGTTGTCCACTTTGACAATCAGCATCTTGCCTTAGATTATCATAGTTCTTCTAATTGGATATTGAGTGACCATGTATCTAATGCCTTGGCATTTGAAACACTTGATCTTACTCATCTTCCTCCCTAAACTCTAGCCCTTCTCAAACTTCCTTGAGGGTTCCTTCACCTCTGCTCAGGTAATTTGAGTAGGTCAGACCTCAGTAACCTTACTTAGTTCTATTTGCATAGGTCTGCTTGGAACAAATCGACTACTACCAGGTCAGTTGATGGGTAGTCAAAACCTTCCTATTAGGTGCTTTTCTATCCTCTAGGTAGCTTAGACTATATCATCAAGCATTCTAATATCTAGGGTTTTTAAGACATCCCTTATCTCATACTTCAATCCATTGATGAACTAAGATACAATTCGGTCCTCTAGTTCCATGACTTCACATCAAATCATTAACATTTGAAATTCCTTAGCACAAGTGTCTACACTCGACCTTCCTTACCTTGGCTCTTGTAGTCTTTCGAAGGCATCTTACAAATAATAGCTAGACACAAACCTTCTCTGCATAACCCTCTTCATTTTATCCTAACTCTTAATCTCTCATTCTCTTGCCCTTCTTTGGGTAGCTTATACGTTCTTCCACCATAAGGTGGCATAACTAGCGAACTCCAACATAATAAGTCTAACCTTTGCAATGTCGGGTACATCATGGCATTCAAACTACTTTTCAATCTCATCTACCTAATCTAGGTAGTCCTTAGAAAAACTTGGAATATGCATCCTTAACCCTTCAACTCTAGGGGCTCGTACATTTCTTTCTTCAACCTTGTAGTACTCCTTTGCTTCGTCATCTCCTCCCTCTTCTTCCTTAATTTCTTCAGGTGCTAACTTTTGCTTAGCATCCCTACTTACTCCTTTAGATCAAGGTAATCAAGCTAAGGCATTAACTTGGCTAAAATGACCATTGCATCACTTTTGCTGCTCTACTCTTCTAGTAGGGTTATTTCTAGCTCGTTGTCTATCTTTGTGGATAACTGTCACCAAATTGACTGCCAAGTTGGTAAGCTTATCTATATGGTCACCCAATAATTGAGGTATGAAGCTTCCTTTTTCCCTTTGAACACTTGAATCGAACATTATTGGTTAACTAAAAAAAATGGATATTTAAAGCACCACTCAAAGTTCTCTCCGGTAACAAAAACAACAAAACAATAACTACTAATCCCACTACTACAACAACTATATAGTGAATGAACAACAACTACACTCTATTTTTACATATAGGAAACAGGAGAAAACAAAGCACAGAACTCTTCTCAACTTCCAAAATCCTACCTAGCTATAGAACCTCCATCACACGAGGGCAGTAACAAACCACTCAAGGAACATAGTAATAGAACCCAGCTTCGAATGTAACTAAGCTTTGATACCAAGATGATACAGATTCGTAGATGAACACATGAACCCAATATCATGCATAACCAAAGAAGGTGGGTCCGGAGCATGAGATGGTTCGAAAGATAAATGGCCGTTGAAGGATAAGTAAGGGTTCCCACACCAATGCCTCATACAAGCTCTGGTCACACTTAATATAATATACAAATATAGTCAAAGGACACTCGCCACTAGTCCACGCTCAATGGGATAGATGAAAGTAGCTCAAGAGTAAGTAGAAAGAACACTTAACTCAAGAGAGTGAGAAAGATCAGTGTATTCTTAGTATGATGATGATGTAGCTATTACAATTTGAAATTATTTATAGTACCCAATTAAGATAAGTCTAGGATATAGGAAATTATAAAAAAGGATTTCTACTAGCCAGGAAAAGGGGGAATAATTTATAAGGGTATTAATGTAATCTTGCAAAGAGGATATCCACTATCAGAAAGGACCATACAAATGTCAAAAAAGGATATTAGGCATACGGTTTACTTAGTTTATGGTCTTCTTGACATTGTTGGCCGAGTAAGGATGGATCCCAATTAGCTCAGGCCAGTGTTTTAAGTTCGGTAGCTTAGGTAGCTAAGATTGGAGCGGGGTTGATTTAGGGGCAACTCATTTGAAGGTCGGCCTCGGATGATCTACTCCTGACTATTGTCAACTCGGCCTCGGTACTGGTGAGGGTTGCATCTTGATTTGAAGCTTAGAATGGTGTTTGGTAAAGTAGGTTCGACACATCGATTGGTCACCTTAACAGCTTCTTGGATAGTGTAGAAAGCAAAGTAACTTGACAAATTGAACTAGGGCATGCACTATTCCTCAATGCCTAACTTACCTTTGATAGCTTAGTAAACCATCCAAATGAGCCCTTGGGTTTAGGAATGTGTGATTGGTCCTTGATCCCTATCAAAGAAGGTGACGAGTAAACTATAAACTGCTTAATCCCTAAGTCCTATATCTAATCGATGATAGGAAATGGATGTCCATGGAACTCTAAATTTTAAGTAAGGATGACGAGATTTAAAACCCTAAGCCCTTGTAAAGGTAGTAGGTATGATAACTACAAATCATCTTAAGGATGATGAATCATAGTATATCCCTAAGTTTAGTAAATGGATGACAAGTTAGTAAAGGTCTAACAAGCCCTAAGTCTAGTAAATGGATGACAAACAGCTTAGCCGATCCTAAGCTATTAATTAGCATTGGGCCAAAAATTCTAACATGTAGGGATCTCATTAAGGGCTTCTAAGCTGTTAAAGAAATAATAAAATAAGCTTAGTAGGTAGGCAATTTAAATTTGTTGAACAACAAAAATGAATGTCATTACAGAATATAGTAATCAATTGTACCAACTTCCGATAGTACAAAAACAAATTTAAGATTTAGAGAAAAAGTAAAGAAAGAATTCTTTCAAGGAAAATCTTATACGATACCAATGTTGGCATACTAACTTGAGAGTAGATTTCAATCAGAGAAAAAAAATAGAAAAAAAAAAAAAAGGATGAAAGGAAATTATTGGTCTATAGCTTGAGTAGAGGAGACATCCTAGCCATCTAGGCCTTGAACAATATTTAGTTGCGAATCAATTGAAGAATTAAGAGCTGCTATTTCTTGGAATTTAAGAGCTTCATCTTGCCCTCCTTTATTCGTGAAATCAATCGTTGGGATACTTGCATCCTCCATTGCCTATTCTTCTACCTTAACCTCTTCCTTGTTAGCTTCTTTAGCTCGGGCTTAGGTATCTTACACTTGCTCAGCAAAATGTAAGTAGTTGAGATCGTATTCAAGGTGATAGATTAGGACTCCCCCCCAAGAGATAAGTTGATCCCATATAACACCTTTTGGTACATTAATCCTTTATACTCTTCACTCTCTTGAATATCCTTGTAGGCTTTATCATAAGGCCATTGATAAATAAAGCTCTGCTCCTTTTCAACTTCGAGCATTTTGATATTCAATTCTTCATAGGAGCTTTGCAAGTGAGTAAACTCCTCACTATGTTTAACCTTGAGGGATTCAACCTCATTCTGTATTTTTAGGAGGTTAGACACGAGCATAGAACTCTTCCTTTGATCATCGACTAAAGCTACCTCTTTGTCTTCTTAAACTTTAGCTTCTTTCTTAGCTTTCTTTTTCTAAGCCTTGAACTTACCTTTAGCTTTAGTCTTCTCCTCTTCTAACCTAGCTTTCTCAGTTCCCTACTTCTCCTATAAGCTCTTCTTCTTGGCCTCCATAGTAGCTACCTAGTTCTTTGCTTATTCAGCAAATTGAAAAAAAAAATAAAAATAAAAGAGGAAATTATGAGCTTAAAGGAATACAAAAAAAAAAAAAAAAAAGAACCAAAGATAGATTGGAATGGATGACTTACAACATTCTTTTCTTTAGTTAAAGCCTCCAAAATCATAAATAGTCAACGAGAGTTCTAAAAGATCAATATGAGGTTAAAAAAGTGAACAGTGAGCTTAGCAGGATTAGATTTATGAGGATGAAGAGACTTACATCAAAGCAACTGGAGGCAACCAAGTGCAATAAGCTGTCTGACTCTAAGTTCTAGTAGAATTTGATTGTATTAGTCAAAGGTTGGATGCCATTAAGCAAGTAGATTCCTCTAAGTAACTCACAAGCTACCCAACCATTCCTTAAAGCAAAATTAGTAGTGTTGACATGCCAAGTCCCTAAAAAAAAAAGAAAAAAGAAGCACCTCAATGTTTTATTTTTGAGGTAAGGTAATTGAAGTTAGGATTCTAATAGGGGCTTCCTTCCCCTCTTATAGGTTGACAAAATTCCCCTTGGACTTAAGCTTATCATCCGTTAGAGATTTCCCATTTTCAATATCCTTCTCCAAAGGAGCACATTCATGTATGTTAGGTCGCTTCCTCGGTTCAGTAACCTCGACGACCTTCCTCTTGGTTGAGACCTTGGATTGTTGTAGGTCCTTAACTCTTTTGGTTTGCCAGCTATCTTTCTCTTTTAAAGTGGTGGAAATGGTGGGCTTTGCTATAAGTTTTACTAAAGCCTTTGGTGGTATCTTAGCTTAAGATTTTGGCAGTTGCTTGGTTGAGACTTATTTGGCAGAGATCCTTTTAAGATCCTCCTTTCCTTTTGATCAAATGCTTTTAGCTCAGCAAACAAGTCCTTAAAACTATAATCTTTAAGTATCATATCTACAACAAGCCGCTTAAAAGGTCAGATAAGAGAAACAACAAAATAAGAACTAAAGAGCTTATGAAAGCCATGTCGAGCATAAGCTAAGAAGACCACTCTACTTTTAAAGTAGATGTGAAGGTCCCTCCTCTTACGAGCCCCTCTCAACACAGCAAGATCACAACAATCCATACCTTGCTATTACTCAACTTCAACCCCCTTATCAAGGCCTCTAATGTTCCAATCTAAAATACCACTAACCCTATTGTCTACTTGAACTTTATCCCAAAGGAAGATCAAGGCACCATTACAATACTTGGAGGTTATGGCATTCACATCCTAAAGTGATAAGATTTAGGTTACTAACCCAACCAAATACTAGAGCCCAGCTCATTTACTCCTCACCCAAATATCTCATTTGATTACTTATCTTTATTTATGTTATTTGGATAACCGATTTCTTGTACTATTCCTAAATTACCCTTGTGTTTATTTTGTATTTATGGGAATACCACTAGTGAATCCTTTTAGTCCTTTTATTTACAAGTTTGCTACAATATATAAATAGAACACATGTATCGGGTTTTAGGTAGATTTTGCAAATTAATGAAAAACTCTTTGAGTCTTTTCTCTTGGAGTGTTGTTACAATAGTAGTTATGTTAGGTTTATGTTTGGGTATGACATAACCAGGTTGAGTTTATTCATCGGAAGTAGGTATTACTCCAGTCTACAGTAATGTTCAGTGAGAGAGAGAGTGTTAGTGAATGGGTCTATAAGTTTGGTGTATGTCCATCACGTACGAAGGAGTGAGGAAGTTGTGTGTCTTACTAGTAGTTATTGTTGGTCCGTGTTGCCCTTTTTCTCTAAGAAATTACCGAGCTAATTGGTGTTAGAGCACATTCCACGAGTAGTACACCACCTTAGTTTTGAAAATTACTTGACATGGCATATGAAGGTGAATACGATTACGAATATTTTTATGAAGATGTTATATCATAAATTCTAGAATTTGATAGACATGGATTTCCATATGACCATTTGGATTGGGAATTTCAAGTAGAAGGAATTTTGTGAGATTATCCATATTTTGAGTTTAAGAAAGAAGATATAGTGAGTACATAACTCAAAGACTTTGCTAAACTTTAGTGGAAGAATGTGAAGAGAGAAAGAATTTTGAATGGAGGAGAAATTATGTGAACATCAATGAAGCACTTACTAAGAGGAAAATTTATCCCGCTATATTATCAAGACGAGTTATATGAAGAGTTGTCAACATTGAGGCAAAGGGCTATGACTATTGGAGACTATGCATACGAGTATAAGACAATCTTAAGGTGATGTGAATTGTATGAGCCTTGTTCTTCTACTATATCTCGATTCTTAAGAGGATTAAACAAGGAAATTGCTAGATATGTTGATTTTTTAGGAATTAGAACCTTGAATAATGCTATTTAGGTAGCTTTGAGAGCATAATCCATATCTTCTTATCAAGCTAACCTTTCTAATGTGCTGGATTAGCTAAAGATGATTAAAAAACAACTTGAAGTTTTCAAGGATGAAATGAGATGATAGTACAATGCCGAATTATAGGGTATTGAAGGAGGAGTTGATGAGGTTAAGATTGCTAGAGAGGCAAACAATAGAGAAGAAGAGGACTTAGTTGAGTTGAAGTCAGAACCCCATGTTCCGAATATGGTTTCATTACCCACTATAGATGCTATAGACAATAACTATAGGTACTACTATATTTGCCTTCCTCATATTAGGCTTTTTTATCTTGATCCTTTAAGAAGCTTATATGGTCTTGATATGAGCCATAGTAGTATCATACCTATGAGTAGTTATAGATAGTTGGTTGGAGTTTACCAAGGTTATGGTGAAGGATATATGTATTAGGGATGTGTTATGTTGACTCTTAGTACTCTTGTATTGGAAAGATTTAAGATATGTAGATGGAAGGATAGATCCATCATGAAAAGTTTAATTGATAGAGCTCATGACGAATGGAAGGAGTATTAGCTAATGATGACATTAATAGAGGAGCTTAAGTGCTTTTCTATGTCTATGTTTCATTTTTGTTGGTTGATATTTGATCTTACTAGGATTTGGAGCAGCCAGTTACTAAGTTTGAGGTCAAAACTTGTCTAAGGGAGAGGGGATGATAGGATTCAAGGTACTAACCCAACAAAATACTAAAACCCAGCTCATTTACTCTTTACTGGGATATCTCATTTGATTACATATTTTTATTTGTGTTATTTAGACTTCTTATTTCTTGTATTATTCCTAAAATGCCATTGTATTCGTTTTGTATTATGGAAATGCTAATGAGGTATTCTTTTAGTCCTTTTATTTATAAGTTTGTTACTATGTATAAATAGAACACATGTATAGAGTTTTAGGTAAATTTTGCACATTAATGAAAAACTCTTTAAGTTTTTTCTCTTAGAAAGCTTTCTCTTATTAGCCCTTATCAATCCCTTTAGTAAGGATTGTAACAAGCAACTCTAGTTATCTCTTTGCGCATCATAACAAAGTGATGATTAAGCTATGGCTAGATAGCTTATAGATTTACTTAACCCATTCTATTTTTGCTCCTTCAGTAAGATCGAATCTATCCTGATATTGCTGCCCTTATCGATTCTTGGTATGGCATATCATAGAGGAACTATCTATTATTAGAAGCTTCTATGATAACATTGTAAGCCCTTTGATCATTAGGAAGTAAAAGTTTAATATTTGACAACCGGATTGGTTGACTCTAAGTAGTTGGGAAATCTAGTCGGGTAGTCGACCTGACTACAACCTACTTCCATTTCTACTCATGAATTGAAGATTCCAACCCCATCAAAATCTTCCTACGAGGATGGGCATAGATGTAGAGCCAACGCTCCTTCTTCTTCGGAGTGAAAAAAGTATCCAAATAAGGTAACCGTAATCTTAACTTCTAAATTCTCACATATACACTCAAAGGCCATAAGTAATCTATAGGAATTAAGAGTATGCATGGAAGGACATAGATGATGTATGTAAAATAAGATCTCTGGAATACAGTAAAGGGTAATTTCTGACCGACCTTGAAGTACTTCTCAAAAAGGGCAAATTCTTAGTCTTCTAGCATTGTGATTTGCTTATACGATTAAGGTCTCTCGAATGACCAAGGTTGGGGGGCACCTATAAAAGTAAGTTGCATGGCCTTGAATTCTTGTTCGCTCACTATACTTATGACACCATTTGGACTCATATCATATTAAATCCCAATGTATAGAGGTAAGGTAAGAGAATTACCTTCATTATCAACTAGATACTCATCATATGGAAGTTTCATGATCTTTCATGGCTTGAAGGCTCGAATCCTTGCTAACCTAGTATAGTCAATTAAATCCCATAAACAGTCAGTAACATCTAGATTTACTATGCGAAGGGTTTCTGTTCCACCTCGAAAAGGTGAAGTCGTAATAGTCCTACCCTATGAGTCATCCTAAGATAGGAATTATCCTTACAGTTGCTATCTTAAACCTAATTCACACTAGACAAACTCGACTTTACTCTTTTGAAGTGTCCAATTCAATATCTATTTGATATAAATCTGCAAAGTAATCTTCTAAAAGAATTTGTTAAAAATAAACTTGTAATTTGACCTTATAAAAGAGTGGCAGTAAATCCCATAGGTACTTATCATTTCACATAAAAACGAAAATATTGAAAACTACTAAGCCATTTGAGGAGTCCTGTGTAGTTTTCCTTAAAAGATAAAAAGTATACTAAGGGCAACAACCAGCCATTTCTTGTTGCATCTTACTCCCGTCCTAATTTATTAGTATTCTGGTGTTAGGTAGGCACTTGTAATCCGTATAAGACCTGTAAAACAAACTATAAAGGAATGAGCAATAACTTACTCAGTAAGTGGGATAGAGATAGAAGTATGCACTCAATACATTACAAGTAGGGTTTTCAATTAAGTTGGTTAGATGCAATGCATGTACAAGCAAATGCTATTGTATGATGTTATTCGATTTGTTGTGACATCAGAGAAAATTCACCCGCTTTAATCTGGGTTGAGGAGATTGACGTCACATACTCATGAATCAAAACCAAACCGAAGCTTATGCAATGGAGAACACCGTCCTTTTGTGACCACCTTCCAACCATGGCCTCCAACCTTGCCGTAACCTCCTCTCCTATCACTTAGTTCAGCTAAGGGTAAGGAAAGGGCTATTTCAGCTATCCTTATCAAAGGGAGTCCATATTTGGCCCAAGAATCCTAATGGTTACCTCTAGTAGATTATGATACATATCAAGTTAGATGTTAAGTCTAGTTTGAGTTAGTTTATTGTTAAGGTGATCAACTAAACTTAAATAATTCAAGTATAATATTTGTAGAATAACCATAACATAGAGCTCAACTCCCATCATAGCAAATCAAAACTCAACCATAAGCGTTGCATACGCATAAATAGCTACTTGCAATCACAAGCCAATAGATACAACAGTCTCTAGATATTCTTAAGTAATACCCTAAAATCCTATAAAGTATTAATTTAACTTACCTATCCTGATGCTCACTTTGAAAAACTTATATTGTCAGCGGTCTAATTAATGGGATACCCTATATATACCAAACCTAAATTCAATTTTTATAATAGTTATGAAAACATTAGGATTTTATCTAAAATGGTTATATATATATATATAAATTATATTATAATAATAATATACAGATTTATTTATTATATACATGTATATATCGAGTTAAGTTATTAATTATTAATAATATATGTAATTATACTATAACATATAATATATCGTTTTAATCGTATCGAGATATAATTTTAATTGGTTAAATCACATTTTAATTCTAATAGAGTTATCATAATACATACATTTTAGTAATATTATAAAGTTATAGGTTATATTACCTAAGATTATCGGATTTCAGTAAAAATAGTATCATTGAGTTTGTATAAACCTAGCGACACCTATTATGGATCTTATTTTTAGAGATAATTTTTAATAGTTAATTCGAGTTTTTAACACAGTTATATATATATTTAATCAAATATTATCGTATTATATGTAATTTATGTAATTAAACCATATTTTACCTAATTTGTCGATATAACCGATAATATAGGTATTATCCAACCTTAATATCTCTATAATGTATTCTAGTTATTAAATTATTATTAAATATATTAAAAATATAATTTTTATCCAATATGACTAGTACACATATTGATTTTTTTTATTCAACTATTTATCATATTTTCACCTATCATTACTAGAATTGGGTATCGATTCATTATTTAAGCAATTTAACTATGTAAATTCATAATAAATAGCTCGAGTTAGCAAATAATTCCCCAAAAATTTCTATACAATCCTAAAAATATACTGATTCGATCATCACTTAGTTTCATATTATCGATTCATCACATATATATTCGAAATTACGATTTTTTCCCTAAATTACACTTAATTACCCAAATATGATTCTTTTTGCACAAAATTATTTTCAACCTATCCTAATATCATTATACTTCATTATAAATCAGTATAGGTCAACTTCACCATTTAATTTCATAAATCCTATTTATTTCACATTTTTAACCTAATTTTGAGCTATTTTTAAGCTGAAAAATACAATAAATATTGAAAATATTCAACTAAAAAATTGGGATACATAGAAATTGTCTATATATCATAAGTATCTTATACAAAAAATTTGAACTAGAAACTACTTCATTTAGTGTATTTATTTTG
Source organism: Lumnitzera littorea (assembly GCA_024138015.1). NCBI lineage: Eukaryota > Viridiplantae > Streptophyta > Magnoliopsida > Myrtales > Combretaceae > Lumnitzera > Lumnitzera littorea. Next base: position 66,512,383 of record JAMXBB010000012.1, on the reverse strand, counting down.
AATTTCAAATTTCGGATGAATAAAACATTTATTAAGCAAGTACATGAAATATTCATAATTTTGTAAAAATAAATTTACTAAATGAAAGTACATCTAAAATAACTAAGGAATTAATTTTTTTATATTTTTCATAATTAATTTAATAAATTTTTGGAAATAAAGAAAAACAAGGCAAAAACTCAAAACCTAATTTCATTAGAGCTCTAGCCACCATTAGCCAGTGAAGAGTTATCGGTCAGCCAAGTCAGTGGTGGCTCTACTAGGTGGCAACAAGGCTCTACGTCGTGGCAACAAGGCTCTACGTCAAGCCATCGAATGGTATGGGAACTATCTCAGCTCAATTCTTGCTTTGTTTTTATTCTAATTTTTTCTATTTTCTTTTGATTTTTTTTCTAATTTTTCCTTTCTATAATTTGGGTTCCTAAACATGTATCTGTTGTAAGGGAGTCTTATTTATAGTAATTAGGGTTGGTTGAATATTTTCTTAATTATTATGTAATTTATTTTAATATTTTTCTTGAAAAACAAAAAGTATAAGGTAGCAAATGGTTGATGATTCACTTTTGAGTCATCATTTCTAGTTGCTATCAAAGTGCCACTTAGATTCCAGCAATTCCCACATCATTTGGATAAGTTTTGGTTTGATTTTGGTGTAATTTTAGTGAAATTTGAATAAATTAAGTATATTTAATTATTATATTAATATGTATATATATATACACTATATATAACACATGTAATGAATAACTATATGCATATAACCATGTTTCTAGCATGTATTTTATTTTTAAGATACTTTACATATTTAATTTTGCTATTTTATCGCTTATTATACATAACTATATAATTTTAGGTTAATTTACAAATATATTTATTATATATACTAAGTATACTTATAAAAATACGTGTACATTCATATAGTATATTATGCTATATAATTTTCTTTTATTGTCGAATTAACTTCTCTCTAAGTACTTGTCATATTCCGAGCTCGGTTTTAGGAGTTTCGATCATTTTTACAATATATTATGTAATCATAATTCTAAAGGCAAAATCGATATTTTGGATAATTATTTTCAAAATCTAACTTCATCGAATTACTTCAACTAACTTTTCTATCTCAGATGTAAAGTTTAGATTTAATCTAATAACTTTTCTTGAAAACCGTAAATTAAGGTATAATTGCCCTAAATTCGACTTTAGAGTCCAATATAGAATAAATTCTTACTAGCTTAATTATATTCTTGATATTTTATTATATTTTTTACTTCCAAGTGTATGAGGATTCCTCAATTAGGGTTATCGTGTTTTTCGTAAGTTTCTAACCTACTCAATTTACTTTCCTGATTACTCTAAATCAATTATCAATCCTAATTATACGAAGACAAGGCTTTATCCTAATACTCAGATATTGATGTTTTGATTGTAGATTTATGGGACATTACAGTTTCTACTGGATGAGGGGAATTACCTACTCTATGAGCAATAGATAGCTCCTAGCTCCATCATTGGCATGAGTTAAGTCATCATATTTGGTTGAAGACATAATTTACCTTGTAAAGAACAATCACTATAAGTGGAAAGTAAGGGAAAGTGCATGATGTGTAAATTAGGGGAAGCAAGGGCTAAAGAAAACTAAAACAATAGTAGGAGAATTGGTAAATAGAAGAAAAAATAACATGAAGGAAAGGGTTCGAAATATAAAAGGACAAAATTTGCAGTATATTTCTAAGGATTCATGGCCCTTATGGTTTCTGATTAATGTGATCCGTTTGATTAGCTATGTACTAAATAGATTGAACGATTCCAATGAAGTTGCTCTTCCCAAAGGACGCACGTAAACTCTAGAATGATCATACAAATCCCATTGATAGTACATGAAACATCATGTTTAGTAGGTAAAGCTTCTCCAATAAGCCAAACAAAGACTAACATTCTAATAAACAATAAACCACTTTAGTGGTTAAGATTGGAACCAAAGACTACAAATTAAATAGTAAGTGTAGGAACCTAAAGTTGCAGTATTTTTTATATATGAATGGTACTATCACTCCTCTTGATGAGTTTATCAAGAGGATTCAGGTTGGGGGGGTAGGGGGTGCAAATGTTAATAGAGGTTTTTCCTAAGGGCATAAAATGATCTACTTAGAATCACTTCTGACCTAACATAGGATCACTTTTTCTCTTTACGTTGCTCAACTCTTAAAGGTCTCACCAATTATATGGGATAGTTCGAGAAAGATTGGCTTCTTGAACTATGAGAAAGACTTTGTCAAAGTAGATTACAATGACCTCCCTTAACTCAGAACAACCATCTGTAGGTTAGACTTTGACTCGATTAACTCTAAGGGGCTCAAATTCTAAAATTGAGCTTGCATAGTTAGCTTCTCTATCCAAATAACCATTCACTAACGACTGTAACATTAGCCATATCCCCTAAAATCAAGGAGTGGTCTTAAATACAAATCAAGGACATGTATTGGATTTAGAGGCAATGGTTACCACATTCCAATTATCCCATAGCTATAAAAGGAGTTTAGATAACAAATGATAGGTTCTTCTAGACACTCTAGCATTCTACTTCTTACTCTGCCTTTCCTTTCATAAACTCTACCTAACCTCTTGTACCGAGGTGAGGAGTTTTCATGGATTAACATCATTCTACCAACGCTTTATCCAAGGATTTGGTACCATTGTAGCACCTCCAATTGAGTTAACAAAGAAGAATATAGAATTCAAGTAGGGAGAGAAAGAGGAGAAGAGTTTTGCCGAGGTAAAAGATAGGTTGACCTCTACCCCTGTCTTGGCTCTACTAGACTTTGATGGAGTATTTTAGCTTAAATGCGATGTGTCAGGAGTTAGCATCAAAGTTATGTTGATGTAAGAAGGTCGACTTGTTGCTTATCATAGCAAGAAGCTTAGAGGAGTGCAATTGAACTATTCTACCTATGACAAAAAGCTTTTGGCCTTAATCCAAGCTCTTTACATATGGCAGCATTATCTTTTATAAAAAGAGTTTGTCATATACATAGATCATGAGTCCTTAAGATACTTGTGGAGCCAATCCAAACTTTCCAAGCACCAAGCCTAATGGGTTGAGTTCCTAGAAGGATTTAATTTTGTCATTAAGTGCAAGCAAGACAAGAACAATGTAGTTACCAACACCCTGTCAAGAAGACATGTTCTCCCCATTGAGCTGTGAACTAGATTGTTAGGTTTTGCCAACATAAAAGAGTAGTATTAGAATGATCCTCATTTTAGCCCTATATATAAGAACTGTAAAGAGGGAAGAGCGATAGATAAGTACCATGTGGAGGGTGGTTATTTGTTTAAGGGTGGCAAGTTGTGTATGCCAACCTGTTCGATGAAAAAGCTGCTAGTGACAGAAGCCCATGATGGAGGACTCTCTAGATACTTTAGAGAGCAAAGAATGTATGAGCTATTAAATGATAGATTCTTCTAGCCTAGAATGAAGTGAGACATGCACTAAATTTTTAAAATCTATGTTACTTGCAAAAGCGCCAAATGCTAAGTCGAACAAGGGAAATCAATGCCTTTACTTGTCTTGACCTAACCCTGGACTAAGTTGAGTGTAGACTTTATTCTTGGATTACCCCGAACAACCCAAAGCAATTCTATCACGATTGTTGTGGATAGGTTCAGCAAAATGGCACATTTCTTGCTTTACACCAAAACTAACAATGCTTTGGCTATTGTTTCTTTGTTTTTGCAAGAAATAGTTCACTTCCACAAAGTATTGGGGAGTGTAGTGTCAGACTAAGACCCAAAATTTATGAGCTATTTCTAGAGAACCCTCTAGCATTGGATGGGAACAAAGCTATTGTTCAACACTTCTTGCCATCCCCAAACCAACGCCCAGGCTAAGGTGGTCAACCATACCTTAGGATCATCGCTTTAAGCTGCAGTGGAAAAGAACTTAACTCACTAAGATGTTTGCCTACCTGTAGCTGAATTTGCTTGCAATATGGCAGTACATACCACCACTGGTGATGCGAATCAAGGCCAAGGATAGACAAAGTTGGTCGTAAGGACGAGTCCAAGCTTACTGAAAGTATTAACCTCGCGAATTTAGCTGTTTAAGTATAGAATCAAATGCCCAAACTGTAGATGATTTCCTAAAGTCAATAAAGCCAGTTAGATTTAAAACCGATTAAAAATCTCAAAACCTAAAGTGAATATGAAAAATCTTAAATTATCAATTGAACCTCTAATCGCATACGAAGACCCTAAAATCTCAAGTATATGTAATTGCAAAAGTTAACCTCGAACCTCATCAAAACCCTAAGATAACAATCGAAGATTTAATCGCGTATGAACATATTAAACCCTAAATGTGTAAAAACACTAGAGATTGTACTCGAAAGTAATAAAAACCCTTAAACTATTACTTTAAGGATATAAAAGCATTAATCCACCATAATTTACCCTAAAATCCTAAGTGTTAATATATTCTCCATATTTTGCCATTTCATTAGTAAACGACTAAAGATAACTTTCAATCATGTATAAATATTTAGAATACTTAAGTGATCCCTTAGAAACTAAGATATTGCATTCTAGATTATATTCATCTTCTAAGTATATAACTAGGATAATATTACATAGAGTTAGGGGTATAGTTGAAACTTAGGTTAAATGTAGTGAATGTTAACACTCTAATTGGTACTTTTCATACTAGTTATACTAAGTAGCTTACCAAATGATGTATATAGAATATAAATACCTAAAGTAAGATCTCATCATTTATTTTTACTAATCAATTCACCAAATGCCTTATTTCCTTAATTTTTCTCTTAATTTTCCTTAATTACTACATTATGTATGGAAAGTTGACCAAGTCAACAAAAATGTCCCTTTCATTTGAAAAAAATATCTTCCTTCTCATGATTTCTTTTCTTTTCTTTTGGCTTTTTCCTTCTTTTTTTTTTCTTTTTGTGCCGTCCACTTCTTCCTTCTTCTAGACCCCACTTTTCTTCACTTTTTCAAACACAAACTAAAACAAAGCAAAGTCCCTTTCTTCTTCCCCTTTCCAACCATATCTTTCCTTCCCCTTTCACTCTTCTTTCCTTTTCAGCTTTTCATCCATTTTCAAGAGCAAAATTAATGTATATACTTATGATACTATGTCTTGCTTCATCTTCTTTACTAGTTAGAATAAGAGTTAGGTTAGGTTAAGTAGTTATGTGTTGTGTATATATATGTTGATTGAGGCTTAAAGTTTCAATCTTTACATATGGAAGTGTAGAATTCTTTAGGCAATGGAAGAAGATGCATGTGTACATGTCTTTGAGTATGTGTACATAAGGGTTTACTAGAGATATACATGTATAAAGACCCTTGTACATAAATATTCATTATGTATATAACCTAAACTAAGACATATATTAACTATACATACCTATACCATGCTAAATATACCCTTAAAACACAAAAGAATGAAATTAGAGAAGCCTTCTTAAGAGGAAATTTAGGCATATGAAATTTGTATAAAAATGCGTATGTAACCATATATATATATATGGGTATATGTACAAGTATAAGTATATGTATAAGTACATAGGTATACATATTAGTATGTTAAAAGTATAGTTATGTATATAATATATGTATAAAGTGTATGTATGAGTACATAAGGATATATATATATATATATATATATTTATATGTAATGAATGATTACATAAGTCATGACATCCTCAAATGATTACACAAGCAATAATATAAGCATAGGTTTATAAAAGAAGAAATAATAAGATTACATAAGCATATAATATAGGTATATATATGTACATAAAAGCCGAAAATCTCATAAACCCTAAGACACTTTCCAAATTGAATGAAACTTCATTAAGTACATGAATTAATAATATCAATATAAAATTCCCTAGGTGTAAGAATCTAATGGCTAATTAAATCATTAAGTACAAACATAGGGTATAAATATAAGTAATTAGACTAATTAAGCTTCAATAGTTAAAATTTCCATAAATTAAACCTATATCATAAAACACGAGCTTAACATCCAAAATGGACATCACCGTGTGAACGTACATCCAAAAACGATGAAAAACAACTATAAGTTCACAAATATTGGAATTAGAATGAAAAATTTACTAAATACATGAAGGAAATCTCATAACTTACAAATATAAGAAACTAGTTACTATTAATACCATTCCGTATGGTAAACCCTATACATATAAGACTTAGGGTATATTGGGGAACTAGATAAACTACAATAGACTTTTAATTAACTAAGGAGTTTGACTTATCAGAATACTTATAAGTGTTACTATATTTTAGGTGTTCAATATTGAGTTCTGGAAACCCCAAAGCTTAAAGAATGAGCAATAATCCAGGTAAGGGAGTTATAATAACTTGCTACTTGTTTGTGCGTGTTACTTATATGAGGTTTTGTTGCTTACTGTTGCTTGTATGTTTGAATGATTGCTTTGCTTGTTTGCTATCATTTGTACGATCGCCTTTTTAAATTAATAAATATAAGTATTAAACCAAAATAACCAATTATACTCGTTGCATGTCTATGACTTAGTAAAGGTATGAATGGAGAGTGCTAGCCTTACAAAAATCTTGAGAAAAGTGTTTTTGGAAAAAAGCTTTTCCACTCTTAAACATATTTTTGTATGATATCTATAAGGGCTCATGCAACCATGAATAATATTTTAATGTTAAGGTAAAGCTAGCATAAGATCTCCAATTGATGGTAAGAGGACTTGCATGTTTATGCCTAAAGGGCCTTAGATGGTGGATGGTCATAGTTTAGGATCCACCTATTTGGATTGGAATTTTCTTTTCTCGACTAGGGTAATAGTTGAGTGTTGCCTAGAGCGGTGGTGCCCCTAGGTAGCCTCATGCGGGTAAGTATAGGGGATAATCGAAGTGTAGACGACATAATTCTACACCTTCCATAGTTCTGAACTCCTATGGATGTGTTGCTTGCATTCATCGTGCATGCAATCATGTTGTATGTAGATAACTTGCCTACATATGTGATGATAATGTGTGAAAACTTGCTTAACCGATAGTGGTGAGGAACGAACTAATTGAGCTGTTATATGCTCACTCCTTCATAGTTTCTCTTACAGGTTTACTTACATTGGGATTAGGATAAGTTTCGAATGCCAAGTGTGAGATGAAGATAAGTATCTTAGTATTAGAAATAGCTGAGTACTCTTTAGATGATACATAAACATCCTTTGTAGATAATTTAATTTTTCTTGTATTTCTTTTATAATATAAGTATATCCTGTCTTATCATTTGGTAGAGGATACCGATTCTCTGCAGTTCTAAGGAACTGTGAGATATCGGACACCTATAGTTATTTATATTTGTATTCTACAGTAAATTAATTACTTAAAAATCAATAACCTTAGTGATTTATTTTTTAGCGTCTTGCAATCTCTGACTTGCAAGGCGGTTTTCATATCATGAGTGCATACATGTTATGGAAATTTTAGGCAATCCTCCTAGGCCCCATTTAGGGTCCTGATAGAAAGCTTTAAGAAGGTGATGGAATTATGCAAAAATAGTAAAAGTAAAGTAAGCAAACTCATGAATAACTCTGAAGATACGATGCACCAAGAAACTTCTAAGGACTCACAATACAACTTAATATGATATACAAGATCGCTCAATGAGGTTACTTACTACCTAGCCTTATTTAAGAGTTAGGATAAGAGTGAAAAAAGAAAACAAGCTAATAAGTGCAATGTTCACAAAAGGGTATTTTCAATATATTGATGACAAGATGATAAATTAATTATGCTGACTATGTGTACAACGGGTATTTATACTTAAGAAACTATGGCTACCTGCCTAAAATGGAAAATAGTAAAAAGATAATGTCTAAAAGAAGTAGTGTACCAAGAGTAATAAAGGGTACAAACAATAATTCAAGTAAATTAATGATTGGCACTACAGATTCCTCCACTTAGGTTTGGGATATGTAGCAACAGCATATTAGGGATGCTTCTAGCAGAAATAGACAAAATAGTATGGTCATGATGGAAGGTTAAGCAGAGGTGCCAATTAAACCTAAGTTTGTTTAAGGAGTGGCTGTAGATATGTGTTAGAGCCCTTAGCATCAATGTTCTCAATCAGGTGGTCAGCTCGGTTAAGGCTAAGTGAGGGTATACAAGGGACTAAGCTATTAGTAAAGCATTCGAGCAGTGGTACACAACTTTTGAGAGATTTGTAGTTACTTGGCTCGACATAAGAAGTTGGCCGGTAGCAAGGATCAAGTCGACCTCAATAGGAGTGGGTTGGAACAAGACAATTAGCCTCATTAGTTCTTCTAGGCCTTGAGCTCAACTATGGGTTAGAGATCCAATAGCCTGATTCCTATCATTCCTTCCTGGTTGATTTAGATTTGGGATCAAATCCTGCTAGTCTTCATCCATTGCTCCTTCGAGGTGATAGGGATGAGGTTAATAATTTTGAAATTTTTTAAGACCCCATAATCTTCGAGTAATTCTAATTTGTAGGCATTGTCATTGATCTGCTAGAGGATTTTGAAGGAGTCTTCAGCTAGGGCGGACAACTTGTTCTTTCTCTTACTTAGGAACCTCTCCTTGTTTAAGTGCAACCATTATATGTCTCCAAGCTGAAACTATATCGACTTCCTTTCCTTGACCTTTTCTTACATTTTCTTGGCAACTTTGTCGATTTGCTAAGTAACTTGTCGTAGATGTACTATAGGGATTGTGCTTGGGCTCTCGTGTCAAGGTCTTCTTGCTTAGATACAGGTATAGGGTTATGATCAAGGGGTAACTAAAGATTAAAACCATAAACAACTTCGAAGGGGATCTGCTTGGTGGTGCAATGTATTATACGGTTGTAAGCAAATTCTACTACAAGCAAACAAACATCCCAATCAACCAAGTTCTTACCCATTATGGCTTGAAGCCATAAACCTAAAGTATGATTGACTACCTCTATTTGGCCATCAGTTTAGGGATAATAAGAAGTGTTGAATAGTAGTTTAGTCCCCATCTGATGCCATAGAGTCCTCTAGAAATGGCTCAGGAACTTTAGATCTCTATTTGAGACTATACTTCTCAACATGCCATATTTGAAGCTATAGCTAAGGCATCATTACACTTAGAGCAAGACACAAAGTGTGACATCTTATTGAATCTATCCATGATGACTATTATAAAATCTTTTCCTTAGGTAATTCTTGGTAATCTAAGGACAAAGTCCATGCTCAACTCATTCCAAGGTCTAGTTAAGGTAAGTAAAGGCATTGCTTTGCCTTCCTCGACTCTACATTTGGCTCTCTTGCAAGTAGGATAACCTTCAACAATTCGATGCATGTCTTGCTTCATTCTTGGCCAAAAAAACCGTCCACTCAACAGCTCATATGTTCTTCTCTCTCTAAAATGTCTAAAGAGTCCTCTACTATTGGATTCCTTAACGAAAAACTCCTTCAATGAACATGTCAGCATACATAACTTTCCACCACAAAATAGATAACCATCCTTCATATGGTACTCATCTACGGTCCTTCCATTAGCATAATGCCCAGGTATAGGTCTGAAATGTGGATCCTTTAGATATTGTTCCTTGATGCTTACGAACCTAAACAATCTGGTCTGCAACGACATTGCCCTTGCCTTATTTCTACTTTATCACAAAGTTAAATCCTTCTAAGAATTCAACTCACCTCGCTTGTCACTTCAACAACTTAATCTGACTTCTGAGATACCTCAAAGACTTATGATGGGTATAAATGACAAACTCTCTCAACAATAGATCGTATTACTACACTTAAAATCCAATTTAAAAATTTTCTCAAAGTTAGGTAAGGCAAACACAGGTGCAGAAATCAACCTTACCTTCACTTTAACAAAATTTCCTTCCTCTCTTTCTCCCCACTTAAATTCAGTGTTCTTTTTTGTTAGCTCGATAAGGGGTGTAACAATGGTATTGAAATTTCTAATGAACCTTCGATAAAAGGATGCCATTTAGTGGAAAATTCTTGCATCGGCATAAGTGGTTGGAGTCAACCACTCGACAATAGCCCAAATCTTCTCATCATCCACTTACAAGCCTCCTTTACCTACTACATAGCCTGGAAATACCACTTTCTCCTAGCAAAAGCAATACTTCTTTAAATTGTCAAATAATCTTTCGGTTCGGTGTACATTGAGCATGGCATAGAGATGCTTATAGTAGCTTGTAAGGTCGGCACTATAAACAAGGAGGTCATCAAAGTACACCATGATACACTTCTCGATCAAATTCCTCAATACATGGTTCATTAGTGTCATAAAAGTGCTCGAGGCATTTGATAAGCCAAATGGAATTACCATCCACTCATAAAGTCCATGTCGAGTTTTAAATGCACTTTTCCACTCATCTCCTAGCCTTATCCAAATTTGATGGTAGCCAGACTTCAAATCAATCTTCCTGAAGACCTTAGCTCCACTCAGTTCATCCAACCTAGGGATAGGATACCGGTACTTAATGGTGATCTTGTTTGCAGCTCAACTATCGATATACATTCGCTAAGTAGCATCCTTTTTTGGTACAAGGAGCGCCAGTACAGTATAGGGGGTGAGGCTCTACCTCACATATCCTTTCTCCAATAGTTGATTGACTTGCCTTTAGAGCTTAGAAGCTTACTTGGGATTCATCCAATAAGCTGGCTTATTTAGTAGGGCAACGTTAAGTATTAAGTCAATGCAATGTTCAATGTCTCTAAATGAGGGTAATCATTCGAGTAACTATTCTGGAAATAGGATGGTATATTCATCTAGGAGCTCTTTCATCTTGAAGGGTAGTATAATTTGCTCCTTCAACTCTAATAGCCTTCTAACCAACACAAAAGTCAGCACATTGACCTTTATAGCTTCTCAAAGCTTAACTCTACTTAAAATTAAATTTTTATTGGATCCTTGCACAAGTTTAGCTTACAATTTGCTAACTTGAGTCGTCATCATTGGGTTTAAAGTAAACTTCCTCCCATCTTTCTTGAACACATGGGTATTCCTAAATCCGTCATGCATAACTCATTGGTCAAAAAGCCAAGGTTGACTAAGTAGTACATGGGATGCACACATGAGTAGTATGTCACAAAGAACCTTGTCAAAATAACTCCCTATAGAGATTGGTAGAAATAATTGCTAAGTGACATTTAGTGTTCTTTTCTTATTTAGCCAATGTAACTTATATGGCTTTAGATGTGTAACAGTCGACAACTTTAGTTTCTTAATCAGGTTAATTGATGCCACATTAGTGTAACTCCTACTGTCTACTATGAGTGCATGCACTTAATCATTCACTTTCAAGTAATGTAGAATAGGTTCTCCCTTTGCTCCTCCTTGGGTGAGGGTTCCAAACTCATTATGCATCAAACAACTATAGTCAACTTATCTAGGTCCTTCGCAAGCACATCTACCTCAACTAGTTCATCCTCTTGAGTGGTTTCCTTCTCAAAAGCAACCTCTTCCTTGGGTCCCTCATCAGTACTGTCCACTTCAATCTTTGGGACATCTCCTTTGATGACCAAAGTTTGTCAGTTCAGACATTGAGTAGCCATATACCCAAACCTTTGGCATTTAAAGCATTTGATCTGGCTTGTCTTCCTCATAGATCCTTATCCCTTCTCATATGATCTTGTTAGGACATCACCATTGAGTAGGCCTTTCTATTTGGCTCTAGCATCTACCCTTCAAGTCAGCTTAGTATTTAACTAAGCTTAGTAACTTCCTTAAGTAGGTCGGCTTGATTGACCATGTCAACTCATCATGGGTCGAGTCAATACTTGGCTTCTTTTCTACCTCTCCACTCATTGGGCTATCTTTATAGCGTCACCCAATGTAGAAAACTATTGAAGTTTCACAATGTCTTAGGTATTACTTCTTAATCCAATAAGGAATTTGGACACTATTCGTATTGACAACTCTTCTACTTTACAGCGAATCATAAGTATTTGGAACTCCTAAACATACTTATTAATAGTTTAGCCTCCTTGCCTCAGCTTTTGAAGCTGAGTAAAAGTGTCTTGCAAATAAGTATCTAACACAAACCTATTTCTAAGTATCCACTTCATCTCAAGCCTAATATTGACCTCTCTATATCGTTCTTGTCTTCTCATGATCTAAAAGCTCTTCCACCACATGGCTGCATACCTTGAGAACTCAACAGTAGTAGTCATTACCCTCTCTCAGTCCTCATACTCATAATAATCAAAAACCCACATAACTTTCTCTTCCTAATCCAAATAATCGTCCACACTTCTAGACCCATTAAAGCTCAGAATTTGAATCTTTACATGGTCGGTAGCTCGTAGTACTCTAGCTTATTCTTCTTCTTTAAACTCTTCTTCCCCATCATCATCTAGATCTCCTAAGTCAATCCTTCTTCTCACTCGTCCTCCTACTCCTTCACCTCGCACGTATCAAGCTGGGTTTTGACCCCTGATATGTCGAGTAGCTTGTGGAGTGTTCTATATAGTCTTAGTAGGTTAATAGGTCATAGCATGAACAACTCCAGTTAGGTCAGCTAAGAGGTTAGCCATCTCATGTAGTCTCTCATTTATGCTTCTAGGGGTGCCTTAGGATTATCGACCATGGTGGACAACAACACTGTTGTCATCTTCAATGCTAGCATTAATACTTAGGTTTATCATTTCTTCGATATTTTTTGTTATCAATCTTCGAATTTGAGATACACTTAACACTATTCTCCAAACTAATCAATACACACACTTTCCATACAAGTTCCTAATTAACCTGTAAACACTTTTAATTATATTGATAAATAAATCACTACACAAAGTATACTTGAGAACAAACTACTACACTCTATTACTTACTCAAATGCTTCAATGATTTCTTTACAACTTTGACACACTACTACAGTAAACATTACTTCACAAAATAAAATACAACTTACCCAAATGTAACCTCTACTTTAATATTAAGATGCGAATCAAAGCCACGAACAGACAAGGTCAATCGCAAGGATAGGTCCCAGCTTAGCTTGAAGAAGGTGATGGGATTGTGCAAAAATAGTAAAAGTAAAGTAAGCAAACCTGCAAATAGCCTTGAGGACATGACACACAAAGAAACTTCTAAGGACTCATGGGACAACTCAATATAACGCATGAGATGGTCCTATGGGGTTACTCGCCAACTAACCTTGCTTAAGGGTTAAGATAAGAGTGAAAAGAGTAAACAAGCTAACGAGAGCAATGTTCACAAAAGGGTATATTCATTATATTGGTGATAAGATGATAAATTGATTATGTGGCTATATGTACAATGGGTATTTATACTCAAGAAACTAGGGTAACCTGCCTAAAATGGAAAAAACTAAAAGGATAATATCTAAAAGAAGTAGTATACGAAGAGTAATAAAGGGTACAAACAATAATTCAAGTAAATCAATGATTAGCATTGTAGATTCCTTCACATAGGTCTAGGATACGTGGTAATAGCATATTTGGGATGCTTTTGGTAGAAACAAAGAAAATAGTATTGTCATGATAAAGGGTTAAGTAAAGGTACCAAGCATTGGTGCCAGGCAAACTTAGGTTCGTCTAAGAAGGAGTAGCTATAAAAATGTGTTAGAGCTCTCCACTTCTTAGCACTAATGTTGCTAATCAAGTGGTTAGCTCAGTCAAGGCCAAGTAAGAGTGTGTGAGGGACTAGGCTATTAGTAGAGCATTCTAGTAGTCGATACATGACTTTAGAGAGATTTATAGTTACTCGCTCAATATAAGAAGTTGGTCAATAGCAAGGATCAACTTGGCTTCGGTAAAAGTAGATTGGAACAAGAGCATTCTCTACATTAGTCATTCTAGGCCTTGGGTTCAATTATGGGTTAGAGATCCAATAACTTGATTCTTATCAACTGGATATGTCCCATTTGAAGTCATTTATGGTTTTAACCACAAACTACCCCTCAATCACACCCCTATGCCATCCATTAACCAAGAAGATCTAGAAGTAAGAACCAGAGCCTAGTCTATCCATCAAATCTATCAACATGTCACCCAACAAATTGATCAAGTTGCTAGAAAACTAAAGGAAAAAGGTAAGGGAAGGAAGAGTAAGCAATTTCAACCTAGAAACTAAGTATAGTTGCACCTAAGTAAGAAAAGATTCCCTAATAAGAGGGAGAATAAACTATTTACCTGAGCTGAAGGACCATTCAGGATACTTTAAAAGATTAATGATAATGCATACCAACTTGAGCTTCCAGAAAACTTAGGAGTATCAAAAGTGTTTAATGTTGCCAACCTTGGCCCTTATTGACTCGAAGAGAAATTGGACTAAGACTAACTAGATTTTATCCCAAATCTCAATCATCCTGTACGAGGTGATAGGAATCAAACCACCAGACCCTTGACCTATGCTTAAGCTCAAGGGCTAAAAAGCATGGCCAGGCAAATTCTTTCCTTTAGACCAACCATTGAAGAGTCCGAGCTACTACAAATTCCAACTTGATACCCTAACCAAGCTAAAGACTCTCGCACTTATCATTCATCTCCAGTAGCTAACTTGAACTATACTTGAGCATCAATTCAGCTCATGCAGCCATCAACTCAGCCAACTTGAATCTAAGCCACACTAAAAGTGTTCGAGGTGAATTCACTTTAGAAGAATTATCTACTCGACTCAGTACAGCCGACCTATTACCCTTGCTTAGCACTTGGGTTTGGCATGAACCAAAATGATGGTATAGAATTATATTTTCTGCCAGAAGGCCATCTACCTACAATGAGCTACGTATCTAAGCAACCATGTCACAGAACACTCTATACAAGATGCTCATTTTGTTGTATTTTCAATTGTACCCTTATTATTCCTTATACATTACTTCTTTTAGATAATACCCTTTTAAGTCTTTTCCATTTTAGGTAAGTTACCCTAGTTTTGGGTATAAATACCCAATATACATATGGCCACGATCATCTTATCATCTTCAAAATACTAAATATACTTCTTTGTGAACATTGCTCTCTTAGCTTGTATACTTACTTCACTCTTATCTTAACCCTTAAGTAAGACTAGGGGGTGAGTAACCTCATCGGACCATCTTATGTATCATATCAAATTGTACCATGAGTCCTTAGAAGTTTCATTAGAATGTCATATCTTGTGGAGCCATTTGTAGGTATGCTTATGTTTACTTTTCTTGTTGTTTTTGCACGTTTCCATCACCTTTTTGAGCTTTCTATAAGCTTAAACCCATCCCAACGACTAGCCCTATCTATACTTAGCCATGGTTTTGCATCACTTTCCACTACTTCTTGCTAAAAGGTATAGATAAAAGTTAAGGAAGAGAAGACATGGTTAGTGTTCTAAAAGGAAAATAGCTATATTCTTTGTTCAAGATATGATGTCTACATTACAAGTAAGTGAGGCTTATATATAGCCTCTTTAAGGTTACATTTCTAAGAAAAGACAAAAGTAGGTAAATGACATATCAGATACAAAGATTCATAAGATAAATGCTTAAAAGGATAAAAACATCTCAATACAGTACAATGAATGAGGAAAAGAATCATTCCGGAATGTTATGCTTAAGGGCACGTGTCAAATGATAATTGGTAAGCTGAAATGGCATGTTCTCTTTTTCTTCTATAGATTTTAAGATCCCAGATAGTTTAACGTTTATTGTTATCAACTCAATGGAAAAGTGATGTACCTAGGAGCTCAGTTATCACTAAGACTAACGTGGCAGATTTGAACAAATAGGTCCTTCGAAATATCAAGGAAAGTAGAGTAAGTAAGTCTACAAACTGATTAAAGCAGCTAATGTGAAGTTGTTCGGAGGATATGACACACCAACGAATACAACATAACTTAACAATTCACTTGATATCATGCATAAGTAAATGTCAAGGTCTACCCACTACTAATCCTGAGCTACTTGACAAGATTAGATAAGAGTGTATGGAAAATAGATTTAGAGAGGGTTATCTTGCAAGAATAGTATATTCAATGTATATATGTAAAGTAAGATGATTCTGACTATAAGGAGATGGGATAATTTATAGTAAGTCCCTAAAGTAACATTATAAATAAAGAAATTACAAAAAGGCATATATAAAAAGGGGATTCTTAGTACATATGAACAAGGATAAAAAGGAAAAAAGACAAAAATGGAAAAGTAATACAATGTCGGATGAAAAGGATAGGTGGCAATACAACACTGGCTCTATACTAAGATGCTCTAAGCATAGTAGGTGAGAGTAACCAAGATGTTGTGGCGACAAGGAGATCGAGAAGAGGAGGGATGCCATAAGAGTTAGAAGGAGGCCGAGAAAAGTACTCAACTAGGAGGTTAGCTCTCATTACTCGACAAGAGACTCTCAATAGCTAAAAGTCAAACCACTCGACACAAAGCCCTCAGCTAAAGGATAGTCATCATCAGTACACGAGAACGAACAAAGCATAGTACAACTACCTAGAGCTTTCAAGGAATTTGGCCATCCTCCTTCTGTATATTATTTCTTGTCATTAGCATGTTGACGAGAGAGAATTCTTCAGGTGAGGAATTAGAGGCCTCCGAGTCATGTAAGATTAAGAGGACTAGTGATCAACAACTCATCAAAAAAGGGAATAGGAAAATTAGCTAACCTAACTTAAGTCAGGTCGAACCTCAAATACTAGGTGCTGTTTAAGGTCTTAGCTGGTTGAGCATCTTAACTACTTAGATTGGGTAGATGTCTAATGCTTGTTAGCTCATGAACTATTCCTATCATGATTATAACTTAGATTAAGTTGGATGAAGTATAGAATACCCTGGTTAATGTCAAAATCTTCCTCCTCTAAAGGTTCTTAAGTTGGTACACATTGGCTAAGTCCTTGTAATGCCCTAGCTCTACTTCAGATAATAGGTTCATAGAGTTGATTCCTATCATCTTCTTGGGGGTTAGAGAGATTTGGCCTCAAATATGCGAGGTCTTCATTGGTTGGCTCTTCTTCTATTTGTGCTTTGGCCTCATCTAGATGGTGAGGAATCAAGTTAGATATGTTGAAAGTGGAAGAGTTACCATAACCATTGAGTAACTTAATTTGGTAGGCATTGTGGTTGATCTTCTTTAATATCTTCAAAGGATTGTCAACTTTAGGTGATAACTTGCCCTTCCTGAGGAATGGAAACCTCTCTTGATTGAGGTAGATCCATATAAGGTCACCTAAGTTGAAAGACACAGCTTAGTGGTTGCAACTACCAATCTCTTACTACCATTCGTTGAAATTAGTGATTTTCTTAGCTATTTGTTGATGTAGTTCTTGTAGTCCTAAGGTTTGGTAGACTTTAGTTTGGCTTTCTTTAGGAGATGTAAGGGTACCGATCATGTCAAGTAGGATGGTTAGGTTGAGGCCATAGATGACCTCAAAGGGGGTCTTACCAATAGTATTGTGAATAGTTCGGTTGTAAGTGAACTCTACAATAAGCAAGCACAAGTCCCAATGTTTTAGGTTCTTTCCTACAACAACTTAGAGTAGGGTACCTAACATCTTACTCACCAGCTTGGTCTAGTCATCTATCTATGGGTACTTAAACTAAATAATGTTTTACTATCCTAATATGAAACAATAGACTTTAGAACTACATATAGGAGATCAACTTCTTGCAAAAACAAATCAGCAATATATAAAGTATTGTTAATTCATTGGCATGAGATGAAGTGTACCATTTTATTGAATTGATCTAAAACTACAAGGATCAAATCCTTTCCTTTAAATGTGCAATGCAACCCTAGGACAAAGTCCACGCCGAAGTCGACCTAAGTTGAGGTTAGCATGGGTAGGGGGTAGGTACTCTCAATGTGGTTCTTTCTTTCCCTTTTCCCTCTTGCACATGTCACAACTTCCAATAACCTTACAAACATCCTTAGCCAAACCAGGCCAATAAAAGTTCTCCCTCAACATGCCAGTAGTTTTGGTCTCACCAAAATGCCCAAATAAGCCACTGCTATAAGCTTCCTTAACTAATAACTCAAGCGTAGAACAATTTAGTATACATAACCTCTTCTCTTTAAATAAGTATCCATTTTTCTGGTAGTACCCTCCAACAGCAATTCCATCTCAAAACTTTTCAATGATGGGGCCAAAGTGCAAATCCTAAGCATATTGCTCGAGAATAAGGGAAAATCCCAACAACTTTGTCTACAAGGTAATCAACATGACATGCTGACATGAATAAAGTGTCAACAACCACGTTAATGCTACCTCTCTTGTGCTCAATCATGGAAGAAAAACCTTCCATGAACTCTAACCACTTAGCTTGTCTCTTTGAAAGTTTACTCTAACTTCTAAGATGCTCCAAGGACTCGTAATTTGTATAGATCACAAACTCTTGAGGTAATGAGTAATGTTACCATATAGTAAGTGCTTGAAAAAAAGAGTATAGCTCCTTTTCATACATAGAGTAATTCAGGGTGGCACCACTATACTTCTCATTGTGGCACTCAAAAAAGAGAGTATAACTCATTTTCATATACAGAGTAATTCAGGACAACACTACTATACTTCTCATTGTGGTAAGCAATAAGGCAGTGCTCTTACATTAGTATTGCACCAATGATAATACTTGAAGCATCGCACTCCTACTCAAAGGATTTATCAAAATCTAGTAAAGCCGAGACAGGTGTTATAGTAAGCTTCTCCTTGATTTCCAAAAAGCTCTTCTCAACTTGATCAATCAACTAGAGTCCTTCACTCTTCTCCATTAGTTTGGTCAAGGAGGCCACAATAATATTGAAGTTCTTAATGAATCTTTTATAAAATGAAGTAAGACCATGGAAACTATGTACTTCAGTGACATTCCTTGGTACAGGGCCATTTTAAGATAGCTTGGATTTTTTCCTCATCAACTTTGATTCCTTCTCATTAACTACATATCCAAGAAAGATAACTTCTTGTTGGCAAAATGTATACCTCTTCAAATTTTCAAATAGTTCATCAGCATGAAGTATATCAAAAATAGCTTAGAGATGCTCTAGGTGTTTAGTTAGGTTGATACTATATACTAGTATGTCATCAAAGTACAAGACTATACATCTCCCAATCAAGGAGCGCATCACATTGTTCACGAGCCTCATGAAAGTGCTCAACACATTGGTAAGGCCAAATGGCATGACTAAGCATTCCTAGAGATCATGCCTAGTCTTTAATGCGGTCTTCCATTCATCTTTTAGTCTCATGCAAATCTAATGGAAACTACTTCACAAATCAATCTTCTAAAACACTTGAGCACCATAAAGCTCGTCCAATATATCATCAAGCCTTAACTTAAGATATCCGTACTTAACAGCAATTATGCTGATAACTCGAATATCATTGCACATGCACTAGGAACCATATTTCTTTTAGGTCGAACAAGGTTGGCATGGCATAAGGGCTCATGCTCCCCACCAATTGGTCCACTTGTCTCTTTAGTTTGGTAACTTGCTTAGGATTCATTCCTTGAGTAGGTATATTTGACAAAGCTGCACCTAGATGTAAGTTGATACAATACTCAATACTTCGGATTGGTGATAGTCCTTTAGGTGTCTTTTCTAGAAATATGTTGAAGAACTCATCTATCAACTTCTAAACCTCTTTTGGTACATCATCTAAGTCTCTCAACTCTAATAATCTTCTATTAATAAGAACATAGGCTGATCAGCCTTCTCAATAGCTCAAAGTTCTTGTTGGCTCAATACTAAAGCCTTCTTCTTACCAGCTCAAGTGAGTTGGTTATGAGTTTCATTCACTTAGCTCAAGTTCATAGGTTGAAGCGCTATCTTTTTACCATCCTTTGTAAAGGTATAGGTGTTCTTATACTCATTGTAGATAACACATCTGTCAAATAACTAAGGTTTCCTAACAATAAATGTGAAGCTCTCATGGTAATAACATAACTAATCACTTCATACCTATAGACATCCCCAACATAGAACAACAAAACTACCTATTCAATTATGTGCAGAGCACCCTTATCATACAGCTAGTGTAGCTTATAAGGTTTGGGGTGCCTAGAAGTTAGCAATTCTAGTCTCTGCACAAGCGTTTAGGCTACAACATTGGTGCAACTCCCTTAATCTACTATAATCATGCACAGTTAAGCCTTGATGATATACTTTGTATGGAATAAGTTCTCTCTCTATTCTTCCTTAAGGTTCGATATTGAGCTCAACACTCACCTCAATACTAAAATCCTTACTTCATCCTAGTTGGCATAGACACATGTTTCTTCCTTCTCCTTTACTTCAGTTCTTCTAACATCTGTCTTTTCCTTCTAATACATCATACCAAGGAAAGATAAGGTCAAGCATATCTATGGAGATGGGTTCAAACTCATAGAAAGCTTAAAGATTAAGATGGAATGTGTATAAACAAATAAAACCTACGATCAGCTGTCAAGATATGACACACCAAGGAACCACTAAGAACTTATTAACCAACTTGATATGATGTACAAGAGGATTTAGTGGGGGTACTCACCACCTAGCCTTGCTTAAGGGTTAGGATAAGAGTAATTTAAGCAAACAATTAAATAAAAAATTGCTCACAAGTAGAGAAACTTAGTATATTCAAGTACAATGTTAAGATGATCCTTACGACTACATTTTACAAAGGTATTTATACCAAAAATTCTATGGTAACATACTAAATATAAAAAAGACAAAAAGGGTAATGTTCAAAATAACTAAAATATAAGGAATGTTGAAGGGCATAAATGAAAAATCAAGAAAACATTTGATTTGTATAGAGATTCTATCAAGTAGGTGCTCAGACACGTGGCTGGCAACTAGAGGCAAGCTTCTAGTAGAAGTAGATAAAAGAGTACAGTCAATCTAGTTGTTATTAAACAAAGTTATAGACTCTTCTAAGGTAAATTTAGCTCGAATATCCTCTAGAAAGCTAAGAGACAGGTCAGCTAAGCTAGTAGGCAAGCGAGCCAAGCTATCAAATGAGCGCTCCTCAAGTCGGCACTTTGAGACAATTGTTAGGTATGGAAGGGTTCAGTTTGGAAATGGCATTAGATTGGTGGGTTGGAGTAGATTAGGTCCTTCTTATGTGGATTGGTAAAGGAGAATGCACTTTACTAAGTTCTCGAGACCTCAAGCTCAGACTCGGATCAAGGGTTTGAAGGTTCAATTCCTATTACCTTCTTAGGCTCACTCTCATCGATATTGTCTACTACGTCACCTTAGAAGATCACAATACGTCAATTGGGACACATGGCAGACATGTGTCCATAACTCAAGCACTTAAAGCATTTTACCTCACTTATCTTACGACTTAAGGCTTATCCTTTCTCAAATGTCTTCAAATTAGCTCTATCATCAACTCGATTATTCAGGCTAGCTTGGCCATCATTAGATTGGTCATTCTTCTCTTCTGTTCTTAGCTTAAGGAGGCTAGTTTTGATAAGGATAAAAGAAATAGGAGCGGGTCGGATAAACGAGAATGGGTATTCGGGATTCTAAAAGAAAAAAATGGGTACGAAGAATAGGAAGGTTTTTTATGGTGAATGTGAATGGATATAACTCACCAAGATACAAACACAATCAGGGGTTTAAGCTCGAAATAAAGTTTGATAAAACTCACGAATACTAAATGTTGCTCGGGATTCAAATGAGAGTTAGATATAACTCACTAACCTGTTCAAATGAAGGGGTTCATCACAATCTTAAGAATAAGATTGATAAGAATACGGGAGAGATTAAAGAGAGTAATCAATACTCAATAATCCGACAAACGCAAGCTCTACTAACTCAAGTACAACCTTGCTCAAAAGAGGAAAGTTTTACTCTCTATATGTGGGGAAATATTCTTCGCTATCTGTATTCTCTATCTATATCTATTAGTACAAATGTTACTATTTATAGCAAGTCCTAAACCCTAGTGGCAAAAGTGTAAATAACTTATAAGGCCTTAAACCCTAAAGAATCTAGCCTATAAATAAAATAAAGAAAAACATGTACAAGAATACAAAACCGTAAGTTTCATAAGGGAAGTCGACACGAGTCTCTCAGTACGTCGAGTGATTCTTTGTTCTCGAGTACTCAACCTTATGGTTTCTTGACACCTCGATTGACAACAGAGTTGATGTCGAGTGTCTATTTTCCTTCCCCTTGTCCTTTTAGCTATAGCTCGGATTCGATAAGCATTAATAGGCTTCGGCTTAGATATGGTTAGAGGCTGATTCCCATCATTAACACGGGTTTGAAAGGAAGTCATCCTTGCCTTTAAGTGTTGAGCTCGGGCCGAGATGCCAAATAAACTCCTCCCTTTTCGTTTTACCATGGGTGCTAAGTGTCTCTAGATTTCCTCAATACTCATCAAGGTTAAGAGATAGCTCTTTCCATCCTTCCGAATAGTGTAAGTGTTGAGGAATCCGTCATGAATTACTTTCTGATCAAACCCCCATAGTCAGCCAAGAAGTAGGTTTGCGGCATTCATAGGCACTATGTCGAAGTCAATCTCATCCTCATATTATCCTACCTTGAATGCGATCCACACTCTTTTATGCACATGGACTATACCCTTGCCATTATACCATTTCAATTCATAAGGTCGAGGGTATAGGTAAGTTAGCAATTTCATCTTTTCTACTAACTCGGCAAAAATGATGTTAGTGCAGCTACCTCCATCAATAACTAGGGAACAGGTCTTCTCATTCACTAGGCACTACATGTGAAATAAATTTTCCCTTTGTTCGGGATCTTCCTTTCGGTTGGCTAATTGGCTCGTCAATGATAAGAGTTCATCTAGATTTTCAGCGTAAACATCTTCTTTGATCAATCCGTCTTCGAAGCTCTTATCACTCTAACTCTCTATTTGAGCGTTAGGTCCTTTGCCTTCCAAGACCATAATCCTCTTATTTGGACATTAAGAAGCAATGTGTCCATAGCCTAAGCACTTGAAGTACTTTACTTCTCGGGCCTAGTTGCCGAATGCCTTCTCTTTCTTGGCAATCTTTTTCTCGACATGGACAAGTTGGCTAAGCTCTCCTTTCTCCATCTTCTTTTCTTGCCTTCTCTTAGCATACCCCTCAAGCTCAAAGCTACCTTGTTGAGGTCAGCTAATCGGCCTCTGATGCCTTCTTCTCCTCTGTCTCTCTACTCTCAAGGCCAAATTAATTAGCTCATCCAAAGAGTTGAATGATTGCAATTCAACTATGTTAGCAATATCATCTCGAAGTACACTTAGGAACTTAATAATGGTGCAGTCCTATGGCTCAGCAATCTCACATCTTGTCATTAGAGTTTCAAACTCCTGTAAGTATTCTTCAATAGTATTTTGGCCCTATCTAAGGTGCTGGAAAGCATCGAGCATCTCTTGCTTGAAATAAGTCGGCATGAAGTGTTGATTCATTAGATGTTTCATAAGCCTCCAAGTTCTGATTGGCTCCTCTCCTTTAGCATCTCACTCGGTAACTAACTTATCCCACCAAAGACTTACATACTCAACAAGGGATAAGGAAGCCAGCTTAACCTTGGCTCGATCATCGCACTCATAGCACTCGAACAACTTCTCAACTTGAGGAACCTAGTCAAGAAATTCTTCAGGTGGGCTACTTCCATAGAAGGTCAACAGTTTTAGCTTAACATTGTCAAGTCTTCAATCAAGTGCTCAAGGTTCATCCCTTGTAGTCTAAGCTAATCGATTCACCTCGGTTCGACTACTTCTATTAGAGCTCTACTCAACTATGTTCCTTCTCACCCTTGGCTCTCTTCTCTAGGCTTCTTAATTTGTTTCAAAGTCAACACTCCTTTCATTTCTTCTTCTCAGCACTAGATGGTTTTCTCTTCTTCTTGACTTAACAACTCTCTTCGGCTATTGCTCATCATTTTCAAGCTCATTGGAACCACTTCCACTGGTAAGCATTCGCTCCCTTCTTTCTTCTTAGCTATCACATCTATAGCCTTTGACTAAACTAATAAGCTCCTCAATGGGATAAGTGAGATTCTGGATCTGATATTCTAAGTAATCAACACATTGTCTCAAACTTTTGCAAGGACTATCACCAATGATGTTGACACTATCCACTAACATTCTTGTTCATATAGTAATTTTCTAGAAAATTGAACAAACAACAAAACAAAATTACAGTAACCTAGAAACAACCACTACTCAGCTTTTATAGCTACCACTACTAACAAACAACTACTACGAACAGTACACTACACTTCAGAACAATGATTAACAGAGAGGTGCAAACCACGAATCAAACTCTAAAGAACACTAACATGCGTGTCTCCTTAAAGCTCTGGTATTAAGATAATAAGATCAAAGAAACAACATTAGACTGTCGAATGAACGGGAATGGGTATTTGAGATTCCAAAAGAAAAAAATAAGTATGAAGAATAGGAAGGTTTTTTACAGTGAATGTGAATGAATATAACTCACCAAGACATAAACACAATTAGGGGTTTGAGCTCGAAATGGAGTTTGATACAACTCACGAACACTAAATGTCACTCGGGATTCAAATGAGGGTTAGATATAACTCATTAACCGATTCAAATGAAAGGGTTCACTACAATCCTAAGAATAAAATTGATAAGAACACGGGAGAGATTAAAGAGAGTAATCGATACTCAATAATCCAGCAAATACGAGCTCTACTCTAGCTCAAGTATAGCCTTGCTGGAAAGAGGAATGTTTTACTCTCTATATGTAGGGAAATATTCGTCGCTATCTGTATTCTCAATCTGTATCTATTAATACAAATGTTGCTATTTATAACAAGTCCTAAACCCTAGTGGAAAAACTATAAATAATGTACAAGGCCTTAAACCCTAAAGAATTGGGCTCATAAATAAAATGAAGGAAAACATGTATAAGAATAAAAAACTGTGTGTTTTACAAAGGAAGTTGTCATATAGTCATTCGGCATACCTTGAGAGTAGTAGTATCCGAATTAGATAGGGTCGGCAATTTGATGTATGGGTTTAGGAAGGAGTCCCTGAACTCTCATGTGGCTTGGCTAAGACACTAGAGAGGTCGGCTTATAATTGCCGAGTTCTAGATTTAGTTGGCATGAGTCTCTTAGTGTCGTACCAAGTGGCTCTTTAATCTTATGTCCTCAACCTTATAGTATCTCGACATTTCGGTCGACGACAGACTTGGTGCTGAGTGTCTCCTTTTCTTCCCCTTAGTCTTCTATAATCAGCTCGACTACAACAAGCATTAGTAGGCCTCAGCTTAGATATGGTTAGAGGCTAATTCCCATCAAGTTCGATGTAGAATAGTAGTCCTTAAAGAGCTAGGATGAGGTTGAATAAGGGCATTACTCTTCTATTTCTCAACCCTCTAAACTATCTTAATGGCTTCTTTCAAAGTGTAAAACCTTTATACTTCCATAATGTTATGGATGTCATACTTAAGTTAAAAGATGAATCTTGATATAGTGCGAACTTCAAGCTTACCTAAATCATCTCAAATCATCAACATTTGAAATTCCCTAAAATAGTCATCCACAATTCAGTTTCCTTAGTGAAGCTCTTGCAATTTGGCAAATGTGTCTTGTAGATATGTTTCAGGCACAAATCTTGCCCTTAACAACAACTTCATATCTTTCCAAGTTCACATACCTCATTGGCCAACTCTCTCTCTAGTCGCATTCAAGTTTTTCTATCACATGGCGACATACCTTAAAAACTTAAGGGCGATAAGTCGAACCTTCACTCCCTCAATATACCTATAACAATCAAACACTTTCTTAACTTTCTCCTCCTATTCTAATTATTCCTCAACATTTCCATTACCTATAGAGGTCAGAATCTAGACTTTGACATTGTCAAGTCCTCGTAAAGCTTAGCTTCTTCACTCTTTTACTTTGTAGTGCTATTCTACCTCTCCATCAAGCTCTTCTTCTTCTTCCTCATCTACTTCCTTAACTTCTTCCATCTAACCTCATCTAAGCAATGCAGCTTACCCTTCCTCCAACTCTATGAGGTCAAGCTTAGTTATTAGCTCAACCTGTATAGCCATATGTTGGCTCTTACTTATGTTCTACTTAGCTACGATAAGGCATACCTTACAGCTATTGTCTAATACCTTGCATGGCTGCAACTACGTTATCAACAAGGATGGTGAGTCCATCAAGCTCATCATCGATCGATCCTGGCATGTAATTGCCTTGTTAACTATGGCCATCACGAGCACTAATATCATGGTCACTAATAATGCCTCATACACTTAAATCTGACATTATGCACTACTTATCATCTCTACCTTCTTTAATAAGGATGACTACAATAGTATACAGAACCATAAACCCTATAGATCAATACTACTACAAAACTACTACTCATATACAATCAGTTGCTACTCACTACCCATAATCATTTTATCATGCTCTTATCACTTCAATACCAAATATAACTTAATGTAGTATAGAGACCAAACTTGTTCTATTTTCATAGTTAGAAATAGAGAGGAATAGAGTAATACAAGTAACTACACTTTCTTCTTGCATCTTGATGCTATTTAGCATCATAACTTTCAAACCCACTTCAAACACTTTACCAAAACTCTATGAATCACCCACAAACCATTGCAATAGCTACAAGAAAGCGCAATAGCTACTAATAGCACTAAGAATAAGAACTTTGATAAGAATTAAAGAAACAATAGCGGGTTGGATGAATAGGATTGGGTATTCGGGATTCCAAAAGAAAAAAATGGGTAAGAAGAATAGGAAGGTTTTTTTCGATGAATATGAATGGATATAACTCACCAAGATACAAATACAATTAGGGGTTTGAGCTCGAAATAAAGTTCAATACAATTCATGAATACTAAATGTCACTCGGGATTCAAATGAGGGTTAGATATAACTTACTAATCTATTCAAATGAAGGGGTTCACCACAATCTTAAGAATAAGATTGATAAGAACATAGGAGAGATTAAAGAGAGTAATCGACACTTAATAATCCGATAAATGCAAGCTCTACTAGCTCGAGTACAGCCCTGCTCGAAAGAGGAAAGTTTTACTCTCTATATGTGGGGAAATATTCTTCACTATCTATATTCTCTATCTATATCTGTTAGTACAAATGTTACTATTTATAGCAAGTCCTAAACCCTAGTGGTAAAAGTATAAATAATGTAGAAGGCCTTAAACCCTAAAGAATTAGGCCTATAAATAAAATAAAAGAAAACATGTACAAAAATACAAAACTGTACATTTCACAAAGGAAGTCAACATGTAATCATTTGGCATATCTTGGGAGTAGTAGTATCCGAATCGGATAGGGTCGGCAATTTGATGTATGAGTTTAAGAAGGAGTCCCTGAACTCTCGTGTGGCTTGGCCGAGACACCGAGAGGTCAGCCTATGATTACCGAGTTCTAGATTTAGTTGGCACGAGTCTCTCAGTGCCGTACCAAATGATTCTTTAATCTCACATCCTCAGCCTTATAGTATCTTAGCACCTCGGTTGACGAAAGACTTGGTGTTGAGTGTCTCCTTATCTTCCCCTTTGTCTTCTGTAATTAGCTCGGGTTTAGTAAGCATTGGTAGGTCTCAACTTCAAATAGGTCTACCTTGGCTCAGATATGGTCGGAGGTTGATTCCCATCAAACTCTACTACAATCTTCACACTTTCCTTCTCAAAACTGTACTCTAATATAACCTAAGCCAATGCTTCTCCGGTGCCGTACATATAGAGGCCATAACATAATGGGAGCAAGAACAAGAAAATAAAGGGGGTTTAGCAAAACTTGAGCAGCTATCAATTAGATATGACATAATAACCAATCCTACTTAGCCTAACCTCCATTTGATATGACACACAAGTGAAGATTAGAGTCACTTGTCGCTACTCCTTACTAAAAAACATAGATAAGAGTTATGGAAAATAAGATACAGTTAGTGCTCTTACTGGAAAATAGCTATATTCTCTATTCAAGATGTGACATCTATGCTATAAGTAAGTGAGGCTTATATATAGCCTCCTTAGTGTTACATTTCTAAAAAAGGACAAAAGTAGGTAAATTACATATTAGATACAAAGGTTCCAGAGATAAATGCTTAAAAAGGTAAAAACATCTCAATACAATACAATGTACAGGGAAAAGAGTCATTTTAGAATGTTATACGAGAAGGTGTGTATCAAATGGTGGTTGCTAAGCTAAAATGGCGTATGCTCTTTTACTCTTATGGATTGTAAGATCCCAAACATTTCAACATTTCTTATTAACAACTTGATGAAGGCTAGAAAGGGTATAAGAGAATTAGCCAACCTGATCTGGGTCAAGTAAGAGCTTGGATAGGTGCTATTTAAGGTCTCGAATGGTTAGGCATCTTGATTGCTAAGCTCGAGTAGGCATTTAGTGCTCGTCCATTCAGGAACTATTAGTATAATGATTAATGCTCGACACTTAAGCCAAATGATGTGTAGTATACGTTAGTTAATAGCAAAATATTCATCCTTGAAAGGTCCTCAAGTTAGTATACGTCGAGCAAGTCCTTGTAATCTTCTAGCTCAACTTTAGGTAAAGGGTCCATAAAGTTGATTTCTATCAACCTTACACATTGCAAAAATGATTAAAGGCACTAATTGAGCTCAAAGAGCAAAACCAATCCAAATGAGAAGGTTCACCAACTATGGTGTTGATAACACCATTTAGGCCCCTATTATTATTGTTGTTACCATCTTGTCTTCCATATCTTTCAACCTAAACAAGTTACTCATCTCAATCTTAATTAGTTCTCCTTCTTTAGGTTAGTCTCTCAATGTTCTCTACATCGTCAGCTAGAAATTTCCTCAAATAGCCTTGTTGGATGGCGTCTTTAATAGAATTTTTCAAATGTACACACTTATTGGTATTTTGACCCTTATTACAATGGAAATCGTAATAAATGTTTGAATTCCTCCTAAAGGAATTACCTTTCATCCTCTTCGACCACATGAGGATCCTTTAGTTTTGAACTTCCATACAAATGTCTAACGGTAGATGGTTAAGGGGAGTATGAGTAGAGAAGGTCAAAATTCATTGTCTCTTCTTATCTCCACTACTTCCTCCTAAGAAGCGATCATTACGATTTCTAATCTAGTCTTTTGCACTTAAGCAAATCCTATCACTTCTTGGCTTAAATTTGTTCAAATTAGTTTCATGTTGAGCTTTGATATTATTTTCCTACTAGATGTATGATGTTGCTTTGGCCCTAAATTCAACAAATGTCTTGGACTTGTTCTTGGCTAAAGACTTGAATTGATAACTGCATTGAGAGCAACACTTATGTCTAACTTTGGGATTTGAATCATTTTGGCCATAAATCAAGCCAAATATTCCCTTATGGTCTCATCGAGCTTCTATTTGATAGTGTTAAGGATAGAAAACTCCTTAACTGGAAGTTTGTTAGCAAAGAAGTGCTATAAGAATACTTTTGCTAGATTATCAAAACAAATAATGGTGTTAGGCTTCAAATGCTTAAACTAAGTGCTTACAACATTTTATAATGTTAATGGGAAGGCTTGATAAGTAGTCACATCACTTAAACTGTATAATTTAGCCAAAGTATGGTAATACTCCAAGTGATCTTCCAAATCCTTAGTCCTATCATATGTCTCAAATTGTGGAAATTTAATGTGTCATGAAATAACTTCCTCTAAAATTTTTGGGACAAAGGGCCTCTTCTTTAAGAAAAATTGCCTAATTATTGAAGCAAGAGCACTAACATTCAATGAACCCATATGATGTGCTTATTGTAAGGCTTTCCCTTTACTAGATCTTTTGAGAGTAGGAACTTAAGTTTCTGGAACTACTCTAGCTTGCTTGACTTGTTGCTTAGGAGAATGGACAAAATCACTTGAGTTCTCCATACTGTTTCGATCTTGTTCATTGTTTTGATTTCATAACAAATTTGTGTATACCAAATTCAAAATCCTATCATTCTTCCTTGCTAGCCATTGGTTTTCCTTAGCTAAGTCATGCAAAGTTGTTCCAACTTAGCTAGCCGATCATCTTCTAAGTGGTGCAGCCTACCTCCCCTCTCCAAATAGGAAGTAACTAAATGAGTAAAGTACATAGAGAGTTCTTATAGAGATTGTTCTCTATACTTATAGACTTCTGTTTGATAACTCTTTTGGAAGGCAATTAAACTGCTAATGACATATGGTATCTCCTAGATTTTGCCATATGTAAATTGTAGGGAGAAGTAAGCGATTGAGTAGTTATTGTCATGATAACTATTGAACTGTTTACACCCTTTGATATTTGTAAAATTGAACTTGATGGGTCATGCCTTGGTAATTCAACCTAAAAAATTGGTGGTCAAAAGAATTATAAAGAGCTGCAAAAACTCCAACAAAAGGTCGACAATAAAAGTACCAATCTAATGGTGCAAATTAAGTGAAAGTCATAGCAAGAAGTAGTTAGGAGTGTAATCATTACGCTTGATATAACTCCTAATTTAGAACAAGTCAATAATATGTCAAGCACTTAGCTGTAGAGATGAAAATCCACTATTAATAGATGGAAATGGAGAGAAATGAAAGAAATATAGGCACACTAGGTTTGTCTCCACTTTTAAAGAGAAAAGAGTGGAATGAATGGAAAATAAAGTCTAACCATTGGATACCCATCAAAGCAAAAATAGAAAGATAAAATAAGAAATATTATAGTTTAACTTATATTTTATTTCCTTCCATTTTCTTTTATCATGTAAGCCTAACATTATGAAAGGAAAATATTTTTACGTTATTCCCTTCTATTTATTTCTTATGAATCCAGCAATAAATGGAAATTATATTTTGTTTTCTTACTTTTCCTATTCATTGACTTCCATTGATTTTCATTCTCTTTAAATCAAATATGCTGCAAGTTTTTCTAATGCAGCTTTCCCCAATTTTCATTGTTTTGACCTTTCTTTTAGGGAGTTAAAAGAATCGCTTTCATGAAGAGAGTAAAATGGGGAAGAAAAGGGGGATTGCATGGATTGACCCTTTGAAAGTATGTGCTGCTTTTATGGATCAAAATGGGAGCAATTGTAAAAGGAATTTATTATTAGCCGGGGGGAATTATAATGATATGCAAATTTAAAGGTGGATTTTCAACGGGAAATTGAACGGCGTAACTATTGATCTTGTAAGGTGATTACATTTTAAGTGGCTTGAGTTTTATAGAGGGTTTTGATTTAACAACATAAAAAGAAGCTCATTTTTGCAAGATTTCCTTAATTAACCCAAGGAATGAAATATTATTAGCATAGAACATGGCATTGAATAATATCTTTCATGTTCACGATATTTATGTCTATGAAATTGTTTAGTCTTATTTTCCTCTAGTTCTTCTTTATAACATTAAAAAAAGCGATGCAAATTATATAAGCGATAGTCATATTCGTAATTATTTAAAGAATTTTTCTACGACTGATCCTTATTCAAAGATGAAGGTAATTGAAAAAGATATAATTTTCATTTGTTGTAATAACTATCATTTTTGACAAACCTAAATCAAACCTGCGTTAATACAAATGCAGAGGTTGTTGCTTACGGTTCCGAGATGCAAAAAGCTCGTACATTCAAACCCAAATAAAAAACAATAATAATAAAATAAACTAAGATAAGATTGAGTTGGATAAGGTTGGTCAAGCCAACTTAATTAAATTAAATTAAAATAAAATGTACGTCTCCAAAAAAGAAGACACAGGCGACAAAAGCGAAAAAAAAAAAAAAAAAAGGAAAATTAAAGAAACCGATGAAACAATTAAACTAAAGAAAGGACCCCACATAATTAAATGGTGTTTTCATTTCGGTCAATAAATTGAAGAAGCACTGTATGTGTATGAATCACTCATGGAGTTACAGATGGAGAAGAAGTTCTGTCGTTGTTTGGATACCTGGCATCTCCATCTTTCTTCACTCCAACTCCCAAGCAAAGCAAACACCATTCAGTTTCAGTTCAAAGTAGTGGATAAGGTTACCGTCTCACCCGGTTGCCAGTAGCCACCCATGCAGCCCGTTATAAATTTCGTTGCCAAGGGAGCCCCAATTTCAAACCCAAACCACCGAGTGTAAATTCGTTGTCTTGTGTGACCCAGAACCAGAACATTTATAGGGAAAAGAGAGAGAGAGAGAGAATGGAGATTGAGAGTGGTGTGAGTGATGAAGTTAAAAAACAACCTTCTTCTTCATCAGCAAATACGAGTCCGAGTCCGAGTCCTAGTCCTTCAAGGGAAATAATAGTAGTAGCATCCATAGCAGCTGGAATTCAATTCGGTTGGGCTTTGCAACTTTCCTTGTTAACACCGTACGTGCAACTCTTAGGCATACCCCACACATGGGCTGCCTTCATTTGGTTGTGCGGCCCCATCTCCGGGATGGTGGTCCAGCCAATTGTGGGGTACCACAGCGACCGCTGCACCTCCCGCTTCGGCCGTCGCCGTCCCTTCATTGCTGCCGGCGCTACCCTTGTTGCTCTTGCTGTTTTCCTCATCGGTTATGCTGCGGACCTAGGCCACCTCTTCGGGGACTCCCTAGATAAGACCCCTAAGACACGAGCCATAGGGGTGTTCGTCGTGGGGTTTTGGATTCTAGATGTTGCTAACAACATGTTACAGGTATATTCTATTCTATATAACACGATCATGTCTCCTGCTAATTGATCTTATCGTATATTATAAAATGCATGTTTCTCATTTTGCATGGATTATATATGCTTAACAAACACACGCACATATAGTTTGATCGCATGATGATATATATGTATATATATGACTCAAAATGGCTCCATGAGATTCGACAATTAGCTAGGAAATAAATATTTTCGAACACTTACCTAGTCAACTACTAGTTTTTTTACTATTAATCAAAGGTAAAGTGTCGGTGATGATCTAAGGTGGTAAACTGAAAAGAAATGTATTATTTTTCCTGTGATTATTTTCCGTTTATGGTATATATACTAAAGCGTGTTATCAAACCATCCTCTCTTACCACAAGAAGCTACTTGCTATTGTTTCCTACAATTCAGAGTTTAGTATTGCATATTCTTGATGCTAAACGAAACCAATATAAAAGAATTTGGAGAAACGATTTTCTCCAACCGACTTATCAATGGATATATCGACTCCGGCTCTAGCTATATAACACTATATGATGTGTAATATTTTGTCACCATGACTAATGTAGACAATTATATGTAACATTCATGAATTTTTAAAAAGGAAAATTTCTCCAATTGTATACTTGATGAATGCATACACGACAATGATGCAGGGACCATGTAGAGCCCTTCTGGCAGACTTATCAGGCATGAACCAGCGAAAGACACGTAATGCAAACGGCTTCTACTCATTTTTCATGGCGGTAGGCAACGTCATGGGTTTCGCCGCCGGTTCCTATACCCACCTCCACCGTCTCTTCCCCTTCACTGAAACCACCGCCTGTGACCTCTACTGCTCCAACCTCAAGTCCTGTTTCTTCATCTCCATTACTCTCCTCCTCTCTCTCACTGCTGTCGCACTTACCACCGTCTCCGAAACACCCTTAGCAACGCCTTTAGGTAACCCACCGAAGGAAGACGATGTGGTCCCAACAGCCTCGGTTCTGTGCGGGGAAATGTTAGCTGCCTTACGGGAGGTGAAGAAACCCATGTGGGTGCTCCTCCTGGTGACGTGTCTCAACTGGATTGGTTGGTTCCCCTTCCTGCTGTTCGATACGGATTGGATGGGAAGGGAGGTGTACGGTGGGGAGGTAGGTAGTGATGGACAGAAGGGGAGACTGTACGCAGCCGGGGTTCGTGCAGGTGCACTAGGGCTTATGCTAAACTCTGTCGTGTTGGGGGTGGTTTCGTTGGGGATGGAGGTCCTGGCGCGAGGGCTTGGAGGGGTGAAGAGGTTGTGGGGTTGTGTCAATTTCCTTTTGGCTTTGTGCTTGTCCTTCACTGTGTTGGTTACCAAGTTGGCTGAGTCCAACCGCCGATTCACAGGCGCGGAGGTGGGTGGTGGGGGGGTGAGTGAGTTATTGCCGCCACCAAGTGGCATAAGGACCGGTGCTCTTGCTCTCTTTACGGTGCTGGGCATCCCTCTGGCGGTATGTTATTATTGCATGAATTTCATTTCTACTGTATATAGTGTAGAGAAATAAAGTTTGACCAGTTGCCTCATCTCATCTTCCTTACATATTATGTAAGTGATGGTGTGGTGATGGTTCATATATATATGTGTGTGTGTATATAGAGGAATAAGTTGTCATGTTCATATTAGATTTTGAAGGTCAAGAAAGATTACAATGGAAAGATGTTCTCTAAGATACACTAATTAAATCATGCATTAAAATAAATTAAGCAGAAATATGTGATCTGAAGTATTTATGTGGGCAGGTCACTTATATTGTTCCTTTTGCGTTGGCATCAATATTTTCCAACTCTTCTGGTGCAGGCCAAGGTACAAAACCCGACTCTCTTGATGATGACTACTGGTATTTTCTATATTTGAAAGCTTCCTGTAAATCTAATTAGTACTCCATCCGTGTCAGCGCTAATTATATATTTGACATATAATTAATGTAAAAATGAAGAATATATATATATATATATATATATATTTTTTTGTCATTCTTTTTTAAGGATGGTATTATTCTAAATTTTTTTTTATTACTCTCTTTTTTTTTTTTTTTTTTTTTTTTAACAGGACTCTCTTTAGGAGTTCTGAATCTTGCAATAGTTATCCCGCAGGTAACTACCTGAAAGTCAGCAAAATGATCAGAGCTATTATGCAAAGTATTGTATTGATAATAAATTTATGACCATTGGGATGGTGTACATGCAACGCAGATGGTGATTTCAATACTAAGTGGACCATGGGATGCTTTATTCGGTGGTGGGAACTTGCCGGCGTTCGTGGTCGGGGCCATCGCAGCCATGGCAAGCGGCATACTTGCCCTAACCATGCTTCCATCTCCACCTCCTGATCTTCCCCCGACAAAAACTGCAAACATTTCATGTCATTAATCTTGGCTTATTTTGCATTTAATATCCATCACAAGTAATTTTCGTGTTTCTAAATTTTAAAAGCAATCAAAACTTAATGTAAAGAAAGGCTAATTATAGCCGCCCTGCTTCTTCTACATTTTTCTTGCATCTCTCTCTTTCTTGAAAACCTTCT
Organism: Lumnitzera littorea; assembly: GCA_024138015.1. Lineage (NCBI taxonomy): Eukaryota > Viridiplantae > Streptophyta > Magnoliopsida > Myrtales > Combretaceae > Lumnitzera > Lumnitzera littorea. The sequence goes on along the minus strand of JAMXBB010000012.1, from coordinate 66,477,265 downwards.
CTGTGCATGTTAACCTTCTTAGGTGGACTTCAAAGTGCATAAATGGCATATTAACTGTTAATTACAAGATAGTCTTCCCAAACAAAAAAATAATAAGATAATATAAAAATAAAAATAGAAAAGAAAAAGGTACCGTACGATTGCCATACTTTTATCGTATAGCATTGAATAGATTCTTTACTCTATTTTTTAGTTTGTATTTGGTCAGATGTATCGAATATAAGTGTCTTAAGATACTGGATAAATGTTAAAAAATTTATATTATATATTTAGTGATATAAAATTTATATTATATAGTACAAATTAGATATATCTTTAAAATTTTAAAAATGACCATATACGAAGTTTTTAAATCATGACATTACCCAAAAGTTTCCGTTTCTAAATCATAATATTGAAATTGAATAATTATTTCTTTTGTTTCAATCACAAAAATTCACATCTGATAACGTATTGCATAAAACATGGTCACAACATTGAAATTTATTGTAATTTATATAATGAATAATTTTTTTTTTTGTTTCAATCACAAAAATTCGCATCTGATAATGCATTGCATAAAACATGGTATAAAAAGATTGCGTTATTTTATTCTTCTCATATATTTCAATTTTCCTTATAATGTTTTATTCTACTAACTAGGTGCTACCAAAGAAAACAAAAAGATGAAACTAGAAAATGGTACGAATGATTAACAACACAGAAGACATAAATTGGCCTGTATGCATCCGCTATACTTGTGGCTTTTGGTTTTCTCTTTTTCTTTTATTCATTTATTCACTTAGTTTTTTTTTTTTTCTTCTTTTCTTTTTTTTTTAGATCCATATAACACCAACTTTGAATTCTAAAACCACAGACATCATACATCCTAGCATAAAAACTTGTGAAATCTTGGAGACGTGGTTGGATAAGCTTTTAAGATAGGTATTAGATATCAATTAGATGCTGCGAGTTTTTGAAATGTGCTCTCATAATTTTGGTTAATAGGAATATTAAAATAAAAATAAAAACGTTATATGCTAAAACATTTCAATTTGATATCTTATATAAGCTTGAAAATCCATCTCTATCTTGCTTCCAAATTTTGGACTCAAGGTGGTTCCTTCTTCTTTTTATCTTTACAAGCAAAGTAGTGTCTTCATCAAATTTTGTTAGACAGACAAATGATCATAATCATAATCTTAGACATATTAATTTAGCATTAGTATACAAATCACAAGTTCATGATATTAAATAGATGAATAAATAAAAAAGCTATCCAAAGTAACTAATTGAGCTTTTGAACTTGAACATTGGGAATATGATTGGATTAGTAATACTAACAGCAACACCTATGGAGGTTTTGGCCACATCATCACATTACTCAAAACAACTATTGTTGACATACCTTAATGAAAGTAACAACCAAAGTCCCAAAATCGAACCTAATTAACTATGAATGAGCAAAATTCGAATTGTAACTTCAAGACTAGATAGAACCAAAACTTTTATAACATAAACACAAGAAGATTAGGAAAGATTGAATCAAGTTAGATTTATGCCAATAGAAACATGCATAATAAACTATTAGTGTGTGAGTCTAGTTGTGAAGATCATATGCATGCCGTATGATAATGGCACTATAGGTGACTTAGGGAAATGACTTAAGTAGTGTAAATGAGATGATTAGGAGAGGGGAGGAAGGGAGGAGAAGTAAGCAATTTCTATAAAGCTCTAACACAAGATGTGATAGGTGGATGAGCTTAATTATATCAAACCTTACCATTTGTGATGAATGTATTTGTTATTCTTTACTAATTCAAGTGTTTGATCTTTTAAGTAGGGAATTTGGTAGCATAGTGACATTCATCAAGATTCTCTTATGTCCAAAAAAGGAAGGGTTATGATATTTACATAAGTTAATTGTTGATCTTCATCTCTTCCGTTAGATTGCAATGAAGATCAACAACTAAAGTTGACCCCTTCTTTTTATAAACCTAAAATGGACTCTTCATGGGTTTAGGCCAATAGAGGCCATCTTTGATGTGTAAACCAAATTGAAAAAGGTTAGTATTAAGCAGGCTAGTCTAAGGGATCTTACTCTAAACCCACCATGTAAAATCTTCCTCGATCATCTTAAATCTTTATGGACTTAACTCTTTGGGCATTGTTATCTTAGTCTAAAGAGTCAATCCATCAATTACTAAGCTTAAAACCTATGAATCAAATTTAGCTCTCTATATTTTGCTCTTTGACCAAAGTCCTTCTAATAGAGTAAAAAAAGGTTTAAGTATTGAAATAAGCCTTCTAAGTAACTCAAGCATGTGCTATTGAACAACTTCACCTACGCTAAATTTATCTGAGAATTGTCTTAGCAGCATAAGTTCACAGCACCTCTTATTTGCATATCTTGCCTTGATTAAATTGTATTGTAAATTACCTCAAGAGGATTTTATTTTCAATGACCAATTGCTTTGCTTGAGAGAGTTCACTTTTTCCACATAGCTCTTGTGAGGTTTTCATCCTTCACAAATTAGTTCTTGTGCATTAACTCCCTTCATAAATAGGTTTTCAAGTCATCTTCATATTATACCCGATCACCCTTTATTGATATGGAGCATAATTATTCATACCAAAGAAGCAAATGGTCTTGTAGTTTCATTTTTCTTGATAATGTATAATATAAGAGTTAACTAATAGCACCTCAGCTTCATTGTGTATGACTATCTCAAAGCGAATCTGTAACATTGCCTACTTACACATATTGCTTCAGGCATATTGAAGTGACATGCTCCCTATAGTAATTATTTCCTCCACAGTTAGTTAATTAGCACGTTTCAAGTATTTTTGTAGATATATTTTGTATGATTTAAAAGTAGCTATAAAGTAAATTAAGGAATAAGCATTTTTTTTTTATGAATTAGAAGTTGAATCAAGTGAGAAAAAAAAAAAGAGTCAAAATCAACTCATTTTCTTGCAAAAACTGTAAGTTTCAATTCAAAACTCTATACCTCATACATTATCCCACCTACATGAGAAAAACCCTCTATATATTATACAATGTCCCAAGTGCTCTTACGTAGAAAGGTACTAGAGGGTGTAGTATAAACTGTGCTTAGATATAGGTTGGTTATCAATAAAAGTATCTTTCTCTAAGAAAAGGTGTCACATGTCAATTAATATTTGTACTGTGTTCTATGTTACATTAGCTAACAAATAAGTTAGGTCAAGTACTAAAAAAAGTGTCACGTGTTAATATGCACCCCTCAAAAAATAAGCACTAACGAAATTATGTTACGTAGTATAAATGGCGACAAAAACTTCAATTAAGTAATAAGTTGAACTTCTTAAAGTTTAGGTAGCAAATTATACATTTATAGAAAGTTTAAGTTTCAAATGTGATATTAACCTGTTCAAATATTCACCTTAAGTGGTCATCATAGGAACAATTGACTTAGTTTCAAGAGCTATACCATAATATATTTAGTGATACAAAAATTTATTTCACATAGTACAAATTAAATATATCTTTAAAATTCAAAAAAATGAATGTATGCTAGTTTTCTAAATGAAAATACTAAACTTTATTGTAGTTTTTATAATGAATAGTTATTTTTTTTTTAATCAAAGAAATTCGTATCTAATATTACGAGCACCAAACATGGCATAAGAGAATTGCACTATTTTACTCTTCTTACGCTATATTATTTTATTCTCCTTATAATACTTTGCTCTATTAACCAAATGCTACTAAAGAAAACAAAAATTGAAACTAGAAAATGGTACAAAAGATCACCAAGACAAAACACATAAACTGGCTAATATCCATCCAAAACTGAAACAAGGAAATATGCTACATCCATATATTTTAGGCTTTTCTCTTTATTTTTTCTTTTTTCTTTGGGAGATCCATATAATACTTGATAGGAATTAGCCCCCTCGACTAACCATACGTAGCGTAGCTAAAGGACTCCAAGAACTCATGTGGAAAACACTAGCTCGAAGCCATATATGAGATGGGGATTTCTATTCTGAATTGATCTCTTACTGACTTGGCTATCAAATCTTCATGTATGTCATATCTACTCTTGCCTAGTAGCAATGCTTTACTCTAAAAGATAGCCAAAGACTAGCCAAGCCAAGTTCTCGAACCAACCATAGACATCTAACTCCAATTTAGTTGACTTCTTTATAAGATCGAATGGCTCCCAACTTGATCTAGATCAAGTCAACCCTTAATTACAACGCTTTTCTACTTCAACCTACTTGTATCATATTTCTAATGTCCAGCTACCAAGTGACATGTGTCTTTTGATACAACATTCCAAAATAATTCTTTTTTTTTTTCCATACTGAATATTCTTTATCTCTTTTGGAATATCTTATGTAACCTAATTGTAAGAATACCTTTTTATCTTTTCATACATGTAAAGCAGCCCTAGTGGACAGATATATAAACCTCTACTTGATTGTATGCAAACAATCATTCATCAATACAGAAATTATTCATGTCTACTTTGAATAACTTTAGTGTTTTCATTATTCTTTAACTCTTATCTATTCCCTTTAGTAAGGAGTAGTAGCGAGTGACTTTTTAGTTCAAACCGGTGTGTTATATTCGACAAACTGTAAACCGAGTAAAATCGAGTAGTGCATCATATCTATTCGGTAACTATATGGATTTTGCTTGTTTTTCTTTTGTTCCTTTTGGGTTTGCTTCGTTGTGATGCCTCTCCATGTGTCTAACCCTGGAGACACATCAACTTTACTAGTATTAGAGCATGGTTCCAAGAAGAAATGTGTGAAGTTACAGTGAAGTTTTTTGTTTGCTTTGCTGTTAGTGGCTGCTATGTCCTTATGTAGCTACTACAGTGTGTTCACATGGAGTAAGTTTGGGATTATGAGCTGTATAGTGAATATTTATGTGTTATTAAGTGTGATTTCATTATTACTCTATTCTTACCCTATTTTTCACTATAAAAGTAGAGCAAGTTTATTTAAATTCTATTCAAGTTCTTATTGCATATTAAGATTGTTGGTATGTTAAACAAGGTTTTGAGAATTACAAAAGCATTGTTTCCTATGTATTGTGTTGTTAATCTATTTTAGAGACATTATATCATGTCGGATTCAAGTGTTTAAGGTGTTGTTAGTGACTAGAGTAGTGGTGCATAACTTGGTTGTAGTCATAATGGTAGTAACACCCCAAGTTTAGTTGATAACAAACTTGACAAACTCACAAACCTTGTTGAGATCTAGTCATAGTGATGTAAGTTAACAGACAACAACCCTAAAGTATACAACACCATAACCCATAAGAAAATACGCTTGAAAGATACTGTGGCTAAGGTAACCAAACCAATTGCCTAGTTTAACTACAATGAGCTAGAGGAGTAATAGACTGAACTGCTTGATGAAGATGATGAGAAGCTAGATGTTGAAGAATTTAGGGAGGAAGAAGAAAAAACTAACTATTACCAAGCATAGGGATGAGGACGTCGAGCTCCTTGAGGGCTAAACAATGTCAAGGTTTAAATCCCACCTTTTAGTAAAAGTGAAGATGTAAATGAATACTTAAAGTGGAAAGAGAAGGTCAAGAAAGTGTTTGACTGGTATAGGTATACAGGTGCTGTCAAAGTCCAACTTGCTGTAGTAGAGTTTATTAGGTATGCTACAATGTGGTAAAAAAATTTGAATGTTGCCAAAGCAAGAAATGGAAGACAAGCTGTAAGGACTTAGGATGAGATGAAAAGCTTATTAAGTGGTAGATTTGTATCTGAGACCTACTTACAAGATACATTTGTAAAGTTGTAGAAACTTCACTAAGGAGGCTAATCTATTGATGACCATATAAGAGAGTTACAAATGCTTATGATCCAAGCCAACGTGGAAGAACCCGAGGCTTGTACAGTATCAAGGTTCATTTCTAGGCTTAAGTATAAGATTCACAAAATTGTAGAAGTGCAAAGGTTTTATACCTTGGAAGAGGCGATCAAGATTACACAAAGGTCAAAAAGTAGAGGAGAAATGCTTTAAGTTAACCTAGGCCAACATTTTCTCAGACCCCAACTTCGCATTGACCTATTCAAGATGAGCTAAGGAGGCCATATCGAGTCGAGGATAAGAATGACTGATTAGATGAAAGTTGAGCAAGCCAGCAAGGCTAAGCAGGTTGGCCAAGCTAAACTGAGGCTAGGCTAACCCCAAGAACATATGAGAAAGGGCATACCTCCAGATAGAAGACTAGTAAGGTGAAGTGCTTTAAATGCTTTGGATTCAGACACTTAGCCACTGAGTGTCTAAATTGACGTGTCATGGTGCTCCCAAGAGATATAGTAGATAGCACCAATGAAAGTAAGCTTAAGGAGGAAAAGGATGTTTAAGAGATAGAAGCTGAGGAAGAAGAGGAAGCATGTGTCTATACCAATTAGGGAGAAATGATGACCCTAATTTTAAGATGAGTATTGAGTTCCCTGCCAAGCTTCAAGGAAGACTAGAGAGAAAATTTGCTCTTTACTAAATGTAGCATAAAGGAACAATTGTGGACCATTATAGTGGATGAAAGGAGTTATACTAATGTCATCATACAATACTTTATGCAAAAGTTAGGATTACTGACCTCAAAACATCCTTGACCTTACAAACTGCATTGGCATAATGATAAAGGAGCTTTACACGCGATTAAACAAGTGACCATACCATTCAATGTTGGGACTGTGTACAGGGACAAAGTAGTTTGTGATGTCTTTCTTATGGGAGCTTCACACCTATTACTTAGATAACCTTAGTTGTTTAACTAACATGTCACTCACAATGGATACAAGAATACCTATGGCTTTGTTAAGGATGGAAAGAGGGTTATGTTGTAGCCTATGACCCCATCCTAAGTAAATGTGACCCATCATCAGCTCACCCGAGCCAATAAGAAGAAGACCTTAGTTACAAGCCTGAGAGAGCTTTGAGTTGCTGAAAAAGCTTAATAGCCTATGTTCCTATTAATCAAAAGATTGTTAGAGATGAGAGATTTAAAGGATATTCCTAATGAAATCCGAAGCTTACTAAATGAGTTTTCCCTTCTATTTCTTGAAAAACTACCTAGAGGATTGCCTCCAATCTAAGGTATTAAGCATTGTATTGATCAATAGCTAAGTACCGCTCTACCAAATCGGCCTGCATATAGAATAAACCCTAAACAAGCTGCCGAGCTAAAGAGATAGGTAAATGAGCTCATAAAGTGAAGATATGTGAGGGAGAGCGTGAGCCCTTACGTAGTACTAGCTCTGCTCATTGCGAAAAAAGATAGTTCATGGCGTATGTATGTCGACAGTCTAGCAATCAACCGAATTATTGTTAAGTACAAATATCTAATACTAAGGCTCGATGACATGTTTAATGAGCTCCATAGTGCGAAAATATTTTCAAAAATTGATCTACGAAGTAGCTACTACCAAATTCGTATAAGACTAGATAATGAGTAGAAGATGACCTTCAAAACCAAGCATGGTCTCTACAAATGGTTAGTTATTCCATTCAGACTTACTAAAGCATCGAGTACATTCATGAGGTTAATAAATCATGTAATGTACCCTCTAATTAGAAGATGTGTAATCGTGTGCTTTGATGACATACTGGCATATAGTGTTAACCTAAACAACCATGTTTAACATCTCCATGAAGTATTTGACATTTTGCGATTGAGAAGTTATATAGGGATATGAAGAAGTGTATGTTATGCTAAAATGAGGTGATTTTCCTAAGGTTTATTATATTAGTGGAAGGAATCTAAGTAGATGAGGAGAAAATTCAAGCTATTTTAGAAAGGCCAACGCTGAAGAATATCATTGAGGTTTGAAGTTTTCATAGCCTAACTTCTTTCTATAAGCAATTTATTTAGGACTTCAGTACAATAGCTACTCTCTTAACTAAGCTAACAAAAAAGGGTGATGGATTCTGGTGAAATGAACAAGCTGAATAGAGCTTTAGGGAGATTAAGGTGAAACTTACCTCGGTGCCTATCCTATCATTACCAGACTTTGACAAACCCTTCAAGTTAGAGTGTGATGCATCAGGAGTTGGAATTAATACTGTCTTGATGTAGTAGTAACGACCCATTGCCTACTACAATGAGAAGCTTAATGGTCTTACCTTAAGCTATTCTGTGTACGAGAATGAGTTATACTCTCTATATCGAACCCTTACTATTTGGCAATACTATTTACTATCATGGGGTTTGTTATTTATACAAACCATAAGTCTTTGAAGTATCTTAGGGGTCAAAACAAACTTTTGAAAGGACAAGCCAAGTGGTTAAAGTTTATGAAAGGGTTCTCATACGTCATTTGGCATAAGAAGGGAAGCACAAATGTGGTTGCCAATGCTCTATCACCACAACAAATTTTGCAGACAAAATTATTGGGATTCTCACTCATTACTGAATAGTATGCTCATGACCTTCATTTCGACATTTCGACCCTATTATAGAACAACGCAAGGATGGAATTACTGTTAAGAGATACTATCTTAAGGAATGTTATTTGTTCAAGAACCGAAGGCTATGCATACTAAATTTTTCCACGCATGAGCTATTGATTAGGAAAGCTCATAATAGTGGGTTACCAAGTCACTTTGAGAGACCAAGATAGCTAATCTACTGAAGGAAAACTTTTACTAGCTAAGTTTGGCCAATGATGTCCATAAGGTAGTTGGTAGTTATAAAGTTTGCAAGCGAGCTAAAGGGAAAAGGGAGCCTCATGGAGAATTCATGCCCTTGCCAATGCTAACTTTACTTAGCCCAACCTCAGCATAAACTTTATCCTAAGGTTATCCCAGACATCTAGATGGAAAGATTTTATATTTATTGTAGTGGATGGCTTCAACAAGATGGTGCACTTTATTCCATACCATTGGACTAATGATGCTTTATATATTCTTGATTTGTTTTTGCAGGAAGTTATCCGACTACATAGAGTATCAAAGACTACTATTTTAGATAGAGACATAAGGACTCTTTGGAAAAGACTTTGAACTAAACTTGTATTTAGCTCCAATAGCTATCGTTAAACTGATGGCCAAACTAAAGTGGTGAATAGGATGCTAGGCAGCTTGCTTAGAGTTATTGTAGGAAAGAACTTAGGGGATTAGGATCTGTGCTTATCAATTGTAGAGTTCACATACAACCGAACTGTCTACAACACTACTAGGAAAAGTCCATTCTAGGTTGTCTATGGCCTTAACTCGATAATTCCCCTTGACATGATCAATAACCCTACAGTTGTTAAGGAGAGTCAATTTGGAGTTGACCGAACCTAAGAATTACAAGCGCTACACCGATCTATAGCCAAGAAGATCACCAAGTTCAATCGAAAACAACATAAGATTGGTAGTTGAAGCTACTGAACTACCACTTTCCAACCAAGAGACTTAGTATGGATTCACCTCAGCTAAAAACAATTCCCATACTTGAGACAAAGCAAACAATCTCCTCGAGCTAATGGTCCATTTGAGGTCTTAAAAAAGATTAACTACAACGCCTACTAGATCGAGTTACCTGATGACTATAGTGTCTCCTCCACCTTCAATATGTCCAATTCAATCCCTCACCAACTAGCAAAAGAAGACCCTACTAGTGCCCTAGGAGAAGAAGTAGAAATTACTTTAGATTTAAGGGAAAATCTTTCTAACCCCTAAGTAGATGATAAGAATTAGCCTTCTAAACCAATCACACGTAGCTGAGCTAGAGGACTCTAAGGACTCATATAAAGAACACTAGCTCAAAGCCATATCCTAGATGGGGATTTCTATTTCAAACTAATCTCCTATCAACTTAGCTGCGATATCCAAAAGTGTTGATGCATTTTTTTTTTCACTCGCTGCTATGTCAAATGTAATAAATTTGACATGAATATAAAGTCAAGTAATGTCCCATTTATTGCATGCAATATTAATACAAAATCAAAATTGAATTTACTACGTATGCGATTTTTTGATGGTATTGATGTAATTAAATTAATGGCAAATTGGTAAACATACAAATATCTCTAATCATAATATTAGATATATTAATTCAACATTATTATAAAGATTACAAGTTCATGATAATTAATAAATAAATAAGCTATCAATGGTACTTGATCAATCTTTAGAACTTTAACACCGAAATGTGGCTAAATGAGCAATACCACCAACAACACCTATGGAACTTCATCATGCTAGCCAAAACAATAGTTATTGACATTCCTTAATAAAAGGAACCACCAAAGTCCTAAGATCAAACTCGATTAACTTTAATTAAGCAAAATATGAGGTGCATCTTCAAAGCTAAATAGAAATAGAATTTTTATAGCACAAACACAAGATAATCAAGCAAAATTTAATAAAACTAGATTGATGCCAATAGAAATTGTAGCGACCCTAAGAGGGGCCTAGTAGTATTGCCTAAAATTTCCATATCACGTGTGCACCCATGATAAGAAAATCGCCTTGCAAGTCAGAGATTGCAAGACTCTAAATAGTTATTTGCTAGAGTCTTCAATTTTAGTTCATTAACTCATTATATAATATATATAACTATGGATATCCAATTTTTTTCCACAATTCCTCAAAACCGCAGAGAATCGGTATCCCCTACCAAAATAATGAAATAGGATAGACAATTTTAGAAAATTCTAAACTTACTAAAGATAGTAAACTTAAATGAGACATTAGTCGTTTTTCGGAGCATTTCGAATTAACTATACAAGCTTTTCATCATACTGATTCAATGGTAGCACTCTGCACTCGATTCCTATCTCCTTTCCCAACTATCGATCAACCTGCAAGGAAAGGAACTGTTGGGGTGTAAGCTTACGCTTAGTGAGATAATTACCCTCGTCAATACCACATAGCAGAAATTTATTATATGCACAATCATATGAATGCATGAACAATCAGTATGCCAAAAACGCATGCAGTGACCTAGGAACTACATACGACTCAGAATTACGCCCCTTAAAGTCGGGGTTTGGAGATAATTAACCGACCCAAACCAAAATCTGGGTTTTAGACCTTGGGTTTTATTTCATTTGCACTACTGTGCTTAAGTCAAAACAAAACTATGTATATATATACGTATATATATACATATATATATACTTTCATTACCGAATAATAAATCATATTTCCAAAATCCCAAGTCTAGCGGTGTGGTGGCCTCCGCAATCCACAAACACACGCCCTAAGCAGAAGCCACAAGACTCGGCCCCTCGCCGACGGTTGGCGTTTCCCAGCGCCTAGTAAGCCCATCAACTTAGGTTAGAGACTCAATATATATATGATGGTATAGCTAGTGCCCAATCTTGCAGGAAACTCGTATTCCTATGAATCCCCTCCCATCTTCTGCGTGAAGCGACAGTCGGTGTTATCCGTATGCAATATGGGGTATGCATGATTCACTTTGAGTTCTTAATCATATAAGCAATTAACTTGATTTTTAGGGTGATCAACCAGTTTCATTCCATACAATTCACATATATATATTCATACAAACAATTCCCATTATTATATATAATTAACAAGTCATCACATTCATCCACAAATTCATACACATGCATCTCCCATATCCCACAAGCATCCAAATTCATATATATAAGTTTAGGTGCATCTATTTCTACAAGCACAATCAAGTAAAGAGTCATCGGAAATTTACTCACTCAGTTATGCAAATCAATGAAAATAATCCGGGATAGGTCGTCTCCCCAAAGCCGGGTCCCCTGGACATCGCAAATACGATACTATAAGGATTTGAATTAAAACCTAGAAAACTAAGTTAAAACCCTTTAAGTTATACTTTGGACTTGGTTTCATAATTTCTCCTGGTTTTACTTAAAAGTTCAATCACTTATAACTTTTTCGTTTTAAATCCGATTTTTATGATCTTATAGTCAATCTTCATCGTTTTCGAGTGTACTTTAACGTGGTAAGGTTAGATTTTCGAAATGAGGTATACAATTCTGTCCATGGGTCAGAATAGTAGCGTTCCTCATGTGTTGGAGTGTTTTTGGGCCTTGTTTGGTAAATGGGCTTTTTGATAACTTGAGAAATTCCTTGGGCTTGGTCTTTAGATTTTATCCTAAGCTTAAAATACTCCTTGAGATCAGATTTACAACTTTGATTTATATTCCTAAGGCTAACAACCACTTCTTGGGCCTTTTAGTGGGCTTAAGTTGTTAAATGGGCTTGTTTTTTGTTCAAACTAAAGTTAATGACTTTGGTGGGCTTATGGGGCCTTAGGTGGATTTCTTATGGGGCCTTAGGTGGATTTCTTATGGGCTTCAAAACAACTTCTCTTGGTACTTTAAGTTGCTGGTCAGATTTTTATTGAAGGCCCATCTTAGAGTTCTAAGCTTGTTTTGAGAGTTTTAGGCCCGGTTTTAAGTTTTAGGCTTTGTATGCTAATCATACTTGCTTTGGTTAATCTTTTCACTTTGTTCATTCATTTTTATCATATTTTTAGGCCTCATTTACCTATGTTCCAGATCTGTTCATGTTGGTCCTAAGGGGTCCTTACTTGGTTTTTCAACTTGTTTCATCATTTCCTTAAGTTTAGGTGATAGATTATGCACTTAACTACTTGTGTATAAATCTTAACTTAAGTTTCCTTCCATCAAATGATCCTTTAACTCATGCTCCACATAAAGAAATAAAAGATCTTATACTTCATAAAACCTCCATATCATAGCTCATGTCATACAAAGTTGATTTTTTCATAAAACTTCATGTGATGAATTTTTCCTTAACTTAAGTCTAGATTTGAGCATGTTTAACTTAATGGAAACAAAATCAACATTCAAATGATCATGGAACCTTCACGTCCAGCATGCTTACCCTTCATTAAAGTTCTCATTTCAAGATTTCCTTAGCTTAAAATCTTCCATTCAAAGCATTAAACAAATGTCCATACAAAACACCAACTTTACATGCTCATATTTCAACTTCATGTAATGGTTTTAGGGTTTATTTCTTAAAACGAATTTTTTGTGCTATAACAACTCAAACCTTACTCATATCTTCAAGAAATCCAAGTCTTCTAACATAAATATTAATCCACACATCACAAGAAAAACTTACTCGTCCTTAAACGCAAAGTTTGGTGGTTGTGCACTAAGGTTCCTCTTAAGCCTTTAACTTTGCTTCCTCCTTTTTGCTTACCCTTTGAAACCCGAACCTTTTGGTCTTTTGGAAAGGGGTTTATGGAAGATTCTAATGGTCTTAGATGATCTTAAATGATGAAAGAAAATGGCACATGAGCAAAGGAAAAAAAATGCCGTGAGTTGAAGCTTTAAAATGGAAGAAAAATGGATTTTGTGGGGTAAAGTTGTTTCCCCTTTTTATGTTTGTTTCAAAAGAGAGAAAAATGAAGTGAAAGTGAAATTGAAAGTGAGAGAAATGGAGAAGAGTGTGGCCGGTTGGAATGGAGAGAGAAGGAGTGTTTAAATGTCTTGAAAGTGTTGTATTAAAGCTTACAAAAAGTCAACAATTGCAACTCTTGATGATGTAAGCATTAAGGGGTGAATAGTGATGTGTAAGAGAAAGTGATTGATGCTTGAAAGACAAGAGTATGGCCCCCCATTCCTCCTTGTTTAAATCTGCCATTGGAAGTCTTTTTATGCCATGGAGTGGTCTTGTCACCTTTATTAAAGTTAAGCTCATAATTTCTTGTGAAAATTTGTCCATATATAGTATAAGTGAAGAGGTGATAAAGAAATTGTCTTATCACTAGATTTTGATAAGTTATCAATTGATAAATGATTCCAACTCTCAATTGATAAGTTATCTAAGGTGATTGGTTGGTCTAATTATTTATATGTAAGGCTTATGCATGAAGATAAGGACATAGCCTTATAGAAAATTGTTTTAGGATTTTTATCTTACATTGTTTCGTGATTTATGATTTGATTTTTGTAGAATTGTGAAATTTTCTAAAGTTGAATGAAATTATTCAAATTAAATCATCGATTAATTATTTAGGGTTAAAATTCCTTAATGGTTTTAAGATTTAGGGTTTTAAGTAGCTTTAGAGCTCGCAGTTCTTCAAGCTCAAGTTTTCTCAATAATTGGTTTTTGAATTGAAAAATTTTAATCTATTTCTAAATGTAAACTTAAGTTTCTAGTTTAGTTGATCGTTTGGGAATGTTCAGAATTTACTCGCACTCAAATCCTATGCCCACTAAAAGTAGGGTTTACAATTGGTTTACAGTTGGTTTACAGTTGGTTTACTTATTCATGTACACAAATCTTATGTATGAAGAAAAAGAGATTGTTTGATTTGAAATTCTTTTGGAGTTTGTCTCTTAAATTGATTTGTAAGTTATGATTTAATTGTTTATAAAACTATGAAAGTTTCTAGAATTAAATAAAATCATTCAAATTAAATTCTTAATTAGCCGCTTAGTGTTACAAGTCCTTAATTGTTTTAGGGTTTTGCGTTTAGAGTCTATGGTTCTCGTATTCGAGTTTTATCGATAATAGGGTTTCGAATTGAAAAATTAAATTCGTTTTTAAATGTAAACTTGGATTCTTAGCTTAGTTTATCCTTAGGAATATTTGGGAAGTGTTCTTAGTTGAATCATAAGTTTGCTAAAAGTAGGGTTTACAATTTATCTATGCGTAACATGGCTTATAAGTGAAAATAAGGGAATTGTCTTATATGAAATTCTTTTAAGGTTTGGTTCTCCAATTAATTTGTAGGTTATGATTTGCCTCTTAAGAAATTTTCAAGTTTCTTAGAGTTAAATAAAATTTATTGAAAATATATTTTTAATTATTTATTTAAGATCGTAAGTCCTTGATCATCCTAGGTTTTAGAGTTCGAGTGAGTTTATGCATGTTTTAGAGTTCGAGTGAGTTTATGTATGTTTTAAGGTTTTTCACCAACTCGGGAATAATTTACTTACACTTAGGAGCTTAAGGATTAATTGGCTTAATTATTTAGGAATATCGTTTTATTATGCAACATATATATATGATTTATGGCTTTTCAAGCGTTAAGGTAATTTTATAGAGTTTTAAAATTTTTTTTTTATTTTTTTTTTTTAAGTACACGTATGTAGGGATTGGGGTTTTCTTGCATGATAAGAGTTTCCAAATTATATAATTGGGTCTTTTAAGTTCATTTTGAGTTCCAAGTTCAAAATTTTAGTCGGTTTTCATTTTATGTAGTTTTATTGACTTAGAGAAATGTCTATGATACTCGAATCCGATACTATGTTTAGAAGGTTGAATTTACAGAGTCTACAGAAACATACATAATAAACAATTATGCTTTTACTTATTAAATTCCTAGAAACCACTTTTAAGTGTGTTACATAGATATCAATAGTTGCCTTGCCTAATTTTTCTTTAATAAACATGCTCATATATTTAACCTTTACTTTCTTAGAACACCTTGACAAAGTTCTTGAATTTGTAAATGAGGAGGATCTAGTTGCATTAACTATGTGTATGCAATGTATGTCTCGTGCTATATACAGCCTTAGAGGAGTGATATAGAATGACACATAAGAGATGACTTAGAAAGAAAGAGGCAAGCAGAATGACACGTAAGAGATGACTTATAAAGAAAGAGGTAGGTTGGAAGAGTAAGAGTCTCAAGGAGTTTCTGATGCATGTTTGACTGGTGGAGGAGCTACAAAGCATCAGTCCTACTATTCATAATGAGAGTGGTGTATTCTTCCTTCTAAACTCTATTTGATTGTACAGGATGAATTTTAACAACATGACAACATTTCTCTAAAGCTTTGAATTATATCAAATGAGGAAGGGGAGTGCTAAAATATTTATAAAGTCACATAGGTGATTAGCAACTAAGATAAATCCTTCTATTGATGGATTCTTCTATGGATACCTGTTAAATCTAAACCTATGGAGAGGCTCTTTGATTGCATAAGGTTTCCTAAAAAAGGTCGAGAGTAAACAAACTAATCTAGCACTCCTTACCTTAAGCCCATCATAAAAAAACATTATTGTATATATATAATGTCAATTAAATACATTTAAAGTATATTATCTTTTAGAATTTTTTGAAAAGCAATAGCTAAACCCTTTTTTATTAAAAAATCCTTTTTAAAGGAAAAAGAAAAATTAAAATCCCATTTTAATTATTTTTGGAACTTTCTTTATCTAGACCATATGGGTTTTAAAAAGGTGACCCCTAAATCCATGCAATCTCTAGTTTTCAATTGCTTTTTAAAATCGTTTTTTAGGGAAAAATACATACTAATGGCTAAAATTATGCTTTATGCACCTGTACGCCTTAATTTCACAATTTTTTTTTTTACTTTGATTTAATTAGGTAATGACTACATTTTCAATTTTTTTTTTATATAAAGTTTTTTCTTAAAACAATTAAAGGGCTCTAATCGAGGGGTATAGGCTCAATTTAAAATTTAGATTAAAGAAAAGGAAAATTCAAATTTAAGCTCATTAGCTCCTAATATTACAATTAAGCTTTGGAAACCTTTCAAGGATAGATTGATCAAATAACTGCTTAAAAATTCATTAATTATTTGATTTTCCATTAAAAGGTAGAATAAATATACAAATTTAGTATTGCATGCCAAAAGTCTATAGACCCAAAATTAAGTCAAAATTTCATCGATAGGGATTTCAAAACATGACCAAATTTGAATCGAGATGGGACAATTTCTAAACAACCTACTTGATCCATCAACATTTCCATGCATGCAAAAATAGTGCCTTAAGCTACATCTCAAATAAACTTAGAATACAATTTTCTAGATTATTTAAGTATATTTAATAATTTTTGCAAAAGTTCGGACAATTTTAGGTCCTCATGAGAATATGGTGCTCCATTAGCCACTGACAACCACCCCTTTATCGAATAGGTTAGCTACTATCCCACAACTTTAACCCTTAAAGCATTTCATAGTAAACCAACCCTAGATAGATAATCCATACCTTAGCCACCGCTTTCAAAATTTTTCCTATAATTTTCTTAATCCTTTTAATTTTTCCTTCCAATTTCTATTAAAGGGCTCACTTTTCTTGATTGATTCTACCATGCATGTTGATTTCCACTAAATAAAGAGCTGGGTTAGTGAGAGTTTTTGTTGGAAAGGTTGAGGGTATTTTTTCATAAACCTATGTTCTAATAATACTAAATACTATGCAATGCATGTTTCTCATGGCTAATTGAGATATAGTAAATATGACATGGTGTAGTAGCTATTAGTATCATCTCTAAGGGCTTTAGCCTTTTGATTTAGCATTTGTTTTATTTTTATTCTTTTTCAAATTTTCCATCTCAATAATTATACCAATTTGGACTTAGAAACACACCATATGTATATTCACATGTTTTCCTATGATATATTCTCTATTTGTTGCAACACTTAAGCAACACATTTCCACTTATAATTTGATTTTAATATCTACTTAGTTTGTTTCTAATATCTTGTTATATGCAATAGATCCGTATTCAATTTTCCAATAAATAACAAGTGAATTCCTTCTTTTGTAGTTGCAATAAAATTAGTCTATTTTTACTCTTAATTTTATAAAACAAACTTTACAGGGTCACATCTTTTGACTTTTTAGCCCTACCATTAAGTTTGGCTTGATATGGAGGCCATTTACCTAAGCACTAATTCAATAGATTGACCATGGGTGTCATACCTAAAGGAGTGAGATTGGAATTATAGGATTCAAGAAATGAATAAAGGAGGACTTAAGAGTAATGAACTAGCAACTAGCCAATGGCCTTAATACCATCTAGACACCAATACATATTATGTGCATAAAATAGATCATTCTTTTTTACTAGCTAGTGTATTTCTACTACTATGGCCACTGACTTGTATTACTCTATTGTATGGTCAATACTATATGATATTGCTTGGTTACTAGCCAATAAGCATTAAACTACTTACTTTTTCATGTTTGCTTCATTTTATTTAGTTATTTTAGGGTTTGGGTTATTTATAGCTTTGGCACTACTGCTTTTGTTAGTATCTAAAGATTTATTTTCCATTGTAACATGCTCTTCCTTCAGTTTTAGGTATTCACATTCTCATTCAAAGATCTTATCTTTCTACAATGAAGGACTAACTAATCCTTTGATTATATTTATCATTATTGGAGTATTTTTTGAGTCATATTGACTTATCTAGTTATATTATTATTAATCTCTATTGCTGTGAATATAGTTCATTTATTGATTGATTGTTTTCCTTTATTTCCATTGTTTTATAATATAAAACAATAAAAGTTCATCCTTTTCAATTATTTCTTTATATTAAACTCTAAAACACATAAGACACAATCTTGTTCTTGCCTACACACCAAATATTCGTGCCTTAATCTGTACTCTTGATCCGAGAAACATATCATTTTGAAAAAAGATAGAAGAAACCAACCTACTAAATATTTATCTAAAAAGGAACAATGATAGCTTATGGTCTTAAGTAGCAAGTACATAAGCCTATCTTGTTGAGTTACCTAAAAAATATTTTTCCAAAAAATATTCTTCTAGAAATAAATCATAATTTTTCTCCGACAAAAAAATTGCTTTATTAGTTAAATTTAGAATTTCAATAGAACCCGTTATATAATCAAAACCCTATTTACTAGCTATCTTAGCTCTATCAATTTAATTTTATACATTTTATTTTTATTATGTTTGGTAACTTCGAAGTATATTTTTAAATCTATGTTTTAGCGAAGTTATGTTTTCCTTAGTTTGTTGCCAAGTAGCTTGTATTAGGTGGGTTAGGTTTTGTATAAACTAAAAACAAAGGAAAAAGTTAAGTTTAATAGTTTAGCAACTTCGATGAGGTTAGATCTTTAAATAATTTTTCCTAATAAATATGACTTAATGGTTTATACAGTGTGTATGAAGAAAATAAAAAATTAGAAAATGGGAATTGATTTTAGGATTTACTTTTAAATTTTTAAACATAGCCAAACCTAGGCCATACTAGACTCTAGGAAGAAAGCCATTACGTAGCCATTAGATTGTTGTGGTGTATATTGTCAATCGGTCATGATAGGCTTTCCAATCGAAGTTATCTAGGAGCTATTTTTATACATGGAAGGGCGTTGAATTGTGCAGTTCTTGAGCAGTGATAGACAAAGTAGACCAAGACCATGATGTTATAGCTCTTGAGTAGCTATTTTCATTCTTTATTTATACAATTACACGAAATTGAAAAGCAATGGTCTTACAATAGAATATCCTTTCTCTTATTACTTAATTTTTTCAAATGTGGAAGCATTAAATAGTTATAAACTCTTTAGCTCAATGATATCCATCAAGTCTCCTTGATGATCCATAAATGAGATAAAGTTTACTTATTCAAGGGTTATTTTGACAAGATTTTGATGGGTTCAAACTTTGTAGCTTTCCTTATTGATTTCATTAGTTTCGTGAGAAGGATTTAAAACTAACAGATCATTTAAGTTAAAAAGATATTTTTTTAAATATATTATATATATATATGAGATTATTTTATTTTGCGTGGCTTTTTTGAAGGGAAATATACATGTATTCTTTTTTTCTTTTTTTTTAATTTTTGGAATTTTAACTGAATCCCAATCCTTAAAGTAGGGAACTTGATACCCCATTTCCCTCAAGAATTTGTGACGATCCAAATTCATGTGTCTAATATATGTGAAAAATGTTTGGTCAAACAATCTTGTTTTAATGCGCTTTTTTTTTTTTTTCCCTTTTGGCCAGAAGTGTTTTGATGCTTAAAAAGGAAAAAAAAAAAAAGAAAAAGAAATCATTTGTTTATATTTCCAGGCTCATTTAGCTAAGCCACCATAAGGATATGCTCTATTCATTATCAAGATGTTGTCAGTAATAGATGAGCAATTATTATCATGGGATGTTCCCAATTATAATTATAAATAGAATTGGAAAAGCTAGTTACAATCATAAAGTAATAAATATATAGCTATTGTGGAAATCCTAATAATATTTTTAATTATTAGAATTGAAAAACAAAAGTAATCCAGATATACGCTAAGGATTTGTTCAGACGTGAATGGATTCCTCTAATTTTATTTTTCAATCTCTCATTTTACAAATTCAAGATTAAAATTGTCTAAATTTTTGTAATAATATCATTATAATATTATATTATTCCTTATAATCTCAATAATTGATCACATATATTATCATCTTAAATAAATAAATTAAAAGAAATTGAGAAAAAATAAACGAAGAGTACCTTCCATCCAGCTTTAAAACCTACAAAATCCCACAAGGAGAAGGCATATAATTGTATAGTAAAATATATTAATATTTTACTAGTCCCGATGGTTATGGTTCTGGGGCCAGTCCTAGGTAATTTCTGGGACGTCAACTAAAGAATGAACGGTCTCTCCATGAGGAGGAAGTCCTAGGATAGCAGCAACATAAAGAAGGCTAGGGCTGATCATCCCAAATTTAAAATGAAAAGTCGTGGACGTAGTGCTCCAGAACAGTGACACCGCTTGAAGATGGGTAGGGAGGAAAAAAAAAAAAAACAGAAAAAGGGAAACAAAATTTAGAAAAAAAAAACACAGAGAAAGGGAAACAAAATTTAATGTCCGCCACCGATGAATGTCGGTTCAGCAGCCTGTTTAGGTGGGTTGGGAAGCACGAATATAGCCAGGAGTGCACTAATAAGAGCAGCAACTGCACCCATGACGAAGGCAGGGAGGTTGCTTCCTCCAAATACCTCATCAAGCCTTCCACTAGAGACGGAGACGATCATCTGTGGTACCACAATGGCCAAGTTGAGAACTCCCAAGGAAAGACCTTGGCCAGCACCAACCGAGGAGGAGTAAATAGATGCCATAGCGAAAGGTGTGCTGTAGTTGACTGCAAGTGGGATACCCAAGACGATGAAGATAGCAAGAGCCGACCATTCAATGGAGGTAGAGGGCTTAACAAGGCCATGGATGGCGCGATAAGCATCAGCAGCTTTTGTAATGGGGATAGTCAGTACCAAACAGACGGCCAGGATGATGTTGACGACTCCCCACCACCTCTTGACGCCACCCACCACCTTGGCAGCTGGCTCAATGATTAAGGAAGCAAAACCCAAGACTACGGAGTTGAGCATGAGACCCAATGAACCTGAGCGGACACCCAAGTCATAGATCTGCTTCTCAGCAGCGGTTCCTTGTGGCTTTCCACCGAAGACATCCGAGCCCATCCAGTCGGTGTCGTACAAAATGAAGGGGAACCAACCGATCCAGTTCAAAGCGGTGACCACGTAGAGCAACCACATGGCTTTAGGAAGGCCCTTGAAGGAGGTCTTGACTTCAGTCATGAAGGGTGTGTTTGGCTGCTCCACCTCGACGCCTTCAGCCGACATTTGTTTCCTAACAGCAAGAGGAATCTCCTTAACGCTTGAGCATGCGCCTATGGTAACTATAGCAAGGAGAACAATGTCGATGAGGAACAACGTCTTGAGGTTGGCACAGTAGACATCACAAGCCGTGGTCTTTGTGAATGGAAGGAACTTGTAAAGGCTTGGGAGGGAACCTAGGGCATAACCACCCACGTTCCCTACAGCCATAAAGAAGGAGAAGAATTGGTTAGCAACTCTCATCCTTTTATGGTCACCATCCGACAAGTCCGCAAGGAGAGCCCTGCAGGGACCTTGGAGCATGTTGTTGGCCACATCAAGCACCCAGAATCCCACCACAAACACAGCAACCGCACGGGGCTTCATCGGCATGTCCAACCTGTCACCAGCCGCGTGTCCCATATCGGCCGCAAAACCTATGAGGAAAACCGCCAGTGCGACTAGGACAGCACCTGCGATGATGAAAGGCCTACGAGGACCCAGCTTGTGGTGGCAATGGTCACTAAAGTAACCACAGATGGGCTGTACGATGAGACCAGAGAGGGGTCCACATAGCCATATAAACGAAGCCCACATGTGTGGAACCCCAAGCTGTTGTACGTATGGGGTCAAGAGAGAGAGCTGAAGAGCCCATCCAAATTGTATTCCACCGGCAATGGATGATACCACCACTATCTTGAACAATGGGACAGGTCCTCCATCAATCCCACCACCATTTCCGTGCTCCATGGATGTTTCTTCTTAAAATGGCTTGTATCTTTATCCCCCGTCCAGTATTTTTCTGATAGAAATTGAATCAATGAAACAGACGGCTTAAAATTTAGAGTCGTCGTCCTTGTACGTGATTGGGCGGAGGGTTCTCCTACCCAAGAAGTAATGCAAGGAAGGGCTATAAAGCAAGAGAGACAGAGAGATATGACCAATATCTCCCCTTATGACGGCTGCAACGTTCAATTTGGAACATTTTTAGAAGCCATCCAGATTTACAAGTCGATAAAAAAGAGAGAGAATGATGGAGAGCCAAAGGATATGAACGGAGTTTAAACAAACATGTTTATTTTTTGAAATATTTTTGTCCTAGTTCATACAAAATTAAAGTCAAACCGAGCAAGTTAATAATATCCTAGTAATTACCTAGGTTTTATCCGAATCCAGTTTCCACAGTGATTATTTTTAGTTTGCACCTGTCTTCTCCCTCGTCACTCAGGGAAAAGGGGAAAAAAAAAACGGTAGAAAAATTAAAAATCCGAAAGATGCCACTTTTGAAAAAATATTTACAGAAATACTATACTAAAATCGCCTCTTTAAGTTGAACTAAAATTATCTTTTTAAAAAGAGATTTCAATTTATTTTAGAATCTTTCTAAAATCGCCTTTTTAGGAAGTGATTTCACCGTATTTTTGGAAATATTTTTTCATAATCCGCATTTCTATGATTTTTTCCCTTTTTGTCTTTTTTTTTTCCTTCTCCCTTATCACTCACCCTCCTTCCTAAAGTTTTAAAATCCTTATTCATCTTTACTAAAGGAATAAAAAAGTTATACATTTAGAATAACAATTACCATTAAAAACTTATATTCCCATATTTATTTTATATAAATTTTCTCTTTTTTTAGGTGTACCTCATCTCATTGAATGCAATATTATGTTGGGAAAATAACTAAAAGTACTAATATTACCTATTTGGTCTTTTCAAAAATTAACCGAAAGATAGATCAAGTTTGAAAGATATATCAAAATTATATATTAGAGAAGAAGAGCTGAAAAACTATTGACTTAATTGGATAGATGATAATAAATTAGCGGTCATGTACATGTATCGCGTGTGCAAAAATTAAATATGATAGTGTATTAAAATTTATGACACACAAAATTACTAATTCATATCACAACCACAATTGACAGGTTAAAAAAGATTAAAAAGCTATATAAATAGTTTGAAAGGTGTCTATACAATTAATAGAAAGGAGATTAAATAATACACTCAAAGCTACTGATCATAAGTAATTTATTTTCTTAAAAATTACTATTTACATCTTGCAAGATAAGCATGTGGAAAGACTGCCTTTTGTGCATAATGACGATATCTCTAATAAGATTTCCCTCTATTTATCAGTTTTGTTCAATCACAAAAAAAAAAAAAAAACAAACATTAAAGTAATAAATAAACATTGTCGCACAATTTTTTGTTTAAAGAAGAAAAATTTTTAAGTATTATGGAAAAAGTAGTAAAAATTTTACCATTGTAAAGGAAAATTTTAGTGTCTTCTTTTTATGTCCGACTGAAAAACCTTGATTATATGAATCTAATCGTGGGAAAAAGCAATGCATTTTAAAAGGAAAATAGAAAAGAAAAATAGCTCACTTACAAATAAAACAAAAAAGCAGCTTTGCATTTACTAAAACAGGGAAATTCGATTTTTGATAAAACATAACATCCTTAAACTTCACATTGCCACCACAATTGTAATTGAGTAATTTTTATTTTTGCAATAAAAGTTCCACTAGATTATACAAGTACATGTGACCAAATAAAATTTAGAACCCTCTGCCTTTTGATTCCAATAACTGGTTTCACCCAAGAAAAGTCAACAATACAAAACTTTGTGGCTTTAGTGTTCACTTACGAATATCATACAATTCCATTTTTGATTTGTCAATCTTGTCAGCATAAGATGTAGAAGAGCTACTTTACTTGAATGTTATCTCCGCAATCATGTTTCCTTGGTCTTTTATCAATAAAATTTACTATCTAGGAACAAAGAAATATGTCCAACATTATCAGGAAAAAAAAAAATGAAAAAATGAGGACAATTAATGGAAATAAAAAAGGGAAGGCTAACATGTGAACCACTCTTAACATAAGAACCAACAAAAGAGAATATTTTTCCCACTCTCCCTTCAGTCCATTGCCCATTGGGATTTGTAAACTTGAAACTGTAAATAAAAAAAAAAAGGTAAAAGGAAACAGTTTGTCAATATATATAGAACCAAGAGCAATTAGCAAGTAGAAAGCATGCAAATTTAATCAACCCGATTCTATTATTAGCCACTAATGGCCATCTCCAAACTCTCTTTTTCTATCTCCTCTTCTCTTTATCAATGGCACTCCAATGATTTATGTCATGAAGAATTCCTGTAAAGTTTCAACCTTTATCTTCCATACTTCAAAACCTCTATCTTTTTCACTTTTTAACCTACTGTGCCCGTTAGCACAAAAAAAAGTAAAAAAGAAAACAAAAGAAAAGAAACCAAAATTGCCTTATCTATCTCTGTCCATTCCTTGTTCTTTTACTCTCATTCTGCTTTCTCCGTTTCCTCTCTCTAGATATCAGAAGAAGCACTACAATTCACAAATGCAGTCAAAAAAGGAAAGGAAAAAAAAAAAAAAAAGATAAACTGATAGGCAAACAAAATTTATATGTAAATATGAAAAATAGATCTCCCTCTTCCCTCCTATCTCTCTCTTCTTCCACACACGTGAAATCTCCTTGTGTAATGAAAGTAAACCATGTTGCACTGTGAACTTGTGGCATTGAAAGTCTGAAATACTGCTTTTTCTTTTATTGTGAAATCTCCTACCTCTCTCTTCCTTTACCATAACACAATTTACATTGTGTATTGGAGAATAATAATAAAAGAAGTTTGAAAACGCTATTAAATAAGGAAAGGAAGCCAGCCGATTTGGCATTAGATTTCCATATCTTCTCACTATAGACAAATGCAACATACCTCCTTTATTAGTGCAAAAAGAAGAAGAAAAAGTATATCTTTTTGTTGGGAAAAGCAAAAAAATCAGAACTATAAATAATGTCACATCATAGATCCACATGTATTAGCCATTAGCGACTCTTCTATTTTTGATCTTTATAACAATATAACATACACCATTATTATTACCTAAATCGAAGTGAATGTTCGTAAAACATCTTCAGTACATTCGTCGGCTTTTCTTAAGTACATCATCACTAAAAAGAAAAATTTTTATACGCTTGAAAAGAAGGGGTTGCTGGGGTTGGAGGAGAGGGAGAGAAAGACAGATCATTTGGAGAGGAAAATCGAGAAAGGGAGACCAAACCATCATGCAATAGAGAGAGAGAGAAAGAGAGAGATGGGTGAACAGAGAGATGGAAATAGTTTTTTCAACGTCGTAAAGTGCTTGATAGAAAAAACTTTTAAACTGAATACATGCGTTTGACCAAAAATAAAGAAAAATTATAGATTTCATTTGGTTTATATTTTTTCTCCATCTTATTATTGGTGTCCTTTTGCAATCTATTTAAATCTTTCATTCGATAAAAATAATATTCTAAAAAAATGGAAATATAATTTTATATCTACTCATCTTCTAAAATTAATTATGTAATTAAAATAATCTTCTATAATGCATAAAAAATATTTTTTCAAATTTTTTCTTTTAAAAGTACATAAAATTTCATTCCCTAAGTCCTAGCACTCCAACAACTACCTTCATCATAATCATGAAATAGAAATAAATAAAATAAAAATAAAATAATTTTTCAATTACTAAATTTTAAACAAATACATATTAAATGCAAAACAAATATAAATAAGATATAGATAAAATTTAGATTAAAAGAAAAAAGGCAATCCAAACATGACCATAATCAAATGTTTTGATACTCACTTAATAATAAATAGATGAGGTTTTTGTATATTTAACAATCTAATTAGATAAAAATTACTAAAATATAAATTGTATGAAAATAATAGATAAATACTATTGTAAAATAACATTTTTGAGATGGGATTTTGCGATAGTATACAAGTACCACATGTCGTAAATATGACACTCGTTTTGGTGAAATTGAAAATCGTATCTAAAACATGTGATTTAGTGATTTGCAACAATAGTACTACATCACTAAATCGCAAGTTTTGGATGTGTTTTTCCAACAATATATGTAAGTTGTAATTATTGCATGCTATGTACTTTTTGTGTGGTTAAAAATCGCATGTCTTAGATACAATTTTCAATTGTGTCATCCTTTAGATAGGAATTTGAAATGGTATTTAGGTAATTAATTTTATGCAAATAGTATTTATATAATTTTCTTTTAAGATTGGTCGATATGTGTTACACTTAACAACAGATTGATAATGATAGATATTTTGCAAGTCCACTCATATATGGAGTAAATAATACAGAGAGAGCAAATGTGGGAAAGAGAGATAAGAAGACAAATTAGGTATAAAATATTATATCAGAACTATATATTTGAGATGTGCTTTACATAGAAGAAGATATATTTTGAAGATTATCAATATAGAGAATGTAGGAGTGAGAGAGAAAGGTAAATGAGGTTTTAAAGATTATATCTAAACTATATTGTAACACCTTATGTTTTAAGCATTTGTTTAAAAAATTTTCTCCACTTTTAAGTGCTTAAAAATGCTCCATTACTACTATTACGACTCGAAGGGGTGGTCAAATTGTGACAGTATTGCTATATACTACAAGAAGATTCAAGATCAAGTACTATTCTTAATCAAGAACCTTTGATGCATTACACAAGGCATCAACACAATTCGCATCAAGCAAATAATAGACCATTAAATATAGGTTAAATCATCATAAATAGGTCTAACATAAACTAATGAGATCAAACATTCCCCAATTAAGCCTTACATATCCAAAATAAAATGAAACTAGTAGTCTATGCTACTCAAAATGCTAAAAGATGTAGATAAGTTTAGAGAATCTAAATATCATATAAGTGACCACTTATGCTCTCTTCATCTTATTAACAATCCCCATGCCAGTAGTATTAACCTTAAGCATCCACAATCCAACACCAACTAGAGATCTTATTACAACAATAAACTATAAAATGATAAGCCACAATTGCTTAGCGAGTAACCTTCCTATCCTATCAACAAGTTAATTAGACATATTTATACAATGCAAATAAGCATTTGAGATATAAACATTGTACATAACCTACCAATGACTGTGTAAAGCATAATTTTACACCTACCGTTTCTAGGGTTAGGAAGTATTTAAGTATATTAGGACTTAAGTCCTTACATCTATCATCCAAATAAGCATAATCTATTCCTTAGTAGACCTAAATAGCAAATACGGCTCAATCTCAAATAGAGAGTAGTACTCCCAAAGGCCACAAAGATCTCAAAGGTTGAGCTAAGAACATATTATACAAGTACATCGTATGATAACAATAATAACATATATCAAAAATGGATCCAACATACATGATCTCCCATTCTGTTATGTAGTACCAATGCACTTCCATAAATAGGTAGAAATGTATTATGCATAACTAATTTATATTAATATCAAATAATTTATTATTTTGGTTTACAGGTGACCAACCAAATATATAGCAGACACTATAAAAGCACTATTTACAAATGTAGCATCTAATTCTCAATTTAGATATATTATTATGTCTTAATAAGCAAGTGCAACTAGTTCAAGCACATGCATGTAATCTTGACCCTAAACGTAATCAATTCATACATGTGTATAATTAAATTATACTTTACACTACAAGCACAAGCAAGATAAGATAGAGATTATTATACTTACTTAGCCATGAAGTTTGATAGTCTCAATAGTCCTTGACTACATCAATTTTAGGGTCAGAGTCACTTGAAGAATATAATTAAGGAATATATGTATTCTACTTGTGCTTAACTATCTACTGTTTCTTACCCTAAATTTTCCATCTCAACTTTTTCGTATTTTGGCCACAACTTCTTCATTTTAAGTCTATTTTTAGTGATCTTATAATTGTTTTCGAGTTTTCTTTCATTTGGTAGGGTCATTTTTAGGTGTTTAGATTGGTAGTCTTAATTTAGGTTCAATTAGTTCATTGGCCGAAGATGTGGGTTTAATCACTTTAGGGTTTAGACCTAGTTTTAAACTTTGGGCTTAGTTTTCTATATTGGGCCTTGTACATAATATTTTAGGCTTCCTTTTAAGTATTTTATGTGAGGTTTTTCTATCTAAAACTTTTAGTTTCTAACTTAGGCCTTGTCATGGTTCTTATGGGCCTAAATAAGCTCTTTTCCTTAGTTTAGGGCCTTAACTCACTAAAAGGCCTATAGTAGATATCTTAAATGGATCGTAGGGCTTAGTGGGCCTCTTATATTTCTTATTATGAGTCTTTTAAGGTTGGGTCTAGATCTGGTCACTCAACTATTGGGCCTTAATCTTAGGTCTTTTAGGGCTTTTTGGGCTCATTTTGCAATTTAGAGTCTTAAGCCCAATTTTACCTATCTTTTTACACTTAAGCCCCACTATTGGCCTCAAGTTTGGTCCATTTTATTCAAGTTTACAAATCTAGTCTTGGTCATTAATGTGGCTGTTAATACCATTTTTAAGCCTACAATCATTAACTAACTAGTTTAGGGTCCTAACTCATCATTATCTTACTTAACTTAGTTAATCAACTCCTAAATCATACTTAGTACTAAATGTAGAACACTAAAAGTAACAATGAGCATAATCAAGATAATGATAAAATAATAACAAGTTTGAAAATTAAAAGAGATAGGGATAAAGAAGATTAAGCCTTGATATAACATAGAGTTGGGATCGCTCCTAATCTCCATGGACACACAATGCCTCCAATAAAAAACTTCGCACCACTTTATTAATTTCTCATTCTAAGGTCCAAGAGCTACATACATACAAACTTAATTACACAAGTTTAATACTCGCAACTCTTAACACAATTCACAATCTCTACTTGTAATATAAAAATTCAATCTCAAGAATTATTTATGTAGTACTTTTAACTCTCAATACATTGCAACTAATAGCTCACAAGCACTATATTTCAAATTTCTCTAGATATTAGCAAATTAAGGTACAAGAGATAATGAGAATAATAGACAACAAGAGCACAAAGGAATGTTGGAATATTACAACAAAAGATCAGTTCTCTCTTATCTTTAATCGAGTTGTTGAGCATTTATATCATCCCATTCAATTCTTCTTGTTACAAGACATTAAATTCTCTAACAGCTAGTTAAATCAAACTTACCCGCATGCCGATACCTTACACTTACCAGTAAGCCGATTCCTTGATCAGAAGCAATTTCATCTCCTTATTTAAGCCACTTCACCATAAAGATGGTAGTGCTCTAGAACCATCAACTTGGTAGGTCAAATATCTCCTAAAAATACTTTTTAACAACCAACAACCAACAACCAACAAACAACTATACCTTGCAATCTAATTTCAAGATCATTTTATCATCACTCAAATATTAAATTTCTTGTAAAAATAATTGATATATTTAATCATTAGACAAATTAATCGATCTTATTTAATTACCTCAATATAATCAAATAATACTTAGTTTAACCATCCACTTATTTTGTTTTTTTCAAAAACAATATGTTTAGATATATATACTTTTTTTTTCTTGTTCTCATTAACATGTTTAATTTATACTTTTGGTTTTGTTCTCATCAAAATCAAATAATAAATCTTAGGTTTAACAATCTCCCCTTTTTCGATGAGGACCAAACTCTTATACTTTAAATACTCCCTCTCAATTTAGTTCTCGATTTCAAGATATTTGACAATTGAATAAGATTAAGTGAGTGCTTGCAAAATGAGAGTATTGATGTGCTAACGAACTAAGTCTTACTTCTTAATAACTTTACAAAAAGAATATATAAAACTTTCAAAGAATCAAGATATGCCAAAGTTATAGGATCAATATCATCTTTTAAGTAACTACTATTAATTCAATGTAATATACGTTTTGACGCTCTAACAACTTGAATATTTCTTTCCCTTTGGTCTTATCAAATAGAGGAAGATCTAGGCAGTGAAGAGAGAAGAGGATTCAAGTCAAAATTTCGGCATAATCTTAGCTTAAGCTTTAAGATATGCCCTTTATAGAAGTGAAATTAAAGAAGCTAAAAAATCATGTCAAATAAAATCTCCATAATGAATTCATCAAGATCAACCCATACCACATCAAATGTTCAAAAAAGTAAGCCAACTATGGGGAGTGTAATAACTCCATGAGATACATGAATCACAAGTAGTAAGCAACATAGACAAGCAACATAAGTAACAAAAGCTAAGATAATGGCTAAGGTAAGACAATAGAAAGTAACAATAGTAGTGGCCAATGACTAAATTCATAACATATGATAAACATAATGAAGAGCATATATAAAATAGATTGGAAATTAGCAATTCATGTAGCTTGTAGATCATCATCTTGAGCTAGAGGAGGAAAGGGGTAAGATAAGCAATGATAGTTCATTTAGAAGTGACTATAATTCATCAAGGTGGTGTCGTGATGGTAGATGAGGGTTGGTAGAGAGAGAAAGTCATGTGAGGGAGAAGAGGAGAGTGTGATTTGAAGAAGTGAAGGGATTGATGAGAGATTGTGTGGATTTAGAGATGATTGATGAAGAAAAATTATGATTTTGAGAGTTTTGAGATGGAAGATTGAAGAGAGAGAAGGTGACTAAGGTTTCAAGGGAAGAGTAAGGGGGTTTTAGAAGAAGATAGAGGTAAAGGGATGGTTTGGTGTGACTTAAAGTCGCGCTTGAATTTTGAAAAACTAGCATGCCGATATTGAGGGAAGTTGGCATGCCAGCTATGCAAACAAAATGTAAAACACCTCATTAACTAATGGAGTATACCGATATGCTAGTGGTTAGGTGGACCGGCATGCCAGTTCATCAAGCAAAATATTAAAGATTTGAAAATCTAAGGTAATATACTAGTAAGTCGATATGTAGGAAAGCCGGCATGTCGGCTAAGCGATTAGAATCGAAATTTTTGTGTTATCCAAGGGGGTAAATTGACAAGTTGGTGGATTGGGCAACCGACTTGCCGGTTTTCTCCAATTTTGTAGAAAAAACAGTAGAGTCCTCTTTATTGAGCAAAGTTTCCAATTCAAATTTGACTTGTAGTGATTCAATGAACGTTCTAACACTTCAAACATGTTTATTTGAGTCCATTAAGGCTTGGAAAAGCAAAATTTAAGCTAGATCTAAAAAATTTAGTCAAATCAAACTCTAAAATCCTATGATTTGTTTAATGAGAGAAGAGTACATATATAAGCAAGGTATGTGAATAGCCATTGAATCTTGGCATACTAATACTTCAAGCAATTTTCAAAGATATATTTGAGAATTGGGAGAGCAAATTATAGCCTTAAGACTCTATAAATCACAAAATCACTACATGAGTTCCTTAATCATACAAGTGGCTAAAGAGCAAGTACAGATCCTTTATGAATATTCAAGATGAGTTCATACTTCAAACATGTCAAAAGATATTAAGAGATATAAAAGATACATGATCAAGCCAAGCAACATCCATATATGCAAGAAATGCTCCATATTGTACTTAGAACCTAAAAAGGGTTTAGAGAGGTCAAATATACACAAAATTCAAATCAAGCTAGTTTGATTACTCAAAAATGATTTAGGGACGAAAATAAACATGTGAGGCCCGATTTTGAGCATAGAAACCAAAGCATGATAAATTTGTGCATATATAAACTTAGATAAGCATAAACAACTTCAAGTGTGCCCAAAACATGTTAAATGCCATGTTTTATGCATGAAATCCATATGAGCATATTTCTTAGGTCTAATTGAATGTGAAAGTTTGTATCTCAGAAACATTAGCAAGATTTAATGAGATTAAGTCATTAGTTGCTAGAAAGTTCATTGTTAAGTTATGTAAATGCATGAATGACTAATTTTGAGCAACAAAACTTAGTTATAACAAATCAATACTTCAAGCAAGTTTCAACATTATATTTAAGCACGTTGGAATGAAAATATTGCAATAAGGATGGTCACTTGAAATCATCAAAATCAAATATTGAATACACATTGAGCTTAATGTCATACACACACACACACACACTAAATCAAGTTTATAATAATTTGGCATACTAAACAAGTTTCAATGATGTCTATAGATACAAGGGTAGCATGATTAAGATATATAGCATACAAATGGATAAAATGATCACATGACTTGCCAAACAACAATAAGAGGCTAAAAGTGGGTCTATGGGAGTCAAAATTGCACAAAAACAAAAATAAGCCCAATTAATCATTCAACCATAATCTATGGAAAGAATTAAACATACAGGAATTGGATTTGAATACGAAAATAGAAACATGGCAAAATTGTGCGCATATGATCCTAAACATAAATGAGTAACTTTAAAAGTGCACAAAATGTATAAAATTTGCAATTATCCATTCCAAGTAAGATTTAAATGTATATTATGATATAGAGTTTAAGCATGGTTTGCTAAGCTAGCAATTGCAAAAACACTAGTTGAGTCCTTGAATGCTGGTATAAGCTCAAATATGGTTAAGGATATATCAATTATGTATGGTTTCATAATCAAATCAAGCCAACTATTTAAGCATGAAATATTAGCATATTTAAACATGTGGGAACTTATAGCTATTATTAAAATCAATAGATGACAAAAATATACATAATGAAATCTAAGCAAGCATAGAGAACTTTAAGTGCACACAAAATATGTTAGTTATTATATAAAGATTACTTGAATGAGTTTCTTGAATCAAATACCATATTGGAGGCGTTTCGTATTTTCTTTAAACATTCTCTATTCAAGTTTCTTGAGTTGTTTCTACTTGAAGTTCCTATAAAAATATGTGATTGCTTCTTTAGTACTCATGTAAGTTTAGATCTTTTGTGGTTAGTAGCAATGATATATCTTTGTCTTTTTAGAACCCAAACCATCTTGCCTTTATAATTCAAATTAGTATTACGATGTATTGCACATGTATGTGTAATATGGCCATATCTACCGTAATAGTTGCAAGTCTTAGTTATTTCTTTTACTAAATAACTTTTGTAAGATTTGTAAATATATTCCCTACTATAACCAATTTCGGTTTTGTTCAATCCTTGCCTTTGAGAGCCAAGGAGCTTATCTAAATTCTTTTCTCCATTCACGAACTTAGCTATAGATTGTTTTGAATCATTTAGGCTAGACTTCAAGATAGCATTTTCAATTTGAAGTTCTTCTAGCCTATTAACCATATTATCTCCATTTTTCATGCTATCAACTTTTGTTCTAGGAGAATTGCATTTTTCTATCAATTGATTATTTTCCTTAGCCAACTCCTTATTCCTAAGATTCAATGCTTCATTGTTTCTATTTAATTTATCAACTTCTAATCTTAAGTACTCATTATCCTCCTTTAGATTTTCTTTGACATCATTCACTTTATTATATTCATTTCTAAGTAGATCAAATTCACTTCCTATTTCAATCATAATTTGTTTCATCGTCTTGTTCTTCTTTTGAACCTTAATAAATTATTTAAGTAACTCATCATACATATTTTTGAGCTCATCAAATGAAGAATCATTAGAAGTGGAGCATACCTCATTGTCCATGGCCATGAAGCACATATCCCCATTCGAGTCACTCCAAGTTGCCATCATAGCCTTTTTCTTTGCTCCTCTCTCAGCTTTCTTAATATCCGAGCAATATCGTTGAATGTGACCCAGTTTTTTGCAATTATAACACTTGATTATTTCCTTCTTCTCCTTTCTTAACCGAGATATATTTTTATCATTGTCTTTCGCTAATTTCTTATTGAACTTCATGAACTTTTTGAAATTTCTTGTGATCATAGCTACATCATCATTGTCCTCACTTTCATTACTACTTAAGCTCTCATCAATTGCCTTTAAAGCAATTATTTTCTTCTTGGATTCCTCTTCTTGCCTCTTAATCATCTCATGAGTTTTAAGAGTTCCAAGAAGTTGCTCTTTTGATAATTCATTAAGATCATGAGCTTCCTCGATTGTAGTTCTCTTAGCTTCCCAATCTCTTGGCAAAAACCTAAGAATTTTAGAATTTATTTCAAAGTTAGTAAATGTCTTTCCAAGAACACTTAAAGGATTAATGATATTGATAAACCTATTATACATCTCTTCAATTGTTTCACTCAGATTCATTTGAAAATTTTCAAATTGTGCACATAATAAGCTTATTTTTGTATCCCTTACTGTACTAATTCCTCTATATGTGCTTTATAGTTCATCCCATATTCTTTTAGCACTTTTACATGTACATATCCAATTGAAGTCATTTTCATTTATGGTACAATACAAAATATTCATAGCAACTTCATTTAAGTTAAGTAATTTTCAATAATCATCCGAGTAATCTCTTTCTTCTTTTCCTTTTATCTTAAATGATCATTGGTTAACTATATGCCACAATAGTCTATTTTGTGCTTTTAAGAATATAAAAATCCTACATATCCAATATGGATAGTTGCTACTAGTTAAAAGAGGAAGCCTATTAATTGCTTGTCCTTCTAGAAAGCCTAATGCATTAAATGCCATGATCTTTACTCTAATATGTGATTAAGCAAGTGATTAAAGACTAGCTCTAATACCAATTGTAGAACAGTAGGCTAAACTCAAAAGTGGAGATAAATTGAGTTTTAAGGACAAATTGAATTCTTTTCGAAATTAAACACTAAAAGTAACAATGAGTATCATTAAGATAATGATAAAACAATAACAAGTGCAGAAATTAAAAGAGGTAAAGATAAAGAAGATCAAGCCTAAATATAACGTAGAGTTCGAATTGCCCCCTAGTCTTTACGGATACACAATGCCTCCAATTGAGGACTTTACACCACTTTATTGATTTATCAATCTAAGCTTCAAGAGCTATACACATACAAACTTGATTACACAAGTTTTACACTCACAACTCTTAACACAATTCATAATCTCTACTACAACACAAAAACTCAATGTCAAGAATTATTTATGTAGTACTTTTAATTCTCAATACTTTGCAACTAATAACTCACAAGTACTACACTTTAAATCTCTCTAAATATTAGCAAATTAGGATATAAGAGACAATGAGAATAATAGATAATAAGAGCATAAAGGAATGTTGGAATGTTGCAGCAAAAGATCGGTTATCTCTTATCTTTAGTCAGGTTGTTGAACATTCATATCATCTCATTCAATTCTTTCCATTACAATGCATTAAATACTCCAACGACTAGTTGAATCAAACTTAACGGCAAGCCAGTAACAAAATACATTATCAGCATAAACACCAACAAGTGAACTGACAAGCCGGTTCCTTGATCAGAGGCAATTTTATCTCCTTATTAGGTTACTTCACTGTTAAGCTGGTAATACTCTAGAACATTTAACTCGATAGGCTAAATATCTCCTAAAAATACTTTTTAACAACCAACAAACAACTATACTTTGCAATCTAATTTCAAGATCATTTGATCACCACGTAAAGATTAAATTTCTTATGAAGATAATTGATATATTTAATCATTAGGCAAATTAATCGATCTTATTCAATTACCTTAATATAATCAAATAATACTTAATTTAATCATCCGATTGTTTTGTTTTCTTCAAAACAAAAACAACATATTTAGATATATACTTTCTGTTTTGTTCTCATCAACATGTTTAATTATATACTTTTTGTTTTGTTCTCAATAAAATCAAATAATGAACCCTAGGTTCAACACTAAATAATCTTATCATTAAGTTAATAAATAAAAAATTATAGATTTCAAGACCTCATGAAAGTGGTAACCAACTTAGGGTGCCTAGGGTTTCCATTCTTTTCCTCATACAAAGCTTGTTTTAAGGTGTTTTCCCTAGTCAAAACCACATTTTGACATATTATAACATAAGATGATGATGACAAGTGAAGTAAGGGTCCTTAAGGGGCAACACACTAAGGTAAATGGGGGTTTAGGGTTTTTCTTATTGATTTTACTCTAAAACTCCATATGTTAATGTTGGAAACTCTAACTAAAGAGTCCATTCCTTTCATTAATCATGCTTTCTCTTCACTAAAAAACTCTAAACTTTTAAGTCATGGCTACACATAAAGTTGTAAGTGCATAAAATGTAATGTACTAACATGAAACCTAAGGTAAAACAATAAAAAACCTTACTTAACCACTTACTGGTGCTAGGAGTGTTGCTTTCATTTTTCAAGGGCAGCTGACAATTTTGGGCTATAGGGGTAGAGTAGATGTTGGTAGGTGGTGAAAGAGGGTTTGTGAGTGTGGTGTAGCTCCTTATAGTAGTGGATTTAGTGGTGTGGTGGTGGAGTTATGGGAGATGGCAATAGAGTATGCAGAATGGCGAAAGAGGGAGCTCTTAGAGTAGAGTGTTGAGTGATTTTTTTTTTTTTTTAAAGAGGTTTTTAGGAGTGTTTGAGAGTGAGTGAGTGAAAATGAAAATAAAAGAAAGGGAATGAATAAGAGGGGGGTAGTTGGGGCATACAAGAGGGAGAGAAAGAGGGGACAATGTATGTGTGTTTTAGGAAGTGAAGGACACGGCTCCTTTTAGGACCTTATACTTGGTTACTTTATTGCATAAATAGGAAAGATCTTGTCTCCTATAAGTACATGATATTTTGATGCCCATTAATACATTGTTCTTTAATCCTTAATTGTGTTTGATTTGTTGTTAATTAAGATGTAATGAAGGCTAGTTATGGATTAAGGCTTATTTAGGGTAATTAATAGTGATTAAATATGATTAGGCTAGTTAAGTGTGAT
The DNA here is from genome assembly GCA_024138015.1 of Lumnitzera littorea. Lineage (NCBI taxonomy): Eukaryota > Viridiplantae > Streptophyta > Magnoliopsida > Myrtales > Combretaceae > Lumnitzera > Lumnitzera littorea. Next base: position 66,440,327 of record JAMXBB010000012.1, on the reverse strand, counting down.
TAAGGTAAGTTTAGACATTTGTTATGTTTTGTTACTACACTTTGGTGTCTACATGTTTACCTAGGGTTTTCCTTAGGGTTTAGTATCTGTTTACGATTATCGGATCGGATATACACTCAAAACCTAAGTTTTTGGGTAAGTGATGAATTCAATTACTTTTAATGATTGATTTAGCTTTATGATTAAGGTTTCTTCATCGTGTTAGGGTTTTGGTTATACAATTGGGGTTTAATGGTCTTTTTTTTAGGGTCTTATTTTTGTTTTAGGGTTTCTTGAGCATTAGGGTTTTTAGGGTTTTACATGTATAGCTAGGGTTTTAAGGTTTTACCTCCTCTAAGGTTTTCCCTCAACATTTAAGGTTCGATCCTTTTTATTTAGGGTCTTCATTATTATATTTGAGTGGTTCTAAGGATTATCTAGTGACTCTCTTGTCTAACTCTACTTTCATTTACTGAAAATTGGTTGGATTTACAACTACCATCCTTAAATTAAGGATAAGGCCGAATTTATACTCTACCTGTCATTCAAATCTCTTCTTATGTAACAAAATAAACCATAGTGGAAATCTTTTACAAAAGTGAGCAAAACCCAAAGTATCACAATTGTACAACCTTTTACAATACATAGCATTAGAAAGTTTAAGCAATACATCTACAGTCTCTATGTCAAAGTTTTTACATCATAGCTTGACAATCTTCAAGAAGAACTTCTCCCTAGAAATTTGAATCCAAGTGTGCAACTATTCACCTTTTAAGGAAAATTGTTATCACTTAGCTTTCTCAAGTCTTCTTGCTTCCGTGGTGTAAGATCTTGTCTAACTTCATCCCTAAACTAAGGATAGGACAACTTATCCCCTCAGCTTACTATAAGCATAGTGAGAGTTGATAAACAAGTAACAATACAAGCAACATCTTTTCATAAAAATAAAGCAAACTATCAATTTAATCACAATACTACTCAGTATAGCTAAGTGATAAAAATGTAACAAATGTGTGCCAAGCTGATGTACATAAGATGCATCAGTATCAATATCCTAACCTAGCCCTAGCCTTACATATCGGTGTAGTTGATGTTGTTAGGCATCTAGATTACCTAATTTAGGAACCTAGAAAAGCATTTAGCAAGTTTAACTTAGTGAAAACTGTGCAAATCTATATACTTGAAAACCAGCTTTTATAACCCTCGATATTTTCATTACAATACCAAGCTTTCAAAAACTTAATTGTTTGCTTAACAAAACCCAAGGTTTCAAAATAAAATAGCTAATTAATATCCTAGTTTTAGAAAACTTGACTCGTTGGTCCTTTTTCGTACCTCGTACCATGCCATAAATGTAGCAACCACATACTAAGAAGATCAAACAATTCCAAGCAAGCTCACTCATCTATTTATTACCCAAGCTTTTACTTCATTTCATTTACATTTCCCTCTTTAAAACATCAGTATCAGCTTCACTTAAGTAAACACCTCAAGAGGTAGGGTTAATAGTTAGTACATAGATTCTTATCTAAGTTAATATAGATCTTAACCAACAATTATAACTAAGCGACAGCATAAATCAAATCTCCAAAGTCACCAACCAAGCATGATTCATTGGACATCATATATAAAAGAGCTCAAATATCATTTAATAACTCATAAATCAATATATCACACTTATACACAACTTAACTAAGGTAATCTTAACCAAGTATGTTAGAAAGTCACATAAGTAGATATAAATCTACTCTTAGCATATAAACATCCACTTACTAGGGCTACTTAGCAAATTTCCCAACTCTTACTCTTGATCCTAAGACTCTTTTGTGCCTATATTTCCTAAACAAAACACATATAATACTTGAGATAATATATATTAAGTATGAGCAAGATTACAAACTTATTTACACTTGGGGTCTAAGTCTTGGTGTAGCTCTTTATAATGTAATTTTAGTTTAGAATACTTTCTAACCTAGTTTATGACTTACCTCCTATATATAAGGTTTTTCCAACATACTTTTTGATATAGTTTCTAACCACTTACCCACTATAAATTTACGTTGTTATATCCCATTTCTTTACTATACTATTTTAATTCTAAAGTGAGACATTTCAATAAACCCTATTTAATGTCTAATTGCTATAGTATTATTAATATATAACCTAAGTTAACCACATGACTAAATGCGTATAAGAGTTATTAGGAATTATTTCAAAAATACATATAGAGATACAAGATCAACTACCCTCTACATCAACTTCTAAGCCAGGTCGTATACATTAAATTATTTCATATTTTCATTCGCTCGACGTTTTGACCCATATTTTGACTCACATCTTGACTTGTATAAAACACTTTTTAAATCATTAAATTACCTAACTTCAGCACCAACTCCCTCATTTCCACACTCCACTAAACTAATTTAATATCCAAAAAAACTTAACTATAGTTATATTATAACAATTACACATCAAATCACTTAGTAAAACTTCCACTTTTGGTTTTTCCAGCACATTATTGCAATTAAACTAAGGTTACTAAAAATTTACTCTCAATTTTCCAAAAAATTTTACATAGAATTAAAGTAGACCTTTTTAAGAGCTTGGATACAAAAATTAGGGTAGAAACTAAATCGTTTACTATTTTTAAAATTTAATGTAAAATTCTTTTTTAGGCATAATTTCTTAAAGAACCCATATTTCAACTATGAATTTGAAAGATCTAGTTTCATTGGAATCTACATGAAAATTCACCTGAAGAAACTAAAAATCATAATTTTGGATTACATTTACTATTTTCAGAATTTTAGAGAAAAATTAAGGAAAACCAAAACTCACCAATGCACACCACTTTGGCTACCATCTAAGGAAGGGGATCTGTTGACTAGCCTAAACACTGCCCTTTCAGTCACTAGGTGATCTTGCTTAACTTCTAGGTTATGCTTGAACTATGAAACCCGAAAATGCACCAATTTACCCCATTTTCTCTAAAATTTACTCTAGCTTTTTCTTATATTACTTTGAATTTTCTAGAGTTGTAAACTGACCAAACTTGTAGTTAGGGAGGGTCTCTTGAATTATAGGATGGCTCTTACTAATTGGAGTTTTTCTACAATGACAATTGTCATTTTCTTTCCTTTTCCTAAGCTAATATGTGTCTTAAGCTTACTTCAATCCTTACTTCATACTCCAATTGATATGCTACTCTTAAAAGCATCTATAATATACTTCTCTAGCTATCTTTTATATTTTTCTACTTATTTTACTTAATTAAAGTATTGATTTACGTATTTTTATATATTAAACATTACTATTTTTCAACTTTGAGTATATACTTATGTACGTGATGCTTATATTAGTTATTTCACTTCTACTTCACTCCAAATTATTACTTTTATAGGTCTAAGTAATTTTATTTTTAAGGTCTCGCTACAATCTAGTCTTGCATTCAAGCTTATGTTAAAAATATTTGTTACCAATAAAATTATGTTTTTATTGAATTCAATATTTTACATACTTTATTTTACAAAATAAACTTTAATAGTGTACTTCTTTTAACTTTTTTGACCTTATATTAACATATTATTCAATTCAAAGAACTATCCCCCAAAGCCTTAAATTTATCGATTTCAAACGACTGCGGTCACATTATGTGAGAGTACTTGTAATTAGTGCTATTCACAACTACTGTACTTCCCTACTTCTTGAGTTATATTTTCTAAGTCCCATGTTTATTAAGGATTTGACACCAATCCAAATACTCAATAGTTGGTTGAAGGCTGAGGTCTCACATATATATTAGAGAGTAAGGAGTCAAATAAGCTAGTATTAGCTCAATAATATAGAATAGATATAGAAGATATACATATTTGTCTTATGATTGGTATTTATTATGGTTTAAAATAAATGTAGTAGAATGAATTATAGCGATTGATTGTGATTTAATTTATTTGTTAATTATCAATAGTAGACATTATGACATAGAAATTTTGCTATTTTGGAAAAAACTATGTAGGTTTGAAATTATATTTATGTCATGGTATTTGGTATAGTCTAAAATAAATGTAATAGAATGACATTGAATTGAAGTAATTAATTGTGACTTAATTTAACCACCAATTATTACAAATATACATAGGATCAAGATAAAGAAATTTTGCTATTTTTGGAATAACCTACATAGATGTGTAATTATATTTATGCCATGATTGATATCTAGTATGTTTTAAATAAATGCAAGAGAATGATATTGAATTGAAGTAATAGTAAAATCAGTTTCAATTGTGTTTGATAGAATAGTCGTTTATGTCATGGTTGATATGGTTAAAAAATGTATAATATAATAAATAAATGGTTGCATTAGTAAAAAATGCTTTTAGCCTCTTGAATAAGTACTAATGCGGTAATTGAGATTAAAAATAAAAAAAGGATCTTAAACATGAAGATTTTATCATATCTTGATCCTTAGAAAGTTTTGGAAAGTTAATTTATCAAATTATATATATTTTAAATTGAGGTATAATTCTTTTAATATATTAATAACTTAATAGGCGTGATTTTAGGGAATTTTTAGGGCTAAGGTGGATTTGGAAAATTACTTCAATTTGAACATTACTCATAATTGTATCATATCTTATTAAGATGTTAAAGTTTCAACTAAGGCAATGATATTAATTGAGAAAAATTTATGAACGATAGTCCTAGTCCTAGTGGTATTCAAGTGGGATTCCATATTAACATTGCAATTAAAACCAATCGAAATAGTGTGTATAATAAGAAAAATATTCATGTAAAAAAAAATTGCATTACAACATAAAATAGTAATGTTTAAGGTGGTTTCTAAGGTGATATCACTAAGATGACGTCACCATAACATTAATAAATCTAGGCCATGCATCAAATGTAATTAAATCTAAGCCATTGGTTGTTTTAAAACACTATAACCTATAATCTTTATAGCAGGTTAAACTAAAATCCAAATAAAAAATAAAAAATAATATTGAATTAAAAAAAAAAACCTAGTTAAAAGAAAAAGAAAATCTAGTCAATAGTGAAAGCTCTAATTTCATGGTAATTACTATCATTGGACTTGGGAGATTCTCTCCAAAACTAATGTTTTGCTTGGTTGAATAAATTGATTCCCTTTAGTTTTAAAGAAAAAAAAAAAAGAAGAAGTTTGTTTCAAGGTAAATTCAATCTTCATCAACAAAATCATTTATTGCTTCATCTAAGTATGTATTCATATGTTATTTTGCAATTTTTTCTTAGTTTTATCTTCAAAATTCATTAACATTGTATTAGGTTGTTTAGTATTAGTGATTAACCTATCTAGAGTACTAGTTAAGCTTTTTGTTTTATTTTTGATCTAAGGTATTTATCTGGTATGGTTTTAGGTTTATACTTAAGTTAGGATTTTGAAAATTAGGGTTTCGATTCATTCAAACTAAAGAGTTGCTCTTTGCTCTAAATCAAAGATCTTAGCCTTCTACTTGTCACAAAGAGACAATTATGATATATCTCTTTAGCGTATCTACTTTTAAGCTCTTCAACCTCTTTTTGAGATCCTTGTAGGTTAGTGATAAGTTGAGCATTTTTCCTTCACACTTCTTCAAAGGTCACCTCTTTCTACTTGTGCAGCCAAATCGCTTTATTTAGGCCTTTTTTTGGGCTGTGAACCTCCCCTTTAAGTTTTTTTTTCTCTCTTCCCATGACTTGATACGAGTGGCGAAGTTGGTCTCTACTTATACTAAGTCATTTTTGGCTTCTTTAGCAACTCACTAAACAAACAATTGGAACTAAAATTAACTCGGGAAAACCCATGAAAGACATATAATGAAGGTAGAAAGTGCCTTATCCTCCCTTTCTTCACCACTTGAGTGTTAATGACAATAAGCACATGTTTGGAAGCTTACACAAAAGAAATATGAACTATGAGGAAAATGGAGAATTAAGGACAATAGCAAAGATTGAGGTATCATTTGATTATACAAAATTTATGTGATTAGATTGAACAAAATTTTTTATCTAATGTTTAGTTTGCAATTTTAGCTTAGTTAATTGGATAAAAGGGGGGTTGAAGGGCAAGACAAAATGCCCAAAATTTATCCAATATAAACTATAGTACAAATGTTAATTTCAATAGACAAAAGCATAAGTTTTTTTGTTTTGAATTTTCAAAAATATGCTCTCATAAAGCATAGGACATGGCACACAATGTCATGTTTTCATAATTACAAACAGGATATGGCTCGTCCAACTCTTCCTTTCTTTTCTTTTAAATTTTTATATTTTTCATCTATTATATTTTTCTTCTTCCTCTTATTTATTCCCCCCTTCTTTAACCTTTTTCATCTTTTTTCTTCTCTTCCTTTTTAATCATTACTAAATAATTTAATATTGTGTACAATTTTACTAATTTATAATATAAATAAATAATTTTTTTTATTACTAGAAAATCTATGGCTCTTTATTTAATATTGCATCTAATTTATTTAAGTATGTAAATTTAAAAATCTATTCAAATTGTAATCTTTAAATAATATAAATATGTAAGTAAATAAATATTAGACAATATAGATTGTACAAATGTAAAATTACAATAACAAGTCCAGTGATTCTATAGATCAAATAAAGGACATCATAAAAATTTATGTCCAATATTGTACAAATCAAATATAGTACAACAGGATTATACTATCCTATACTTCTTATACTTGTGTTGTCTAACTCTCCTCATCCTATCTAGTTCTAATAGCCAAACACTACCTAAAGGTCGAACTCACATCATGTAACTTTGCAGTGGCCAACTCTTTCGAGTCTCCTATACCTCCATTAGGTCCTTTGCAACAGTATTTGATGTTCTTCTTGAAGGAGCCAATATTAGTAGGGAGCTTAATCCCTTCTAAGAGTCGTTAGGCAATCCTACAATTACTTAGAGCAAAATCCCCTATGTTGATTTTCCATAGTGAGACAAACAAGTAAATAGGTTCATTTTCCTTTCTTGAGGGAGTCATAGGTCTAGAAATAGTCATAAGGACCTCTTTAGCCAAGTTACGGTTGGCTAACCCACCAGTATTAGCTATGTTGGTGTCTTTCTTAAGAGCCTTAGTTGTGGCCTTCCCTTTCAAGGGATCCCAAACAAGAGGCTCAATATTAGGCCATTTCTTAGCATTTGACCTTATGACCTTGCTTTGCTTTTGGGTATTACTGACCTTAATAACTTAAGCTTACCCTTGAGCCTTCTCAAAAGTTATTTTTGGCTTAAGGGAAAGCTACTTTCTTCCCACCACTATCCTTCTTTGAGGCATGTTTGGTATTTAAGTGGCAAATAAGTTCTTGGAATTTAGGTTCTTTAGTGGCATCTATGCAAAAACCAAGGACATATTAGCTTAGTAATAAACAAAAGGAAAAAGAGATAACTTACAAGTACTGTGCTAAGTACTTTAAAGTAATTAGTTGAGATTTCCTTATAGCAAGCCCAACTTAACATGGTGAATTGTAGAAGTTAGTACCTTCTTGATGCACAACTATACTTTCATTTACGCCTCTGATGATATTTTCATTATTGCGAGCAACACTCGTACCTTTAGAGCCCTTACATTGTCATAAAAGAAGGTTGGAGCTCTACTATAATATTGATCTATGATGGTATTGTCATTCCATACAAACCAATAGGTGTTGTACTTCTCCATAATTTTATCATAGGCAGCTTTATCGTTTGGTAGTAATACCTTGATATCATTTTGCTTAATGGGCCAAGACCAGAGAGTTAGGAAATCTAGGTCTTTCTTTAACGTAACAACAATCCATTTCTTCTTTCAACCATGGATTGAGGACTCTAGCCTAATCAAAATACTCCTTCCAAGTTGAGCACAAATATAGAACTAACCCTTGCCCCGTTTGATTGTGAAAATATATCTACATAAGGTCAGGGTAACCCTAACCTCTAAATTCTCACAAATGCACTCATAGCAATCATTAGCCTATAGGAGTTTGGTTTCAGTACACTTGAGCATTCTTAGTGATAAGCAACAAAACACCCTTTCAAAAGAAGTAAAAGGGAGATAAAGACTACTGCTAAAGTACTTCTTAGAAAGGGCAAATTGCTAATCTCCCAGTAATGCAACACATTCATAAACCTTATATCTTTCAATCTTCCGATAATGAGGGGTAGAGTGGAAATAGAAGTACATGTCATCAAACTCTTTTTCAGTTATTATACTTAAGATGCTGCTTAGACTAAGGTCATACTTAATGCTAAAGTAAAGAGGTTCATGGACATTTTCATTTTCACCATCATCAGGATAGTTATTGAACGAAATTTTTCAAATCCTCCAAACCCTTAGGGCATGCAATCTCTCGAATTCAGTATATTTAGAAAGATCTTATGGATAGTTGTCCTCTACATTTGCTATACCAGGTACTTGTCATATAAGAGCTGCACCAACTACTCCAGGAGGGGAAGGTGATGGTTTAGACTTGGTTTTGGTTATCCATTGTGTTATCTAAATTCATGTCCTTAGAGGTTGTGGTAGAATGTTTATCTTAAAAAATGAGAACAATTAAGATAAGAAGAAGGAAGATAGAGAGAATCCTCGAGCAGAGATAAGTGTAGAACAAAAGAAAGGATTTTAGAGTGATAATTGATCTTGAGTAGATAGTGAAGTTAAAGAGAGAGAAAATCAAGGGTTTTATGGTGATATATATTAAGATGTGTATTTTAAACATGAACATATTATAGTCATGCAATAATGTACCATTCTAAAAATGAATAGCTAAGATTAATACTTGCTACATGTCATAGTTGTCATGTTAGCACAAATATTGATGTAAAGAATACAAAATGACCATTAGCAATTGCAACTTTTCTACTACACACAAAGATTAAGATTGGATATTGTCACTGATTGACCCAATATCATAGCATTTTTAACAAAACTTGGATAAAGAAAATAGAATAAGCTTGTATAAAGGAAATAAAAGTTAGACAAGTTAATGGTTTACATAGTAAAGCTTGGGAACACAATACCATGAGTTTCATAGGCAAGCAAGGTCCAAAATGACTAAGGGTATGATTAGTTTAGATGAAATAAGGCCAAATTGTCTAAGCCTTTTGCCAACAAGTTACTCTCCTTACTATTGCTAGGAAAGAGAGTCGGGGGGTAAATGTTGATGAGGACTTTAGTCTTAAGCCCATTATCCCCTTGGGTAACCTAAAAGATCTACATTCTAACCCTGTTATTTTAAGTCCTAACCTGGTTTACCTATCTATTATTATGTAAGTCCCCATAACTAAGATGAAAAGAGAGTATGGATCAATATAGGTTGTGTGGAGATAGGTTAGAAGAGCTTTAAGTAGGTTAGGAAAATAGTTGAGGAGTCAGGGACAACTACAACCAATTGATCTGACCTGAGGTCACTTAACCACTCGACATTCAAATTCTAACATGGGTATAAGCAGTTAAGAGGTTACTATACAAATAATTACCTACAGTCTACTACCTCATGCTCCTAAAAATAAGGGAGCAGTCTAAGGTAAAATTCCCTGAATTGACAAATGTTTTAATTGTGGTTATTTAGACAACCTACCTATAAATAGAGCTTGGAAAACAATACTAGTCTTTACCTAAACCCTTTAAAAATACACTTTACTTTCTCTTTACATACAACTTATTCTATACTCATAGTTAAGCATCGAACTAGTTATACTAGAGTTACCCTGATACTTGTATAGCCTAATTTGACTTTTCTTTTGCAAGGTTACTTATAATCCATCAAGCAAATTCCACAATCCCCAAAATTGATTGTCAACAGTTTTTTTATTTGATGAAACTCTCGATGAACTTCTTTCTAAATTGGAATTTTATCTACAAGGTTATGGTTGTATATAAGCTTCTGAAGCTAGACTTGATCATGCTTCGATTGAGGTACTTTGGATGAAGATTGATGGCTAATATACAATCATTATGATTATTTAAATATGCCTTATTTAGTTGTCTTACGGAGCATTCTTATACTCTTGGTGCTTTAATGATTTCAAAATCATTGATCAAGACAAGAATTAATTGCTTCTATATGTTGCTCTCTAAATGTCTAATGTTATAGTATCTTCAATTGGGAAGGGGAAAAATCTCAATTATAATATTGTAATGTGTCGTTTGGGAATATTTGATTAACATTGTTTTTGGATAGGTGGAAATTAAAGGAAATAAAAAAAATAGATTGAAAAGAGTTGAAATTTTGTGTTTGGTAATTGATGAGAGAAGTAGAAATATGAGGAAAAAGACGGAAATTAGTGAAAAGTTTTCCACTTTTAAAACCAACATGTTTTTCTCCAAAATTGGAGATAAATTAGTGGAAATGGGTGGGAAAAAACATTTTGAATTTATAAAAATACCCCTAATAGCTGGGTTTGCTAAATATAATGAAGAGTGATATTTGTCTTTTAAACAATTTCCTTTGATTTCCTTTATGCGATCTAAACCATACAATAAAAATGGAAAACTTTCTCACTGTTTCTTTCAATTTTCTTCTTAAATATCTAAACACAAACTGAAAATCTCCTTCCGTATTTTTGCATTTCATTTTCTTTTTTTATTTTAAATTCCACTCATTTCTGCTGATTTCTCTTATTTAAAGATTTACATGGGTTCAAATCAACCTGAGGGCATAATATACTTATTTATGTGTGGATTGCAATGGTGTATACGATATTTGTTTGCAAGGTAAATTGGGTTAGATTTGATCCCTAAACCTGGTGCTAATGACGAATGCACTTGTGACTTTTCCACTAAGACCATAAGACTAGTAGTCGTCTTCCTTCAATATCCGACATAAGCATGAGTGCTCAGATTTCTATTGTTCCTTGTTTCATTTATTGGTACTGAGCTCCTTTCTCATGCACGTGGCCGCTATTGCTCAATCAACGTCAACGAATGAAGGTTTACCGTCATCGTCGCACGATAACCCCACTCTTACAGCTTTATAAAGCACCGTCGGAAGATGCTCCTGGATTGTTTTACGCTTAACCATCTTGAGTAGCGTGGACTTCTAGTGCAACATATTCTTCGACTGGGTCGTTGACAATCAATTCTTGGATCGATGTTTCAAGGGCTGGTTGTATCGTTTCTTGTTATAACATGGGAAATGGTTGTTCGTAAAGTCTTTAATGCGCTATCGAATTGCCGCCTAAAGTTGTAAAAGTTTCATTGAAGTTTGGATCATTTCTATTGATGATTGCATCATCTTGGTTCGTGAGGTTGCTCCTAAAGCAAGGCTGGCAAGAAAGGCTCACACCAACTTAACATTTTGTATCATAAACAACCCTACCTTGGCAATCTATAAAACCTCCTTCCCGTGTTTGCCCTAGTCTTTGCTATCGATCCCCCGGCCTCCAGACCGCAGTGGTGGATCAGGCCCCAACCACTACAGCCACAGGATGATTTTGACGACGAGCCAATGGGACGTGAAGAGGACATTTCCACTTGCACCCATTTGACAACATGGACGGGACAAGCCAAATTAGGTTTCAATCTGCAAATCCGTCCCCATTACATGTTGATTTATTGGGTTGGGATCTTTAAGGCTAAGTTTCCGTCTGTGCATAAGAGAGAAGGGCATTATATGTTGGCGCCAGCAAGGAAAGTAGTCGTAATGAGGCACATTGTTATACCCGTATTGTGTCTAGTGTACTAAACGGAAACAACGAGGTAAGTTTCACAAATATTTTTCCAAAATGAAGGACACGGATTTACAAAAGACATTTCAAAAGTATCTTTAGTTCACCATCACAACATAGCCATATGTACAACATATACGATCCATAACATCCACATCATAATAACGAGTTCTAAAGTCTTTCATCAAAAGACAGAGCACTAGCTACGATGGAACAAAAGAGACTAATCCATTGCCCCCCGTTAAGTTCCCTATATTAGCCAAGTAACCAGCTACTGCATTTGTTTCCATGGGCAGCTGTCCGATGCACATCTCTTCATATTGGGTGTTTCTTGCCCTGAAATAAATAATCAAAATGTTAGTAAACTTCCGCTAGCACCTAGCCTGTTCAGCAGACATAATCACACTTAAGCTGCTGTTATTAAATCGGTGATGCTAATGTGCATTATCTTTTATTGAAGTCTCTAAGTTTACTGAGTAGGACTTCCGGCAAGAGCTTTTTATACTCCCCAAAGCCTTGCTAGTGTCCTTGTCTTTTCGCTATCAAGTAAACCAAATGGGTTTCGACAATCCATCTTCTGGACTTAACGGGAAACGTTTCAACAGTATTTACGTACATACAGGAAGTTGCCTGCATTTTTATCTCCTCGAGTGTCGATAGAACAAGGGATGCATCAGCGACACTGCCTGAAATGTGAACGGTCCCTTATCACCAGGGCTAGAGTAAGAGTTTTACATACAGGAAGTTTCCTTATTTTTAAATATGATTTCAGTAAATTCGCATAGAAAACACCATGGTTTGGTTCATATATATTGCGCTCGTGCATCCTGCTTTATAGACACCAAGCAAGAGTCTTAATAGATTACGAAAGAGCCTATTAAAACATACAGCGATGATGAACCAAGATCTAGAACAAGGGCCAACCTGGACTACAAAAGTAATTTCCTGGCTCTCTTTGTAGGCATGCTCAACAGGTAGAAACCTGGAGTTGTATAACAATATCACGCCTTCTCTCCTGTCGTCAGCTTGAATGCAAAGACACCTACCGTAGCCCGAGTAAAGAAGAAGTGTAGGCCGCATAGCCATCCATCTTTGCTTGCAGGAAAGCAACAATGTCAGGTTTTGTGGCTTCCAGCAGCCACATAATTTCATCATACTTCTGCGACCTATTTAACGTCAAACCAGCTGAAGCTACCACGAAATGAAGAAGAAGAAACACAGAAGGAAGAAGAGAAATATAGAATACGAATGAGAGAATTTGCTGAATGTGCAAGCTTTGTTCATAGTTTCAACTAAGTGTTACTGCTATTTATACATTAGTAATAATTCTAACTAACTGATAAATGTAGAGGGTTAAAACTTATTATATTAGTTATTGGGATAAGCCTATTATTTATTTAAGGGGGTCTAAGGAGTCCAATTCATATTGAAATGATTCAAGGAGATTTGGCTTGATGAACTTGGAATAAGAATCGTTGAATTAATCTATCCACCTTCAACCTTTCTTAAGTAGACTCATTCACTTAAAAAGAAGGCTACTAACTTTAGGCCTATTAGTTAGCTCATTTTGGATAACCATGAATTGAGCAAGCTCCATTTCATCCGTTGATTACTTAGATGATCCGATGAATGCCACTATGCTCAAAAGCCTATAAATACTTAGTATTTCCTTATCATTTAAAACTCTTAGAGATATCGGAGAAATGGTGTTCCACTATAAAAACCTTGCTCTTTAAGATCAAATAATGTTCAAGTAAAGAATTGATCTCATTTGCTCATGCTATAAAGTGAACACTTGAGATTTCCTAAGGCTGTCTTATTTGTCACTTGTACATTTGAGACGCTAAGATTGCCTATTCCTCCTCTTTACCTTATTCTCACTTAATCATCCCTTTATGTGATAGTCTTGCTTTATTTCTTTAAAACCACGTATAGCGCTTTACTGATGTAGTACGCACATGACCACTCCAATCAAATCTCTACTTCTACATTTTGGCGACTCTATTGGAGAAGAGTGATTGCAAAGACATGGCATCCCTTAGGAAAAGAATAATTGGTACGTTTGATACCATATCCCAAGAGTTCGATATTAATGTTGAGCTTACTAAGTAGAATCCACTCCCAACACCTAAGAATACTAGCTAAGACCATTCAGCGCTTAAGGCTCCTCTAAATCCCATACAAACAACGAGGATAATGTAGGAAGCCATCGAGGCTCTAAATCAATTCATAACTATGTTCCAACCCATCCTCATTACGATGGCTGCCACCATTGCTACATAACAAGGTATAGCTTTGTTAAACCCTATGATTACTGCACAGTCAAGTGTTACTATCTTAGCTTAACTAATTAATCCTCTAATCATTGAGGAGGATCTCCATCAAGGAGGAGGTGATGAACCCTAACCCCCCCTCCCCCCCGGCGCTAGAACCTGCACGACAACAAACTCTTGCACCAGAGAATGTAAGAGTCTATTTAGGTGGCTTTTCATCTTCATGAATGTCTGCTCTTTCATCCAATCCCACCATCCCAATCTTAGAAGGATCCACTTCTCATCCCATTCTTGCCCCTACTTCACTACTTCCATCCATAGCTTCTATTCCAAAGACTTCCTTTATAATAAAGAAAGGCTTGGATGTTTACATGAGAAAAATACAAGCTAGGTCATTTATAGAAGTACCAGAATTAAAACTCCTATATCACCAATGCATTGTAGCAAAGCCATATCCTGAGGACTATATAAGTCCTAAATTCATGTTATTTAATGGTAAAAAAGGAAGTGCAAAGGAACACCTCCTGAAATTTATTGAAAGCTTAGAGTCTTATAGGCTTGATGATAACTTAAAGCTTAGATAATTCTCTAAATCATTAATGGAGAAAGCGTTCACCTAATATGTCAACCTTCCTTCAGGATTGATTAATTCATGAGGAACTATGTGCAAGCTCTTGCTAGAGAAATTCTTCTCTACTTAAGAACGAGTCATAATTATAGATATGAGAAGAACGCGACGAAACCCAAAGGAAGATTTGATTAATTACATAGAGCGACTCAATGAGCACACCTTAGACATTCAAGATATGTATGATGAAAAGGAATTAGTGAAGATTTGCATTTAGGAGATGTTCACTGAATATGTTGTCCACCTGGATAACCTTAATTTATGTTCTTTCTCTACACTTGTTGAGATTGCGAGAAGAGCTAACAATTTCATTGCACGACAACGAATGGAAGGTGGAAGATTCAAGAAATGAGCAACATCTGTTAGCTTAACCTGAGGAGAAAGTCTTAGAGATAATAAGAAGCTAAGCAATTATAATTCATGAGGCTCTACATCAGCTATATCATTCCCGTACTCGATGGGTAAGGTATATGCTATACTTGATTGGTGGTTACGGGATGGGAACATAAAGCTCTAAAGGTAGAGAGTTTGCCAATTGCAAATGAGAAGAATGACCATAAGTTCTGTAGATATCATAAGACTATGGGTCATCTAACTAAAGAGTGCTGGATATTGAAGAAGATATTTAATGACATGGTTTGCAATAGGGAACTTGTCAGAGAGAATAACAATGTACATAGTAATTCGCTCCTGGCATACAATGCCCAAAATGGCGTTACAAATGTTGTTAGTCACGATCTAAGAAAAGAGGAAGGAGATGTGCCACAGGTTACGATATATGAAGAGAAGGAAGCAGTAATAGAAATCAACCAAGGCACATACCCATTTGTGGCTACTACCTTAATGAAGACCTCTAACTTCTAGAGGTTCTTCAATTTACTAGGATTCAATGAAGATGTATGACTTGCAACAACAATTGCACTTACCCGGATTTCTGAGAGAATATGGGCAGTACAGTGCAGCACAACTAGTATAAAGGATGGCCAATGCAAATGAGAATGCGATACTCTTTATTGACCCAAACATGTGTGCAAAGAACCCTAATCATAACTGTCCTCTTTATGTGGAAAGGACACTCAATGGGCATCCCATTAAAAGGACATTCATAGATAATAGCTTTTCCATAAACATTATGCCAATGTCTACATTTAAGGCCTCAAGGATAGACAACTGACACCTGGTGAAGTAATCTATTGTAGTAAATAGCTTTATCAAAACAACTACAGATACAATAAGGTATGTTAATGTAGACTTTAAAGTTGGACCTGTATAAGGATCCATATGATTGATGTGCCCATATCCTACCATCTCCTGGTTAGGAGGAAGTGGTTATACGATCACAACCTCATGCCCTCAACATGGCAACGGTGCATCAAGGGCTATTAGAAGGGTAAAGATGTCTTCATTCCAGCTATGAAGAACCTATTTGAATATAATAAGTCATATCTAATTGATGCGGGCTTCTTTAATGAATATGCTGAAGATGGAGAGAATGCCATTGCCATACCCTTCGACGCACCATTGCCTACATGGGAAGAGACCCAAGATAAACAAAAGAAGAAGACGAGAATACGAGGCTCTCATGCGGGCAAGAAGAAGCAAAGAAAAGATGAAGCCATAGAAAGTTTTGTCAAGGAGGATAGGTAAAGGGTATATCACTTATGATGGTCTTCGGATCTAAGGAGGCTTTTTTATCTTCCTCAAATCTCATACCAGTGTAAGAAACCTAACCTATCCCTCCTCAAATGCAAGACTAAATGAAACCTTAAGTCAAAGAGATTGAAGAATTGAACTCGGTAGGACCAGGGGAGTCTTTGTAACCTATCTTCATTAACAAGAATCTATTGTAAGAAATTAAGGTCCACTTAGTAGCATTTTCTTAGACATATGACGAAATGTTAGGATTGAACCCCAATCTAGTGGTGTATAGATTGAACATCATGCTTAAGGTTAAGCCAATGAAGTAGGGACAGAGAATTTTTCTTCCTAAAGTTGAAGTACAAATAAAAGAAGAAATTGAAAAGTTACTCCAAGCTAGCTTTATTAAGCCAATTGAACACCTTACTAGGCTGGCCAATATCATACCGGTAAAAAAGAAAAATGGATAGATATGCATTTACATAGACTTCTATGATCTTAATAAGGCTTAATCAAAGGATGATTTCCCAATGCCAAATATTGACACATTGGTGGATGCTACAGCTAGACATGAATTATTCTCATTCATAGACAGCTTTAGTGGCTCTAACCAAATCAAAATAGCTCCTAGAGATGCTAAATGCACTACTTTCAGAACACTAGTAGGAAACTTCTACTATACAGTCATGCCATTTGGACTTAGGAATGTAGGAGCTACCTACCAAAGGGTAATGACTACCATATTTCATGACATGATGCATGACTTCATGGAAGACTATGTTGATGACATAGTCGTCAAGTCAAGACGGGAGCCTAATTATTTGACTCATCTATGGAGGGTCTTTAAATGATGTCGTCCGTATAAATTATGTATGAATCCCTTCAAGTGTGTCTTTAGGGTAGCTTCTAGTAAATTCCTTAAATTCTTTATTCATAGAAAAGGAATTGATGTAGATCCAATAAAGATACATGCCATACGTTCTATGCCCTCACCTACTAGTCCAAGGGAATTAAAAACCTTCATGGGGAAAGTATCTTATATTAGGTGATTTATCCCCGCACTAGTAGAAATTTCTCATCCATTGCAAGAACTCATGAAAAAGGGAACCACATTTGAATGGGGACAACCTCACGAAGAAGCCATACAAATGATTAAGGAAATACTTACTTTGCTAGCAACTATAATAATGCCGGTTAAAAGGTTGCTAATGATTCTTTATTTGATAGCCACTGATAAGTTTATTAGGGCTTTGTTAGCTCAAGAATTAGATGGTGGTGAATAACCAGTCTACTACTTAAGCAAGTCACTCCAAGGAAGCGAGGTGAAATACTCAGCTTGCGAAAAGTAGTGCCTCGCACTAATATTCACCATGCAAAAGTTACACCATTATTTTCTAGCTCATAGGGTTAATCTTGTCACTTATTCAGATCCATTAAAATACTTGTTGTCACAACTAGCTCTTTTAGGAAGGACTGCAAAATGGTTGCTCCTCTTATCAAAATTTAACATCACTGTCATACTACCTAAGGCTATTAAGTCTTAGGCTCTAGCAGACCCTTTAGCTTAGTTTCCTATGACATAAGGGGCTCCTATTGTAGATACAATCCTTGTAAAGTTCTACAAAGACTCTATGAGAGCAAAACTAGATGGAGAGTAGTAAGTGTAATTTGATGGCTCCTCTAATCGCAGTGGATAAGGAGCTGGGTTGATCTTAGCATCTCCATAAGGCTAAGAGATACCTTTATCTTTCATGCTAGATTTCTTATGTACCAATAATGAGGCTGAAGATGAAGCTCTTCTACTTTGTCTTATTTTTGGTCAAAAAGCTAGAGCATTTAACTTATGCATTCGCGGTGACTCGAACCTAATCATCAAGCAGGCAAATAGTGAATTTGCTCTCAAAGAACCAACATTAGCACCTTATAAGGCTACGGTGCAATCTTTGGTGAGCAAGTTCAAATTAGTGAGGTATGAGCATGTTAAACGATCTACCAATCACTATGCAGATGCCCCAGCAACATTAGCATCCAAAGTTCCCATTCAAACTGTACAGAATAATTTGAACATCTAAGTTATTAAAAAATCCATCCCATGCATGACTCTACAATTAGTGGACGAGGATGAAGAAGCATAAGACAGTTGGCACAGCCCCATTAAGGCACAGTTAACACATCTAAACACAGCTTCTATGAAAACTTTGAAAAATTTCACTTGTATTAATGGCATCTTGTATTTTAAGGGACCAAAAGGTGTCTTGTCTAGATGTATTTATACAGAGCAAGCTCGTTTGAAGTTAGATAAATACCATAAGATCTGGTGCAAAGAAGAAGGGCTACCCTTGTATCACTACATTCAGTGCATAGGGTATTATGGCCAACAATGTCTAAAGATGCATCCTAACTACAAATGAGCTACCTAAAGTGTGCTGAACTCCCAGACCAAAGAGAATGCAACTTTGTAGTAAGTGTAGGCGATTAGAGGGGCTACCCTTGTATCACTGCATTTAGTGCATAGGGTATTACTGGCCAACAATGTCTAAAGATGCATCCTAACTACAAATGAGCTGCCTAAAGTATGCTGGACTCCTCGACCAAGGAGAATGCAACTTTGTAGCAAGTGTAGGCAATTGAAGGTGCCTTTACATTGATTACTTGAAAAATAATGTTTTGCTTATAGACAGCATAGATGCTAAATTAATGTAAGAAAGTATCTTATACATAAGGACAAGTTATATAGGGCATCGTTCATGGGAAAGCTTCTCTAATGTATAGCATCTCTTGAAAAAGAAACTATATTATTCAAAGCACACTCCAAAGATGGTGGAGAACATCAAAGAAGAAGGAAGTTGTACCACTACCTACTTGATATGAGGTACTATTGGCTTACCATGGAAAATGATGCATTCAATTTTGCTAAGTAGTGTGACGCATGGCAACAATATGGTGATGCAATCTATGCTCCCATTGTTACATTACATAGCTTGACCACTCCATAACCATTTCATACTTAGGCATTTGACTTAATTGGTCTAATAAACCCACCATCTAAAGGATACATATGGATTCTTGTTGGGACTGAATGTTTCACCAAGTAGGTTGAGGCAATCCCCTTCAAGAATGTAACAGGACCTACTATAACAAATCTCATAAAGGAGCATATTATTTTCCATTTTGTTATCCTAAAGCGTCTCCTTTTAGATAAGGGCACCCTTTTCATTAACTCAAATGTATGACAACTGCTAGCTTCTTATAATATTGATCATGCAAAATCCACACCATATTATCCGAAGGGAAATAGCTAAGTAGATGCGACAAACAAGACTCTCCTGAAGGTGCTCAATTGAATGGTTTACGAAAATCATAAAGAGTGGAATGACAAACTACCATTGGCATCATAGGCTTATAGAACTTCTAAGTGAGGTCCTACTCAAGTGACACTTTTCTCTTTGGTATATGGTTCTAAGGTAGTAATGCCTGTTGAAATCTTAGTTCCTTCTGCATGCTTGGCCCTCAACGCTGAATTAGAACCAGACAGTCTATGTATGCTAGATCTTGAAGCCTTAGAAGAAAGGCAAGACACTGCTGAGTAAAACCTTGCTAATTATTAGAGACAACTTAGTGCCTATGATCGCCTAGTCAAGAAAAGCTCTTTTCAGCGAGGTGACATTATACTTTGTGCAGTAGAGCACATGTGGCGAGGTCTTCCAGTGCCAAAGTTTACACCGAAGTAGAAAGGCCCTTTTATAATTCATGAGGCCCATGACAGTAGCTATTGCAAGCTCCTTAATCTTAATGTTGATGCAATAACCCCTCCTATTAACTTTCAATATGTTAAAAAGTTTTATTTGTAGATCCAACAATGTATATGTAATTCACATTAAATGAAATATTCAACTTCTATTACTCTATTTCTTTGTGTTTTGTTACTTTCTTTTGCCTTATTGTTGCTACAAAGTTAGAGATTTATCTCCTTAATGCACAGTTTTAATTATGTATTCTACTCTTGTCTCCTTATTGCTGCAAAGTTAGAGATACATCTCATTAGCACATAAGGCTAATACATGAATAAGTAAAGAGAAGCTGATATAAAGTTAAGTATTGGAAAATACTGTTAGGACCCTAAAGGGGGCCTAGTAGGATTATCTAAAATTTTCATAACATGTGTGCACCCATGATATGAAAACCGTCTTGCAAGTCAGAGATTGCAAGACTCTAAATAATAAATCACTAAGATTAATTATTTTCAAGTAATTAATTTATTGTAACATGACATAATATATAATTATAAATAACTATGGATGTTCGATATCCCACAGTTCCTCAGAACCGCAGAGAATCGGTATCCCCTACCAAATAATAAGACAGGATTACCAACATTATAAAACTGCAGGTAGAATTAAATTATATTAAATTCTAACATGTGAATATTTTCTACAAAGAGTCTTTATGTATTACCTATAAAAATCTCAACTAATCCTAACACTAATGTACATATCTTCATCTCGCACTCAGCACTCGAGACATATCCCAATCCCATTGTATGTAAACCTGCAAAGAAAACTAAGGGGAAATGAGCATAAAGCAGCTCAGTGAGTTCATTCCTCACCACTACCGGTCAAGCAAGTTTTCACACATTATTATCACACATGCAAGCAAGCTATCTACATACGTGATGAATGTAGGCGTGATGAATGCAAGCAACACATCCATAGGAGTCCGGAACTATGGAAGGTGTAGAATTACGTCGTCCACACTTTGATTATCCCCAGTACTTACCCGCACAGGGCACCTCAGCTTACCCGCAGAGGCTACCTAGGGGCACCACCCCACTAGGCAAAACTCGACTATTACCCTAGCCGAGAAAAGAGTTTCAATCCAAATAGGGGGAGTCCGAACTAGGACTATCCACCCTCCAAGGCCCCTCGGGCACAAACATGCGAGTCCTCTCGCAACAAAAAATAACCAAGGCCTTTCAGGCACAATAAAGCGAGTCCTCTCGCTATCAAGTAGAGAACCCATGCTAGCTTTGCCTTAACATTAAAAATACTATTTATGGCTTCACAAGCCCTTACAGCGATCATGCAAAAATTTGTTTAAGGTTAGAAAAGCTTTTGCCAAAATACTTTTCTTAAGATTTTTGCAAGGCTAGCACTCTCCATTCATACCTTTACCAAGTCATAGACATGCGACGAGTAGAACCGATTATTTGGGTCAGACATTTATATTTATCAACTTAAAAAAAAAGTGATCACACAGATGATGGCATACAAACAGAACAGTCATTCAAACATACAAGCAATAGCAAACAACAAAACATCATACAAATAACATGCATAAGCAAGTAGCAGGTCATCAGAATTCCCTCACTTGGATTATTGCTCATTCTCCAAGCCTCTAAGGTTTCCAAGACTCGATATCGAACGCCTAAATCAAAATGGTAAACCTTATAAGTGTTTTGAGAATTCAGACTCCTTAGTCAACTAAAAATCTATTGTAGTTTATCTAGTTTCCTCTAATATAACTCGAGTATAGTGTGTATAGGGTTACCATACTCCATGAGATTAATAATAACTATTTTCTTATATTAGTAAGGTATGAGGCTCCCTATATGTATTTTGTAATTTTTTTGTTCTGATTCTGATATTTGCGAACTTATAGTCGTTTTTCATTGTTTTCCATCGTTTTCGGACGCACGTTCACACGGTAATGTCCGTTTTGGACGTTAAGACCCGTGTTTTATGATATGGGCTAAATTTATTGAAATTTTACCTTATTGAAGTTTAATTACTCTTATTACTTAGGTTTATGCCCTAGTTTAGGATTTAATTATTGAATTAGCTATTTGATTCTTATACTTAGGAAATTTTACATTAGTGTTACAAATTCACATACTTGATTAAGTTTAATTCAATCTAAAAGGTGTATTAGGGATTAAGGAATTTTTGACTTCTAAATACATGTATATACCTATGTTATGTACTTATGTAATCTTATTATTTCTTCTTTTATAAACCTATGCTTACATCATCACTTATGTAATCAATTGATGATGTCATGGCTTATGTAATGTTTTGATGATGTCATGGCTTATTTAATCCATTTATTACATGTAAATATATATGTCATTAAGTACTTATACATATACATATGTTTTATACCTACCTACATTCATAACATACTAATATGTATACTTATGTACTTATACTTTATACATACATATACTTATACATCTACTTAGGTTTATACCGTATTTATCCATGTATACATACTCATATACCTATACGGTTGGATACGTATTTTTATACTAGAATTCGTATGCCTAAGCTTTTCCTTAAGAAAAGCTTCCTAATTCCATGCTTTTGTGTTTTTATGTATATATTTAGTGTAGTATAGGTATGTATGGTTAGATATGATCTTAAGTTAGGTTATGTACATGATAATTACTCATGTACAAAGCTTCACATACTTGTACTCTTTTGGTAATTCCTTATGTGTACATAGTTATAAGCTTATACTCATGTCTTTCTTTCTTTTTCTTCAAAAGTTCTAATTTCTACACTTAAAGATGGAAACTTTGTTTCCTCTTCTTCAAGACAACACTAAACACCTAACTACTTATCTAATCTACCTAATTAACTAACTAATGAATAACATAAACCAACATAAAGTAAGTTAAGTACATACCTTTAGATGTGTTGAATTTAAGGAGGCAAAAGTGAAGAAATGAAAGTGAAAGGGAAGGGGAAAGCTCACGGCAATGGAGGGACCTTTTTGTTTTGTTTCTTTTTCTTTGTTTTGCTTATGGAAGAAGGAGAATGGTGGGGCCTAGAAGATGGAAATAGTGGACGGCAATTGAGAAGTAAAAGAGAAGAAAAAAAATCAAAATGAAAGAAAAGAAAAGCCATCATTAAGTAAGAGATATTTTCTTTATCTCTTTAGTCTTTTGTTGACTTTTCAAAGTGTTGACTTGGTCAACATTTTGACCTTGGTCAACATGTGTTGACTTGGTCAACTCTCCTTAAGCTTAGGTAATTTTGTGTACATAATGTAGAGATTAAGGGAAAAATGAAGGAAATGAGAGGAAAGGAGGTATTTAATGAATTGATTAGTAAACATAGTTGATGAGGTCTTACTTTAGGTCTTTATAACTTATATATCTCATTTGATAAACTACTTTGGATAACAAGTGTAAAAAGTACTAATTTGGGTATTAAAGTTCACTACATGTAACCTAATCTTCAACTATAACCCTAACTCTAAGTGAGACTATCCCAATCATATACTTAAGACATAAATGTAATCTATGATTCATTATCTTAGTTTCTAAGGGATCATTTAAGCATTCTAAATGTTTATGCATGATTGAGGGTTATCTTCAGTCGTTTACCGATGAAATGGCAAAATATGGAGGATATATTATCACTTAGGGTTTTAAGGTAAATTATGGTGAATTAGTGCTTTTATATCCTTAAAGTTATGGTTTTAGGGTTCTTATTACTTTAAGGCACCATCTCTAATGTTTTTACACATTTAGGGTTTTATATATTCTTACGCGATTAAATTTTCAATTGTCATCTTAGGGTTTTGATAAGGTTCGAGGTTTTAGGGTCTTCATATATAGTTAGGGATTCAATTGATGATTTAAGGTTCTTCGTATCCACTTTAGGTTTTAGATTGAGATTTTAATCAGTTTTAAATCTTATTGGCTCTTTTGAGTTTGGGAAATTATCTACAGTTTAGACATTTGTTTATATACTTAGAAGGCTAAATTCACGGGGTTTACAAATACCCTCTTGACCACTGATAATACGATTAACACATGTTACTATCATTGCTTAAGCGCAATCAACTATTTTATCTTATGTATTGTTGCTAGTAAGTGAGAGCCTCCCTCCAATGTACAACACTATCTGCTAGGCTTCACAAGCCATAAGAAACAAAGCTTACTATTATGGAATTTCTTTTACAATGTTGTCGCTAAGTAAGGCACTACCTCCTAAAGCATACAATGACCTTACATAGGTTTCAGTGGCATAAGCCTCCTCTAGGTTAAGAATCCTTGTTATTTAATACAACTATGTAATTGAAATAAATAAAGAATAGAAAGATAGGAGGAAAGCAATCAAATTCCATTCAATCAATAAGTTATATTTGAAAGTATTGAAAATAACTCAAATATTGAAAAAAAAAAAGGACATGAAGATATTTACTCTTTCCTGCAACTTTGGCCTAAAACCTAAGGCCTGTCCTTCCTTCTCTCCTCAAAGAAATACGCAAGCTAAGAAGCAAAACATGGCTTCTTCTTCTTAGTATGGGTAGCTTGCAAAGAACCCATTAATGATGTTTGAAAACTATGCTATTTATAAGAAGATGTTGTGGCAATAAGGTTTATTCATCCGAAGCTATATAGATTCAATAGTATAATTATGTCTTCTAATGTTATAGTTACCTCCCCTTACAAAGTGATAAATGTATGGGTCTAAATACTCCAATGTGAGATGATTGCCCTCTATACTTCCATTCTACTCGTTTGTAGGAATCGTAACCGAGTAGAAGTGGCAATAGCATGGAGGACTTTAGCCTTCTTTAGTAAAGTCATATATTTCACCTTCTCTGCAATATATGCTACCTAATCATCCCATCTAGAGGGTTGCTCCTTCAAGAATGTAAATTGGGTATTAGAGAGAGGTAGCTCTCTCCTCTTATTTCTAAAGCGCAATGTCGAATCTCCCCTGATGGTATCTCTAGAATCAATAAGAGGCTTGCACTCAATAAACTGGAGACCACCATTAGTACGAGATGTTACATAGGCTTCTCGGCATTTGGCTTGATCCTAGAACGTGTCTTTAGAAATTGTCTCGTCCAGCCACTTATCCCGAGGACACAAGATGGGTAACTGATATTTATCTTGATGTACCAATAAGTCCTTCATCTTCACTACTTCTATGCTTTGACTTAGATTGGTCTTCATCTCTTTTCTTACAAAAGCACAAAATCAATATATATTCTCTAAGTCAAGAAACCAATATCCAACAAATTGAAAAAAAAATTTTCCATTATGAAAGGGGGTTTACCCACGTGGTAACAACAATGATTTATGTGAGAATATTGGTGCACTATGGTACATAGAAGCCAAGTGAAGATATGATAACGATAAAGGTTTAGAAAAATGGTGCACTAAAAATCTAGAAAAGATATAAGAAGATTTATAGGAAAATAAATAAAAAAAAAGAAGGGGAAAAGCCTAAGTAATAAAGTAAGCCCCTAGACACCAACACATGTGAAATATCTGATATATATATATAGTCGAATCAACTCTATGATGAAAATCTTTCGAGAAAGAAAAAGAACATTTACTACTTAAAGTTCATAAAATGTTGGTCTATGAAGAGTAAAATACCAGTCAATCATAATCCAAAGATTTCACCATCGATGAACGAAGTTATTAAAGAAGATGAAACTAGTACTTTTCAAAGGATTTATAGCATTATGCACGAAAAATAAAATCACATAATTGTCTGGTGAAAGAAAGAGAAGGTCTCGACATATATATATTTATAATTAATGTGATTATATTAGAAATTCTTTTGGCTAGATGAAAAATATAAAGCTTTATTCTAATAACTATAGCGTTACTAGGTTTCCAACTTCCTTATCCCATCCTAATGTGTTTGATAGTAAGGGGACAGTTTTAGATAAATTCTAGGGATAGGTTGATAAGAGTGACAATTTTAAAATTTTATTTATCAAATTTAATATTACCTTGATGTCACTTGAAAATGCAATGTATAAAACTCGTACACACTTGGCTTCATGGCACTACGATGGGCTTAATTGTACCTATGATGAAAAGAAAATATCATAGAACAAGTAATGTTTATTTATCGATCAGAGGGGACTTGTTTAGTGTTAAGGAGGTTTTTTTTTTCTTTTGTCATGCTTCATTATTTTAGAGGTAATATTGGTCTATTATTAACATTGCATGCGTTAAGAGACTATATGTGTATATATATATATATACACACATACGTAGATAACCTTGTAAGCATGATGTCGACTATAGATAGTGGAAAAAAATTAAACCTGGTGTTGCTCATTTAGAGGATGTTGGCTACTACCTCAGGAGTCAACATTTAGGGATGGTCATCGACAAATCATAAGATTGTGTTCGTATGAAGCAGACGAATCTAATTATTCAATGTTGCACACTACCTCCAATTCCAACTTCTAGGATAGATACTCCTTTATTCAAGAATAAAAAGAAGGCACCAGTGCCAATAGAATTTTATAAAAAAAAAAAAAAGAAGAAGAAAAGAAAATCAAATCAAATCAAATCAAAAGAAGAGTAAAGACTTATGGCTCTAAGACTACCAAGCATGAATTGATGAAGTCTTTAAGTTGTGTTGTCTTTTATTTTTGCCCTCGCTTTTTTGTTGCTAGGTGAGGATTGAAGACAAGTAATTCAAATTTAGAATGAGAAAAAGCTTGACCAATGACATGAATATATATAACCGATGTTCCTTAGGGGAAGATAAGTTTAAAAAGATTTAAATTCATGATTTGATAAGCTTTAATTGTAGTGACAAGAGTTGATTTGGTTATAGCCAATCAAAGGAGATTCGAAGAAATAAGGATGAAAAGGATTTAAAAGAGATCTACTCCAAAATAGATTCATGCAAAGAAGAGATAAGATATATCCATATCGACATGAATTCATTAGAAGTTATATTACTTCTTTCAAGGAATAATTATAATGGTTAAATCTAGGAATAATGATATACTCTTGAAGCATGAGTTAGATATGATGAAGCGGTTCACCATAGGCTTGTTACACTGAATCCATCCTCACCTATAGCTATCACAAATGATGCATGGACTGGATATATATATATATATATAGAGAGAGAGAGAGAGGTATGTATAATATAGCTGAATGAAAAAAAAAAACACCGTACCATACCATGGGAGCATTGGCCCGTACCCCCACGCTATCTCTACGTAGCACAATGTAACTCTTGTGATCTTTGTAAGGGGGTAAATGCTATCATTTTGTTTCATAACGCTCTAGAGCTTTACGCCACTTCACAACAGCACTACCCCATTTACTATTATGAATGAGACACAAATATATATATATATATATATATATATATATGTGTGTGTGTGTGTGTGTGTGTGTGTGTGCATATAGCATAACTAGATGGGATGCTCTAAGAGCCTCTAGATTCCTTGAATGCTCTAATGATTTTATTTATTTGCCGATGATCATAAAATGAGGAAGAAATACCGAGAAGAGCTACCACAGACACATTATTCAATGAATCATTATCATGGGAGCAATAAGTCAATAGTACAATACAAAAGTGATATAGGCTCGTAGATGAACACGCAGACCTAATATCACACATCACCAAAAGGGGATAGATCAAAGCTACGAGATGGCTCGAAAAGTAAATGATAGTTGAGGGGTGAGCTGGGGTTCCCATGCACCGATGAATGATATGACGCACTAATGCCTCACACGAGCTTGAGTCACACTTGATATGATGCACAAGTATGGCTGGAGGTCACTTGCCACTAATCCATACTCAAATAGGCTAGATAAGAGTAGTTTAAGAGTAAGCACAAAGGATACTTAACTTAAGAGAGAGTAAAGAGTTTTAGTATATTCTTTTGTGTAATCTCCTACGGCTATTACATTATGCGAGTATTTATGGCAACTTCTTAGGGCAAGTCCTAAGTTATAGAAATTATAAAAGAATGATCCTTATTTGCTAAACAAAGGAGAATAAATTACGGGAAAAACATGAAATTGTGCAAAAATAACATCCTTTATCCCAAAGGATAGTACGGTTATTAGAAAGGACAGTGCACGCATGCTTTTACTATGCAATTCTGATAATATTGTGAGCCAAGCAAGGGTGGGCCTCTATTCAAGTTTATGCAGTGTTAGAAGTTCGACACCCTAACTACCAAAGCTAGACTGGTGTTGGTTCAGGGACGGTTCACAATCAGGTTGACCTTAGATGGTCAGCTCTTGACAGTAATCAGCTTAGCCTCAACACCATGGAGATTGCTGTATTCAGATTTAACGCTGGGACTAGTGTATAGTGGAGGGTTTGGTTCGGTATGTTGACTGGTCACTATGGCAACACCTTGGATATTATGGAGAGCAAAGTAGCTCGATAGATCGGGTTAGGGCAAGCACTACTCCTTGGTGCTTAAGTCACCTTGAATAGCTCAGCTGACTACTCTCAGGTTCGGGAGCATGTAATTGGTCCTTGATCCCTATCATCCCCTTCAGATTGTTTAAGATTTAGGATCAAATCTGGTTCAAGTCCAGGTTTCTCGTCCTCGGGAGTGTAAGGTTAGAGGTTGGCAATATTGAAAGAGTCTAGGACCCCATATCCTTTAGGTAATTCAATCCTATAGGCATTATGGTTAATCTTTTCAAGCGCTTTGAAAGGTCCATCGACCTTAAGAGACAACTTGTTCTTCCTTAAGTTTGGGAATTGTTGTTTGTTGAGGTGTATCCAGACCAAATCACCTGGTTGAAACTCTCTCTTCCTCCATCCTTAACTTTGCTTCTCAAGCTTAATATTAGCTCGACTAAATTGCTCTACAACCTTCTAGTACATGGCTTTTATGGCTTCAACTCTTTTGACGGCTGGTTAGTCAGCATCATGCATCAGCTAAGGCAGTTGGTCCAATGGCAGCTCGAGGTTGAACCCATAGGTGACCTTGAATGGAGATATGCTTGTTATACTATAGGTGGTCTTATTGCAGGTGAACTTAGTGATTGGTAGGCACAGATCCCAATCAGCAATGTTTCATCCAACAATAACCTACAGCAAAGTTTCCATGGTTCTATTGATAACTTTTGTCTATCCATTAGTCTATGGGTGGCAGGACATGCTATATAGTAGCTTGGTTCCCATTCGCCTCCATAACATCCTCCAAAAGTAGCTCATGAACTTGGGGTCTCGATTTGAAACAATGGTCTTAGGAATTCCATGTAGTTTGATTACTTCCTGCAAGAAAACAAAAGAGATAGCTGAAGCATTGTTAGTTTTAGAACAGGGCACGAAATGTGCCATCTTACTAAATCGATCGACAACTACCATAATGGCATCCTTCCCTTAGGATGTCTTCAGCAATCCTAACATGAAATCCATACTCAACTCAAACCTTCGTTTGGTCGAGATTGATAAGGGTTGGTAATGTCCTTGCTCGGCTCGACTCTTTGCTGTTTGGTTAGTCGTACACTTTTCTAGCATGGATTTGACATCTCTTTTCATCCTAAGCCAAAAGAATTTGGAGGATAGTACCTCATAAGTTCAGCACTGGCCAAAGTGTTCTATCAATCCCCTTTCATGTGCCTTGTGCACTAGTAGTTCTCGCATAAAACAGGTCGGGATACATAGCCTTCTTATCCTGAATAAGTATCTATCCTCCCTGTGATAATCATCCAGTGTTCGTCCTTCTTCACAATAAGCAGAGATAGGACTGAAGTGTAGCTCCTCAGCATACAAATTCTTGATGGTTGAAAACCCAAGTAGCCTCATCTGTAGTTCAGTCAGAAGGGTATATAGTCTCGACAAGGCATTGGCTACTATATTGTTCTTCCCATTCTTATATTCTATAACATAGGAAAAACCCTCCATGAACTCAACTCACTTGGCTTATCTCCAAGACAACTTCAATTGGCTTTTTAGATGTCTCAAGGATTCATGATCGATGTAGATCACAAATTCCTTAGGCAGCAAATAGTGTTGCCATACCATTAGGGCTCGGATTAAGGAGTAGAACTCCTTGTCATAGACAAAATAGTTGAGTGTGGCTTCTTGAAGTTTCTCACTAAAATAAGCAATAGATCGGCCTTCTTGCATTAGCACAACACCTATACCTAGTTCAAACGCATCACACTCTTCTTCAAATACCTTGTCGAACCTCGGTAGAGCTAAGATAGGGACTGTAGTTAGCTTCTCCTTCACATCCTCAAAACTTCTCCTCTCTTTCTCACCCTATCTAAATTCAACATTCTTCTTTGAGAGTTTAGTAAGTGGGGCCACAATTGTACGTAAATTCTTCATGAATTAGCAATAGAATGATGCCAGGCCGTGGAAACTTCTCACATCGGCACTACAAGTTAGCTCAGGCCATTATTTGATTACTCTTATCTTCTCTTCATCAACTCGAATGCTACCTCCACTCACAACAAAACCAAAGAAGATCACCTCGGAATGGCAAAAGTCACACTTCTTTAGATTAGTGTAGAGCTATTTAGCTCAAAGTTTTGTAAGCACTTATCGAAGATGCTCTTGATGAGTCTCCAAGTCAAGACTATATACTAGAATGTCATCAAAATAAACTATAACAAATCTTCGTTGTAATTCTTAGAGCACATGATTTATAAGTTGTGTGAATGTGCTTAGCACATTGGACAACCTAAATGACAATATAAACCATTCATATAAACCATGTCATGTCTTAAATACGGTCTTCCACTCATCGCCATGCATTCGAATTTTATGGTACCCAACTTTAAGGTCTATCTTAGAGACCACTCTTACTCCGCTCAATTCGTTTAGCATGTCATCAAGCCTAGGTATGGGATACCTGTGCTTGATAGTGATTTGATTGATCACTCGGCTATCCATACACATCCTCTAAGACCCATTTTCTTTGGCACTAATAAGGCCAGTATAACATAAGGGCTCAAGGACTCGCGCACATACCCCTTCTTCATCAACTCATCCACTTGCCTTTGCAATTTAGTAGTCTGTTTAGGATTCAACCTGTAGGTAAGCTTATTTGGTAGCATGGCTCCTAGTTATAGGTCGATCACATGCTCGACGCCTCAATTTAAGGGCAGACCGTTCTATAGCTCTTCTATAAGCAAATCAGCAAATTCTTCCAATAGTGTGTTTACTTCGATCGATAGCTCTTCCTCCTCGAGTCTCATCTCCAGAAGCCTCCTTACAAGTAGATAGGTCAGTCCCTCTAGCTTCATTTCTCTTTTCAGTTCAACTCGAGTCAATACCAAAGCCTCTTTCCTCAAGGTTCAGCTAAGCTGGGACTACATGACTTTTACTTGTTCGGCAGTCATGGGACTCAGTTTCAACCTTCTTCCTTCATGCTCTATGGAACATGTGTTCCTCCTATCATCATACATAATTGCTTAGTCAAACCTCCATGGTAGTCCAAGTAGGAGGTGGGATGCACTCATGGGTAACATATCATAAAGCACTTCATCTTGATACTTGCCAATGCAAATCGGTATAGACACTTGTTTGCTCACTTGTAGGTCTCCCTTGTCACTAAGCCAGTGAAGCTTGTTAGGTTTTGGGTGGGGCATGGTCGGCAATTTCAGCTACTAGACCATAAATCTAATATTGAAGAGATTTTCTCTCTGTTCATCTTTGGGTACAGGATTGATATTCATTGTCCTCCTCAACACTAGAGCGGTCAACCTAAAGTTGCCTTCCTCACTATAGATAACTTCCTCCTAGGACAGCTCGGTCTGTACGTCCTTCTTTAACTCTTCTACTTCCTCATCAATACTATTGACCTCAATGATCGATGCCTTACCTCTGATCACCATTGTTCGCCAATTCGGATACTAAGCAAACATGTGTCCAAATCCTTGGCATTTGAAACACTTGATCTCACTAGTCTTCCTCCCTAAACTCTGGCCTTTCTCAAACTTCCTTAGGGGTTCCTTCTCCTTGACTCAGGTGGTTGGAATAGGTCGGGCCTCAACAACCTTACTTGGTTCCACCAGTATTGGTCTGCTTGAAACAATTTGTTTGCTGCCTGGCTAGCTAATAGGGGGTCATAATCTTCTTGTTCGATACCTTTCTAACCTTTGGGTGGCTCAGATCGCATCATCAAGTGTACTAACGTCTAAGGTTTCCAAGACATCCCCAATCTCATACTTCAACTTACCAAAGAATCAAGATGCAGTTTAGTCTTCTAGCTCTATGGCTTCACATTGAATCATTAACATTTGAAATTCCTTAACGTAAGTGTCCACACTCGATCCTCTTTACCTCATTTCTTGTAGTCTTTTGAAGGCATCCTGCCAATAATAGCTCGAAACGAACCTTCTCCGCATGACTCTCTTTATTTCATCCCAACTTCTAATCTCTTGTTCTCCTTTCTGGTAGCTTACAAGTTCTTCCACCATAAGGTGGCATAACCAATGAACTCTAACACAGCAAGTCTTACCTTTGCATTATTAGGCACTTTGTGCCATTTAAACTGCTTTTCAATATGATCTACCCAATCTAGGTAATCCTCAGCATCACCACTTCCAAAGAAACCTAGAATATGCATCATCAATCCCTCAACTCTAAGGGCCTGTACATTTCTTTCTTCAGGCTCATAGTACTCCTTTGCCTCGTCATCTCCTTTTGCTTCCTCCTCAATCTCTTCAAGTGCTAGCCTTTATATAGCATCCCTACCAACTTCTTCAGCTCGGGGTAGTCGAACTAGGGTGTTAACTCGACCAAACTGACAATTACCTCGTCTTTGCTGTTCGCATTCCCTAATGGGGCTATATCTAGCTTATTGCCTGTCTTCTTAATAATAGTCACCAAACTAGCTACCAAGTCGGTAAGCCTATCTAAGCGATCACCTACTGACTGAAGTATACAACTTCCTTCTTATCGTTAGCCATGTTAAGTATTACTTTCTTGGTTTCCTAAGGTTTCTTAAGCACTAGAATTTGACATCGTTGGTTACTTCACGTTGACAATTACACAACAAACAAACAGTCAACTACACTTTGTTTTGCGTATCGAAAATAGGAGAAAATAGAGTATAGAACTAGCAACAACAAACCCAATATCACGCATAACCAAGAGAGGGTAGAACCAAGCCATGAGATGGCTCGAAAAGTAAATGATAGTCGATGGGTAAACAAAGGTTCCTGTGCATCGACAAAGGATATGACACACTAATGCCTCACACAAGCTCGGATCACACTTGATATGATGCACATGTATGGCGAGAGGTCACTCGCCACTAGTCCATGCTTAAATAGGCTAGATAAGAGTAGCTCAAAAGTAAGCACAAATGATACTTAACTCAAGAGAGAGTAAAGAGTTTTAGTATATTCTTCTATGTATTCTCCTACGACTATTACATTATGCGAGTATTTATAGCACCTTCTTAGGGCAAGTCCTAAGTTACAAAAATTACAAAAGAATGATCCTTATTTGCTAAACAAAGGAGAATAATTTATAGGGAAAAATATGAAATAGTGCAAAAAGAATGTCCTCTATCAGAAAGGACAGTACAGTTGTCAGAAAGGATAGCGTGCACATGTTTTTACTCTGCGATTTTGACAATATTGTGAGCCCAACAAGGGTGGGCCTCTATTCAAGTCTCTACGGCATCAGAAGTTCAGTACCTTAACTGCTAAAGCTTAACTGGGGTTGGTTCAGGGATGGTTTACAGTCAAGTCAACCTCAGATAGTTGGCTCCTAATAGTTATCAACTTGGCTTCAACACCATAGAGATTGCTGTATTCAGATTTAAAGCTTAGACTAGTGCATAGCGGAGGGTTTAGTTCAGTACATTGACTAGTCACCTCAGCAACACCTTAGATAACATAGAGAGCAAAGTAGCTTGGTAGATTGGGCTAAGGCAAGCATTGCTCTTCGGCGCTTAACTCACCTCAGACAGCTCGGTAGACTACCTTAGAGAGCCTTTGGGCTCAAGAGTGTATAATCAATCCTTGATCCCTATCACCAAAGCATATTGAAATATGTGTTCTATGGCAACAAAAAAATGAATACTAGCATATTACGCTCAACTTACCAGTGATCTAAAAGAAGCATCAATTCTGTAGATATTAGAAGTAAT
The DNA here is from genome assembly GCA_024138015.1 of Lumnitzera littorea. Taxonomy (NCBI): domain Eukaryota; kingdom Viridiplantae; phylum Streptophyta; class Magnoliopsida; order Myrtales; family Combretaceae; genus Lumnitzera; species Lumnitzera littorea. Next base: position 66,406,261 of record JAMXBB010000012.1, on the reverse strand, counting down.
CAAGTAAGCAAAGTCAATATTCAATGCATCTACATAACAGTTGAAAAAACAACTTCTAAAAATACTTAAAACCCCCTTGAATGTATATAAGGGACTTTTGATTGGGGGGCAAAATATAAAGAGCTAAAAATTGTTATATTAGTTATTGGGATAAGCCCATTATTTATTTAGGCTTCACTCCTTGGGCTAGGTGATAGGGCTTAAGGAGTGCAGTCCATATTGGGATGATTTAGGGAGATTTGGCTTGGTGGGCTTAGAATAGGAATTATTGAACCGGTCCGTCTAACTCTAATCTTTCTCATGGAGTCTCATGCACTTATAAAGAAAGCTACTGGCTTTAAGCCCATTAGTTAGCTTATTGTAGATAACCATGAATTGAGCAAGCTCCATTTCATCCATTGATTACCTAGATGATCCAACAAATGCCATCATGCCCAAAAGCCTATAAATACCTAGTGTTTCCTTATCAATTGGAACTCTTGGAGTGATCAAAGAAATGGTGTTCCACTGTGAAAACTCTACTCTTTAAGATCAAATAGCGTTCAGGCAAAGAATTGATCTCATTTGCTTAAGCTACAAGATAAACGCTTAAGGTCCTCTAAGGCCACCTTATCTGTCACTTATGCATTTAAGGTATTGAGATTGCTTATTCCTCCTCTCTACCTTATTCTCACACAATCATCCCCTTAAGTGACAGTCTCACTTCATTTCTTTGAAGCCATATATAACACTTTACTCATGCAGTACGCATGTGACCACTCTAATTGGACCCCTACTTCTATGATAACTATCATGTACTAACTGTAAACTAACTTTCAACTAATGTGTTCATATAATTAGTTAATTAATATGTATATCCTCTATATAACGTTAGAAGCATTCTCAATTTTTGTTATTGCTTCATTAATTGTCTACAGGATGGAGGATTTAGGTTTACTAAGACACTAATTATTATCAGTAGTCATCACTGCTAAATATTTTATTTTAGGTGCACCGATACCGCTCGTTTAATTTATGTTAGTACCTCCATTGATTAGGAAATGGATCTAAATCCCATTGATGATTTGTTGGTATACTCCCTACCAAAGTGTTCAATGCAAGGATTAAAAAGAAAAAAGAAAAACAATTGAATAAATAATTAAATAAACAAATAAATAAAGGGGGTGCATGGTTGATAAAAAAAAAAAAAGTTTGAAAATACATTCTCTCCATTTAATTTCTCTCCATTTCTCTCCATTTGTTACTTCATGATGATATTTCCTATAATTAATAGTTGAGATTAAAAGGAATATGACAATATCATGATGACATCACATAATATTTCAAAAATCAAGATAGCCTCAATCATGGATGTATAAATAGAAAAAAAATTAACTTAAATAAATGGAGAGGATCCAAATTCAAAATGCACAGACACCCTTCCTACAAGAAAAGCTATGTAATCAATTCCTTACCAAAAGGTTTCAAATGGGTTAAAAGCTAAAGAATAGACCAAGCACTTCATCGTGATAGATAAAAACAAAAAAAATCCACATATACAGATAAAGATGGTAGTTAAGGCTCCATGTTATATAATATTACATTATATTTATTATATTATATTGCTCTATGCTATATTATGTCTTAATGTATTATATTAAATTAGATTTTATCATATTTTATCCATCATCTTATTTGTTATCTATCCATCTATCCTTTATCTAAAGATTCTATTATATGAAGTCAATAAGCATTGTTCTTCTCCATATCTTTAAATATAAATATTTCATATTGTCTATCCATACTATTTACTCTCTACAGTAATATGCAACTAATGACTTTCCTTCACTTTGGAAACCACTTGACAAAAGGTCTAAGCTATAGATTGAAGATTCTACTTTCCTCTTAGACAATGTTCAACTAAATGCTAGTTGCTCCCCTCCTAACTAACACTTAAGGTATCTTATAGAGATTTAATGTTATATGTTGTTCCAAATGCATTACTAGCATACTTTAACTTACATGAACAAATTGAAGAAGAAGAAAAAAACCAAATATAGGAAGGTAATTCATTTGAGAATCTCATTGAACAAATGAAGACAAACGATCAAGTTCAAGCTAAACTAGGTATATATGAGAATCATTTCTATTCCTCAAAATATCATGAAAAAGTATGAATATACTATACCTAATGATTGTTATAAGCATAGTGTAATGCCTTAGGGCAAAAGCAGTGAATAACCAAGCTAACAAATACTAATTGACTTATTTCAATCACTTGACCTAAAAGTTTCAAGCTTATATTAACAAGATATTCACAACTATGGCTTTATAAATTAGTACCATAACCTCTTACAATCTATGTGGGACACTTAACTATCGAGTTTCACTATCTCTATACCCCTCCCCTCCTTCCTTAAATACTCGATGTCCTCATTGCGAGACCTTACAATTGGGACCAAATCTTCTTCCATTTTCAATATACAATTTAAGTCACCCACTACTTATAGGTCATCTTGAAAGCATGTAAGGAGTCATACCTTGGTGACACTTCTCATCTTCCTCAAACCTCTTCTCTAAACTAAAGCTAGACTCAAATCATCTACCTACTATTAGGGGGTCTACTTTGATACCATTTGTAATGCCTAAGCCAAAAGCTATAGATAGCTAAGTCAACAAAGACTAATGGACTCATTTCAACCACTTAGCCCAAAAGTTTCAAGCTTGTATTGATAAGGTATTTACAACTATGGCCTTATAAACAAATATTACAATCTTCCACAATCCATGTAGGATACTTAACCAAGAGATTTCATACATGGTATGAATATAATTACATAATTATGGTTTATCTAGAAAAATGTGAAGGAAAGGCTGACATTTATGTAGTTTTTGCAAAAAACGGTATGGAATTTTTCATCATGCGTTTAATGGCCTATTTTTATAAGTTACACTCTTTCAAGGTTTCCATTCATACCATGTCAGATCCCATTAACAGCAGAAGGATGGAGGCTTTGAAATGAGTGTAACTTATAAGCATAGTTCATCAAACACATGATAAAAAAATCTAGGTCCTTTTTTGCAAAAGCTACATACATAAATTCAAGCACTTCCTTTGCATTTTTTCCTTTCAAATTGTGCGACATTTTATGAAAGGACCATCATTGACATACAAACATTCTTGTAATATGCATTTATGATTAGTGGACATTTTTCTTTTTTGGTAATAAGTGAATTCATTAAATATAAACATAAACAAAGTTCACTGTTTGGCATAAAAGATTAGTAGTGGAGCTATAAGCCCTTCGCATCTTGCAAGAGCTAGAGGACAATAGTATTAGGCTAAATGTTTACAAACATAGGAGTTTTTTTCTCCTTATACAAATCAAAAGAAAACAACTCTTTTTTAAGCAAAGATAAGCTAAAGGATCTTTTTTTTTTTTTTTATAGGATGGGTGGGTGAAGAAATGGGTATGATAATTTAGTAGTCTCCATATAACACAATTATATCCACCTAGTGAGAGCATCCACCATTACATTAGTCTCTCTAGTGTTTACTTCTAGCTTCCATTACTCAAATCATAAGCTTTGGCCTACAAGCCATTAAAATATTATGAAAGGGTAGCTTATAGTTGATGTTGTCATTTAATAATGCCACTACAGCTTTCTAATCAATGATCATTTCAATAAAAAGCGAATTTTTGGCTAAGCATTAGGATATACCTTAATATAAAGCTCAAAGCTCAATCTTAATATCTAATTGACCAATCATTTTAGCAAAACTAATAATCCATTTTCCATGATGATCTTGAAGAACACCTCCAAGGGAAGCTTGATCATCAAGTTAGATAATAGAGCCATCTTTGTTAAGTTTAACCCAGCCACAAATGGGTTTTATCTAGGAAAGACTTAGTCTTTCAACTTTATTTGTTTACTTCAACTTAAATACGTACAAAACTCATGACCTAAAGCTCTTGTATGCTACAACATATTAATTATTGAAGCATTAGCAAAGTGAAGATGTTAATTTCTTTTATTCCAAACTTCCTAAGGTAAAGTGGCAGACAGAAATTGTTTAAGTGGAAATGACTTAAAATGTTCTACTTTCCTCAACCAAGAGTGATCCAAGCTTGTAAATTAGTAATAAAAAAAAAGGAGGATCAGGTTTAATAGATTCCTAATATTTAACTAAACAATGAATATGAGGACATAAATACAAAGTGTGCAAGGACATTTAGTCTAGCTATTGATACCAAAGGGGCAAATAACTATTTAACATAACTCCTCTTAGAAAATTAGATGTTGTTGGTAAAGAATCATGCAATACTCTCCAAAGAAAGAGCTTAATTTTAGGGTGAAAACCAAATTCAAGGCTACTTAAGTGAGGTGGAAGAAGAATTTTTTAAGGTCATATGTAGAGACTCGCATTACTCTCTATGATCCTTTGATTATTAGCATATCTATTGATTAAAAAGGGACCAATATGATTAAGAAGCATATAAGAAATATAAAAGAATATCTGAAGACCATTTCCTTTGATGATATAACTTGTCCTTAAGTAAAAGAGCCCTCCATTCATAAATGCACCAGGCTTAATCTAGCCTTCAATGTTTCAGACTTGGAATAGACCGCTTATTTAGCAGAGTACATTTAAGTACAACAAATCCATGTCCATGAGACCATTATAATTCATAAAAGAATGATTATTATAATTCCTAGTTGTATTGAAAGAACAATCACCTCATTGCTCATGTGGATGGAAAATATCATTAAAGTCACCAATAGCATACTAAGGATAAGATTGAAAGGAAGAAGTACTACTTCTTATATTTTCCTAAAGGGTAGGCTTAGGAGAAGGATTAGGACTTGCATAAATGGTGGATAAAGTCTAAGAAGAAGAAAAAAATCTAACCTTACACAAAAGATGAAATTCCTAAGATGTTTGTCATAACACTTCTTCATCAAGAATATTGGTTATCCATAGAAGAAGGATACCACCATTCTGTCCATCTGCTTTTTCAATAGCAAAGTGATCAAGTTGAGAACGATGGGACAAGGTATAGGTAACTGATGGATTTAGTTTTGTTTCTATAACAACAACTAGTTCTAGTGTATGTTCATCAATAACTTCTATGATCACCTCCTGCTTCCTTAGGGAATGTATACCTCTAATGTTCTTAGTAGGAATTTCTAGTATAGTAAAGGCAGATTCCCTTACTCGAACCCGTGCAACACTGAACGTTCCTGACCACACTAAGGAAGGCTAAGTCAACCAATATCAACTCACAAAATTTAGAGAGAGAAACTTTGATGTAAATAGTATTCACTTGAAAATAACTTAATGATACAACTGAAGGGATCTCCCCTATATATACAAGAGGCCTCCCAAGATGGAGGGCTAAGATCAATTCGATCTAACGATTATAAATGAATCCCTACCTACCTTTACATTAAATGCATCTACCTACCTTACCTACCACCGATTCTAGAACCTTCTAAATCTTCTAGAATATTCTGGATTATTTCTTGTTAGGCTTGAACGAACCTCATGATTTTAGGCCCTTCTAAATCAGCCTATGACATTCTCCTCCACTCATTCTGGTGACATCCTTGTCGTATTTTCTTCATGGAACTTTTGAATTTTGTTTGGAAAACTACCATAGAGCTTCATTAGGTTCTCGACTAGCCTCACTTTCCAGCTTTCCTTTCCAAATAACCATATACTTATGCCTAGGGGAGTGGCCTTGTCCTCTCACATATCTATCCACAATAATTTTTCCAACTTCTTTTTCATATGATTCCCAAATTCCAACTGGAGCCCTCTGTGATATTGTTCTATTAAGGTCATCCTCATCCTTATGATATGGCTTAAGCATACTAACATAAAATATTGGGTGGAATTTTAATCTTGGAGATAACTCTAACTTATAAGATACTCATCCCACTCGTTTTACGATGAGAAGTGGTCCTTCATAATGCCTCATTAGTCCTTTGTACAATTGGCCTTTGGTCCACTGGATCAGGTGTAACTTCACAAGTACTTGATCCCTTACTTGATACTCCATTGGCCAACACTTCTTACCTGCAACTTTCTTCATTCTCTTAATAGCCTTGTCTAAATAATTCAGAGCTAAGTCTTAGCTCTCTTGCCACTCTTTTGCAAATTTATATGTTGAGGAACTAAACCTCGTATATCCTATGGTTACTGTATTGGGAGTTAACGGCTGTCTCCCTAGGACAAACTCAAATGGACTACGCCCTGTTGATTCATTCTTCTGTAGATTGAAAGATAACTACATGACATCTAATAACTTAGACCAGTCCCACTGACTTGTACTTACAAAGTGCCTCCAAACTCGAAGGCAATGCACTACAGCTGTCATTTCCTTCTCATGTACTTGGTATTGCCTCTTCGTATCATTCAGCTTTCGGCTCTCAAAGGCTATTGGATGATTTTCCTGCATCATAACCTCACTAATGGCATAATCACTAGCAACCATGCATACTTCAAATACTTCACCAAAATTAGGGAACACAAGAACTTATTCTTTAATGACTGCTTCCTTCAAGGTATCAAATGCCTTCTATCGATCTTCCCTCCATACCCATAAAACATCTTTCTTGAGTAAATCTGTTAAGGAGGTAGCCATTCGAGAGTATCCACGTATGAAACTTCTGTAATAATTTACTAAGCCAAGAAATGACTTCAATTCGGTAGACTTAGTAGGTTCTTTCCATTCTCGAATGGCCCATATCTTCTCTTTGTCCATTTTGATCTTCCCCTTTCCTACTACATACCCTAAGAAGGCCACTTCTTCCTTTGCAAAGGTACATTTCTCCAGCTTTACATATGACTCGTGTTCCCTTAAGGCTAAGCAAACTGTATGAAGATGTTCTAGGTGCTCTTCCATAGACTTTCTATAAATCATGATATCATCCAAGTAAACCATAACAAAATGATCCAAGAACGGTGCTAATACCCTATTCATAAGACTACAAAAAGTAGTCGGGGCGTTCGTGAGCCCAAATTGCATAACAAGAAACTCAAATGCACCATACCTTGTGACGTAAGTGGTTTTGGACTCATCTCCATTTGTTATCCGTACTTGATGATATCTCAATCGTAGATCCAGTTTTAAAAAATATCTTACCTCTCCCCATCAATCGAATAAGTTTGATACCAAAGGAATAGGGTACTTATTTTTTCTAGTGACCTTTTTCAAGGCCCTATAGTCAATACATAACTAGAGGGACCCATTGTGTTTCCTCTAGAAGAGAATTGGAGCTCCAAAAGGTGCCTTTGATGGTTGGATGAATCCAGCTTCCAACAACTCCTTCAATTGTAGCCTTAATTCTTCTAATTCTTTTGGGGACATGCGATAAGAAACTGTAGCAAAGGCCTTTGTACTTAGTTTTAGCTCAATCATATGATCTACTTCCCTTCTTGGTGGTAGCTTCTTTGGCAACTCTTTAGGCATGATGTCTTTAAATTCTTTTAGCAACTCTCCCACTCAATGTGGAATTGCCTCTTGACTCCCTATCTCTTCTTCCCCTTTCAATGTAGCTATGTACGTAACTTCATTCTTTTTTAGGCCCTTCGCTAGTTACATAACAGAAAGGAATATTGTGGCTTAACTAGCTTTCCTTATAATAGGCACCACATATTGAGAGTTGGACTCGAGTATACATATACAATTTGTATGAGGAACAATAAGTGTGTCAATACGATCTAGGAATCCCATCCCAATCACAAATTCGAAGTCATCCATAGGTACTACTTCGATGGTTTCTTTCCCTTTCCACCCTCCCACATGAAGCTCTATCTCCCTGGTGACTCCAATAGTAAGGACTTCCTTTAAGTTTACCATCTTGAGCCATGTCTTGGTTTTCTCCACTTCCATTCCAATCTTACTTGCTGCTACCTTGGAGATGAACAGATGAGATGCCCCTGTATCAATAAGGGCATTTAACTTCTTGCCAACAACTATCACCTCAATGTACATCAACCCCTTTCACTTCTCCTACATCTTCATAGCACTAAGCAGTCGTACCGAACCTAGTTTGGCCTTATCCCCTTCATCGGAGCTTTCATCTACCATTATCCCCTGGCATAATGGAGCCCATTATAAAAATAGCACTTCAATTCTCGGGGCTTCCATTGTTCCCCATCTTTTCCTTCACGAGTCCTTCCCCGATCATTATTTTTCTCTTCCATCTTAGGCTTCCCTCTTGAGGAACTCGCACTCCTTTCCTTCTTAACTCCCCCCTTCTACCTTCCCATTAGGGTCGTATGTTCTATCCTCTTGAAATCCATTAGGCCTTCAGTAACTGCTATGTCCTTAGAGATGTCTTCTATTCCTCTTCGATCTAGCTCTAACTTTGCTCCAGGTTTCAGACAATCTAAGAACATCACTAGAGCATCATCCTAGTTGAGGTCTGGGATCTCCAGCATTAGTTCTGAGAATTCCTTCACATATTGCTTGATGTCTCTCTTATGAGTTAGGTGATGCAACTTCACCTTTGCTTCTTTAGCAGCATTTTGGGGAGAGAATTGCCCCTTGATTTCATGTACAAAGATAGCCCAAGTATTGATTTCGTTTGCCTACCTATGCTACCATACCATAGCAGAATCTTTCAAATACATAGCAGTAGTACATACCTTTTTAAGGTCATCCAAGATTCTTACAGCATTGAAATATTGTTCTATTCCCCAGAGGAAGTTGTCTACCTCCCAAGCGGATCGTATCCCATTGAAAGGTTTGGGCTTAGGCACATCGATCTTATGAGCAGACTGGATGGTCACTCCATTTGCCACTACTGCCCGACATGCTGCTAATTGGTTCTTAAGTTCTTTAATCTCCTAATGCATGGCCACCATTACAGCATCCATCTTAGCTTCATAATCTTCCTCTTTAGTTTCCAAAGCAATAACTTGAGCTTGGAGTACTTCATTCTTCCCTTCAATCGCCTCATCACACTGCTTCAACTCCTCAATGGCTTGATTCAATGCTCCTTGTAACTCACCTTGAAGTTCTTCCTCCATCTCTTCAAGGCTGCCTTGTGATTCATCAAATTGTTCCTTTGCTTCAGCAATGCTCAACTCTGCTCTATCCATTCTATTAAGGAGGGAGTTCGGCAAGTCCCAAGACCCAGCCCTCTGCTTGGTGACTCTACAGTTATCTTGATTACCTAACTCTTCGACCATTGAAGTGTTGTTGTCTCCTTCAGAGGACATCTTCTCTACACAAAGTCTCTTTACCTATCTCTAATACCACTTGTCACAGGCAGATTCCCTTACTCAAACCCATACGGCACTTAACGTTCCTGACCACACTAAAGAAGGCTAAGTCAGCCAATATCAACTCACAAAATTTAGAGAGAGAAAATATAGAGTGAGAAACTCTGATGTAAATAGTATTCACTTGAAAATAACTTAATGATACAATTAAAGAGATCTCCCCTATATATACAAGAGGCCTCCCAAGATGGAGGGTTAAGATCAATTCGATCTAATAGTTATAAATGAATCCCTACCTACCTTTACATTAAATGTATCTACTTACCTTACCTACCACCTATTTTGGAAACTTCTAAATCTTTTAGAATATTCTAGATTATTTTCTGTTAGGCTTGAATGAACCTCATGATTTTGGGCCCTTCTAAATCGGCCCGTGACACACACACATACATATATATATTTATACATACATATATATATACATATACACATACATTATACATCATACAATTTATTTGACTCTATACCTCTAAGGCAAGGATGTTGCTTTCACATTTATTTCTTTATATTTATCCTTCATCATCATGTATAGTCTACTTATTGATTATTTTAATTGCTTATGTTCATGCTTTTTTGTTCAATGCATATTGTATTGCACACTTCATTTAATGTACATGTTAATTAATTATAAAAATGTACTATAATAAAAAATACAAAATTAAACCTTATTTTCATGACTTTCAAAGATCTAATTAGTTTCTATGATGTATATATATATGTATATATATATATGGAGTATTGAATGGCACCCAAAATTTTTAAAAAATGTAAAATAAAAATACTAAATAAGCACATTAGGAATATAATAGCATAGATACTTGCTTTTCCCTTGAACAAAAATGAATTTCAATTAAATCAAGTTCATACATCAGTTAACTAGTAATCATTGTGGTAACATACGAACTTTTTTCTAGTATAAGTACAAAAATATGTGCTAGATTACAAAAGAATAGAAAATAAAAGATTAAACATGAACAAAGACAAAATAGCATACTTACATTGGGAGTTTTCCTTATTACAAATCATTTATGCTTATTGGCTACCACCACTATTATTGTCATAAATCTTCCATAATTTATATCTTTTTTCACACATGCCTTCTATGATTGATTTTTTTTACTTGGTATTTACCTTTCTTTGCATTTTGGAATTTATGTTGTAGTTGAGCAACATCATTTGATGCTCCTCCTATAGTTGTCAAGATCGCAATTTCACCCATGCGATTCTATGAGTTTACAATTTTAGAAGGCTTTTCCAAGTTAACTTGGTTATAAAATCATTTTCTTGAATTACATTTTTAATTGATTTTACTTGTCAAACTCTATAGAAACTTACATTTTTAACTGAGTTTACTAACTCTACACATAAGAGTTCAATACACCAATAATAAAAAATATAATTAGGCTTCTACATGTCCATTAACTATTAGAACATTAAATCATCTTTCCTATCTTATTCCAATTTTTTTTTCCTCTTTTTCTTTCTCCTAGTCCCTTTTTTCAATATGTATCCCCTTAGTTTGGGTTCTAGCTCCAATGGAAAACTTTATAACAAAAACTATATTTTAAATTTATACTATTAATAACTTAAAATAATTTAAAATTTTGGTTTTTGTTCAATTTATCACATTCTTCAAAGAAAATAGTGGAAAAAAAAATTTAGTTTTAACTCTGCTCATCCTTCTTCCATGAATGTTAGATTATAGATCAATAATTTTTTAATTAAAAAAGAATTCAATTTTTTTTATTTGCATCATGTGTTTAAAAAAAAATTAACTATTATAAGTATATCCACAGTTTTTAAAAGCTAGTTTATTTAGGTCATTAAAACTCATGCTTTCACATTTCAATTTTACGTTCTGATTTTACAAACCCTTTGGTGATTTTAGATAGAATCACAAGTATAACAACCTCAGCTCCCCCTTTTAAGTTTTATTTTAATAAAGAATAGTTGTTTATGCTTTGATTAAAATTTTTGGTTCGACTACATGAGTAAGCCTTTTTGCCCATTTATTATAATCTAGATTTCTTAAGTTAAAAAGTAAAAGATAAAGAGTCCTACATAGATTATTCAATGTAATCCTTGAACTATTTACTACTACAAAAAGGAAGAGATTTATAAAGATTTGCACTAGAAATGGCCTTAGACACTTTCTTAGTGGGCTTACTAATAGGCTAATAAGTAGGTGTAGGGCTAAAGAGTTCAAAAATTTTTAGTTAATTTACTAAAAATTACACTGAGGCCCATAATTGCTCAAGTTGTTTGACTACTAGTTGGCCTATATGGGTTGCTCGATTCACTATGGGCTAATGTAGATTTGGTTGTTAATGAAGGATTAGCCCGCTTTTAAGGCCCATCCAAATTAAACCAGGCTGAACCATTAAGCAAATCCATGTTTGATTACACTACTTGATCATTATGACATTTTTGTACTTTGTTGGAGTTGAATAATGAAATCTATGCAAGATTTAATTCCCTATTATTTAAGTTTAGATTAAAACTCAAGACTAGGTAGAATATTAACCAGTTAAGCATTAGTCATCTATATTTTTAAGCTTACTTTAGTGTTTATGTTCCCTTTAAAGATATTTAAGGTGTTATTATTTAAGGTAAATGAACAAATGGTAATCATCTCTTGAGAATTTCTTGAAAAATCAATAAAGTTGGAGGTGCAATAAATTATTCAAATGGAATGAATTGAATAAAATTTTAGTAGTGAACCTTATTTATTCAAATAATTAAGTGTAAACTCTACAAAATTTCAGTAACCCAAAAGCGGAGTTAGATGGAAAAGTCTTTAGATAGTCCCTAGAACCACCTAAACTTAAAAATAAAGCTCTAAGTGAAAGAACCGAACCTTAAATGTTATACCAAAATCCTAAAAGGAGTAAAGCCCTAAAACCTTAACTAAATGAGTAAGAACCTTACAAACCCTAATACTTGGAAAAACCTTATAACAATAACAAAAACCTAAAAAGATCGTTAAGCCCTCATTAAATGATCAAATATCTTAACATGACAAATAAACACTAATAGTAAGTTAACCTAACAATAAAAGTGATCAACATCACTAAACAACTAAAACCCTAATTTTTTAGCTCGTACACAAATCAAATTACTATAAACAAATATCAAACACGAAATAAACCTTAGGGACAGTACTTAGATTAACTAATGTGTAATGACAAAATTCAACAAAACCATAAACGTATCATAATTACACTTAACTAGCCTAATTATGCTTAACCACTATCAATTACCCTTATCAAACCCTAATACATAACCATCATTAGATCTTAATTAACTATAAGTTAAACATAATTAAGGATCAAGAGACAAAACATTAATGACCTTAAAATGTCTTGTACCCTAAGGGAATAAGATCTTCCCTAAAATGGCAATAAAGCAAGAGGGTACACGGTCCCTACTGTAAACCCCGCAAATCTAACCTTCTAAGTATAAAATTAAACCCATAAACTGTAGATGATTTTCTGAAGTCAATAAAGCCAATGAGATTTAAAATCGATTAAAATCTCAATTAAAAACCTAAAGCAAATATGAAAAACCTTAAATTATCAATTAAACCTCTAATCGCATACAAAGACCTTATTGCAAAAGTTGATCTCGAACCTCATCAAAACCTTAAGATTACAACTAAAGATTTAATCGCGTAAGAAACTTTTATACCCTAAATGTATATAAACACTAGAGATTGTGCTCGAAAGTGATAAAACCCTAAAACTATAACTTTAAGGATATAAAAGCACTAATCCACCATAATTTACCCTAAAACCCTAATTGATAATATAACCTTAGTATTATACTAAATCATTAGTAAAAGATTAAAAATAACTTTCAATCATTTATAAATACCTATAATACTAAAGTAAGCTTTTAGAAACTAGTATATTGCATTATAGATCACATCCATATTTTAAGTATATAACTAGGTTAGTGTTATGTAGAGTTAAGCGATTGCTTGATGTTTATATTACATATAATAGACATTAGCATCCTAAATGATATATTTCATGATAGTTACATTAAGTACTATACTAAATAATGTATTTAGCATATAAATACCTAAAAAAAGATGTCATTACCTATCCTTACTACTCATTTCACTAAACCCCATGTTTCCTCTTGTTTCTTTAATTTTCTTCCTAATTTCCCCTAATTATTTCATTATGTACACTTAGAATACATGTAATTTTGAAATGTTGACCAAGTCAAAAGTTGACTAAGTCAACATATATGTTATTATCACATTAGAATCTTTTCTTTCTTTCTATTGATTTCTTTTCTTTTCTTTTAGATTTTTTTCCCCTTTTCCTTTCCTTTGTTGTCGTCCACTTTTGTCCCACCGTAGACCCCACTTGTCTTCATTCTTTTAAAACATAATCACAACTCTTTTTCCCCATTCCCAAACCATAAGCTTTCCTTTTTCTTTATCCCCTTCAACTTTTCCAATTTTACTTTCACAACTCTATTTACCAATTCATATTACAAGTAAGAGAAAGGTATGTTATTATGTAATTTCTTATCTTATTTAGTAGTTAAATGCATAGATTAGGTTAGTATAGGAAGTTTATGTGATATGTACAGATATGTTGTTGAAAGAATAAAGTTCCAATTTTTATACTTAGAAGTGTAGTAATTCTTAGATAATTAGAAGAAAAACATATGTACATATGTTTAAGTATGTGTATATAAGAGTACACATGATAAATACACATATGAAGACCCTTATACATAAGTATCCTTTATGTACATAACCAAAAAAGAGGTATATACTAACTACACATACATATACCTTACTAAATACACCCTTAAAGTACAAAAACATAGGTTTAGTGAAGTTTTCTTAAGAGGGTACTCTAGGCATATGAAAATACGTATGTCACCGTATATGTATATGGGTATATGTACTAGTATACATATAAATATACAAGTGTACATACTAGTATGTTAGAAGTATAAATATATACATAACATATGTGTAAAGTATATAAATAAATAAGGATAAGTATATATATGTAATGGATGATGTAAGCAATTGATGACATAAGCAATTGATGATATAAAAAATTGATAACATAAGCGATGACATAACCCTCTAAAATAATAAACCATAAGATCATTTAAGTGTAAGAATTAATGGCTAATGAAATAATTAACTACTAAAATAGAACATAAAACTAGCCAATATTCTTCAATAGATAAAATTTCAATAAATTTAGTCTATATCATAAAACACGGGTCTTAACGTCCAAAAAAGACATCACCATGTGAGCATGCGTCCAAAAACAATGAAAAACGACTATAAATTCCTAAATATCGAAAATAAAATGAAAAAGCTACATACGATTAGCGATTAAGTTTAATCAAATAAAAAAAAACTGATAGTAATCTAAGTAGAATTAAGTAGATAGATATCTAGAACCATTAGTTAATTCAATTACTTATTATCCTTGTTATCTCGTAATGATCAGATGATCCCGATGAAGGTAAGGTTACGACAAAGTCGTCATAGTCAAGTGAGTACTCCTGATGACTCTATACTTGTTTTGTGTTTGTAGTTAGTACACTTAAATTAAATAGGAATAACTTGATGCGTGGGAATTTGGGATATGCATGTACTTAATATTGATTACTTACTGTGAAAAATATTGTTTAATATAATAATTGAGGATTTGATTGTATGATTGATTGTTATATAATTTAGATGGTTTGCTAATATTGATTGATCACCTTATAATTTCACTTAATTATATTTGGCTTATCTTAAATAAAAAGGGGCATGCATTATCCATGCATTGCATTACTTATTACGATCGTCACTTCATGTAGAGGTAAAGAGAGGCCTTACGGGGGTTGTTTATATATATTAAAGTGTTTCTATATGGTACACTCGTACAACATGACCTTGCCCGAACCTATAGGCTTACTAGGCGATAGAGACGCCAACCGTATGGCTGAGGGTTGAGTCTAGAGATCTCCACTATAGGGTGTAAGTGTAAACTATGAAGGCTGCTTCATCGCTAGGCTTAGGATTTTGTGTACAATTAGATTTTCAAAAATGAAAATGTATTTTGTGAAATACGGAATTCAAAGTTATGGTTAGAAACCTAAGTGCTAGAGCCCAATCGTGATTAGTACCGATGTATCTCCAACCCTTATCTCGGAAGGCATTAAAATTCGATATTATATGCAGCACCGGTTAACTACATATATTGTTTGGCATACTGCGTGTCCATGCATTCATCCGGTAGTAACAATTTGTTTGATAACTTGTTTGCTAGTATAGTATGAGGGATAGCTCACTAAGCTCTTGTAGCTTACTCCCTAATAGGTTTTCTTTTGCAGGTTGATTGATTATTAGACATGGGTTAAGAGCCGAGCGTTGAGTGGAAGTGCTAAGATATCTTAAAGGTTAAAATTAGAGAGAGATTATCTAGTTCATATGAAACTTTAAATGTAAATACTACTTATATATTTAGATTTAGTAACTTCAATAAGTTTGAATTTTAAGTTTATTCTCTTTGATCTTATCATTTGGTAAGGGATATCGATTCTCTGCGGTTTTGAAGAACTATGAAATATTAGATATCCATAGTTATTTATATCCTATAATATATTAATTAATTAACAATTCAACATCTTTAGTAATTAATCATTTAGAGTCTTGTAATCTCTAACTTGTAAGGCAATTTTCACATCATGGGTGCATACATGTTATAGAAATTTTAGGTAATCCTATTAAGCCCTCTTCAGGGTCCTGACACTTACTTATGCCAAGTCCTTCTTTTCCTAAAACACACACACTTAGTCCCCTCTCTCTCTCTCCTCTACATCGCCAACTATCCACTCCCACACTCCCCCATTCTTCTTCATTTTCTAAACTTTAAAACACTTGTAAACACTCTCTAAAATAACACAACCCCAAAACACTCCCAACTTATCTCAATCAGCTACCCTTACACACCATACCACCTACCACTCCACCAACACCACTACCACACCAGACCACTCATCACCAAGCCTCATGTCCCTCTTGTTATTGGATATACACACACATAAGCTCACGACACAACACCTATAGGAAGGACATCCATACCCTTACACTGTTAAGTAACTAAGTTAGTTTTTCTATAGGATGATGCTAGGAAGTTACATTTTGATGATTAATATTCACCTTACAACCATGTTTTAGATGTTTTAGGGTGTTTCATAAAGAAAAAACTTAGTGGAGTAAAAACACACTTTAGTTAGAGTTACAACACTAGTAAATAGGAAATTATAGTATAACGTTGGTTTTAAGACTAAATCACTTGGTGATGTGATAAATACCCATTTCTTTTGCATGCTGCCACTTCCCTAGCCCCATGCCACTTGTCTATACAATATTATGTTGTGGTTGTAGTTATAGAAGAGTAAAAACATAGATTACTTAAGTAGAATTACCATAGAAACAAGTGTTACATGAAAATAGAAGAGAGAACCCTAGTATCACTTGTGGGCCACCGCTTTCATAAAGACCCCAAATCTATAAATTATTGTTTATTATCCTAATAACATATTTATTTAGTGTTAAGTATGATTCAGGACTTAATTAACCAAGTTAAGTAGGCTAATATATAGTTAAAGCCCTTAACTAGCTTAGTTAATAATTAGAGGCTTAAAAATGGTATTAATGACCACTTTAACTTTAATGACCAGATCTATAAACTTAATAAAAGTGGGCTAAACTTAATGTTAATGTTGGGATTAAGCCCAAAAAGACAAGTGGGTTTAGGCCCAAAGCCCCAAATTGCAATATAGGCTCAAAAAGCTTAAAAGAACTAATTTTAAAGCCCATATGGACAAGTGACTATATCTAAACCTTAGGCTAAAACGCTTAGAATAAGTTAATTAAGAGGCCCAATAAGCTCAAAGGCCCATCCAAGACACTTACCATAGGCCCCTTAGTAATCTAGAGCCTTAAACTTAGAAAAGGGCCCATTTAGGCCCATAAGAATATCACCAAGGCACACATTAAAAATTTAAAGTGTTGGGCAAAAAAATCCCAATTAAAATACTTAAAAGGAAGCTAAATTATTAAGTATAAGGCCTAAGATTAAAAACTAAGCCCAAACCCTAAAGTGACCTAACTTACTATTTGGGCTTACAAGCTTGTAATGCCTAAACCAAGAATTTGCTGACCTAAGTACCCAAAAATAACCTTACCAATTGAAAGAATATTTTAAAATGATGAAAACAACTATAAGATCACAAAAAACGAAGTTAAAATGAAGAAACTACGTCCGAATTACAAAGACAACTAAAATAGGGTTAGTGAGCAATAAGCTTAGCTAGCTAATGCAAATAGAATATTCATAGACTTTAAATGTATTCTTCAGGTGACAAGGATACTGAGTTAGATGCAGTCGAAGACTATTGGGATTGCTAGGTATCATAGTTAAGTGAGTATATCACCCTTTACTTTACTTTGCTTTATGCTTATAACTAGTGAATTACCTAATTGTATTTGATAATTGAACTTGTTGTATATTGGGGTATATAGAATATTGTATGTGTTTGCTATGATTGATTTTGATTGCAAAACATACTAAGATATTTCTAATATCTGTGCTTACTACATTAGAATTCAAGATATTAGAGTATCTGAATATAATTGTTTGACTACTTATGAATCTGAGCAAATAAATATTTGACCTTTAATTAAATTGAACATGCATTGCATCTTATAATATGAATCTAAAGGCATTGGCACCATACAGTAAAATGGGAAATCATGCTTGGTTGGATCTGTATTTAATATTGTATATAGGGGTTGTTATCATACAACGTATTTTGTACGACTTGTTCTTATCTCGACCTTTGAAAATTACTCAGCTTTGAGGTATACTACCTTCTACTTAAGGCCGTACCGTATCTACTGTTGAGGGTGATGATATTGTTAAAGAGACTTCATATTGGACGTAGATATTTGTGTCCTAACGTACCAAAATACTTCCCAACCCAAGCAATGGTGGGAGTGAAAACTGTAATGTATACAGTTACCGACCTGTGTATACTGTTGCATTGCATATGCTTATTCATGCATTCATATGCTTGATTAATAACTTGTTTGATATTGTTTGTTAATAAGGTAAGAATGTTACTCACTAAATAATTGAGCTTACCCACCTATAGTTTGCTATTGCAGTAGGATCTTTGGCTGGAGCTTGGCCACGAGATGCCCAAGGTTAGTTACACTAGTATGGGGTTGATCAATATGGAGAAGATGAAAGCTCGAGTGAATATTTTACTTATATTTGAACTCTCTATTTTTATGCATTAAGTATCCATAGTTTATTAAGTAGCTTGGACTATTAGTGTTGACTTATCCTAGTACTGTATGACTTTTATTAGGGGAAAACCTTATATCCCATCTTATTTATGTTTCTGTTAGTATTATTTAGATGTTATGTTTTTATATGATGTACTCAAGTATTACTTAATGCTAGTTGCTTGGAGAAAGTCGTAATTGTGAAATGTCTCGTGTAATACGCCAAAGGCCTTTGATCAAGGATGGTGCTTGATCTCAGATATTCTCATATTACATAGTGATACAGCCACAACTCGACTACCCCCTTTCGGGTAGTGACATTAAGCCTATAAGGTTCCTTTTCTTAAGGGAATAACACCTGTTAACTTAAGTAATAATCTTAGAAACATCAACTGAAAGCTCATTACATGAAGAGTTTATGTGAAAGTGAAACTAAATTAAATAATGAAATGAGCTTAATTAGTAAAAAGTAGTGGATGGTTCAAAGGGATATCTTAAGACTTAGTAGCATAAGACTGTCTGGTCTAAGACTTACTAACTGACGAACCTACTTTAAAATTCATTTGCTTTAACAAAATAAAATGAGAAAAAAGGAAAATCCCCTAATGAAAATATGAACTAATGATGTGATCAAATGATGAGTTGATATAATATATATTTGCTCTCAGTTTACATGCATAATGAGTTAAAAGAAGGGAGTATATACCCTTAATGTACAGTGGTTAAAGTTTTATAACTCTCTCTTATCCTATTGATTTTAATTTTAATTTTAAGTTTAGCTTTTGTTTAAATGATGTAGCTAACTCTAGTTTACATAGATTATTTTCTAAACTCCATCATGGTTTTCCATACCTAATACATTTTTTAGTATCCAAGATGATCTTCAAAGTGATCTTATCCAATATTCAATACTTTAGTGATCTAAGGGCATTATAGATGTGGTTGAGTAAGACTATGAAAGATAAAAGTTGCTATAATGTGAATTTTATAATTTATAGTTGCAAATTAAGAGAAGGGTATAAGCTTTTATGCTCGAATAGATTGTACGTAGTATATGGTTAGATTTCTATGTAAAGAGTATGATTGATGAAATAGTTTTCCTTAAGAGTTTTAATTTCTTTGATATATATGTTTTACTTGAGGATAAGCAAAAACTTAAGTATGAGAGAGTTTCATTATTGCTTAATTACATATGTTAGTAAGTTTTTATAGTGCTTCAAATGATTTTTTAAGTGTGGTTTAATGGATTTTGGTACTTGATTTGATAATTTTTTATTTTAGGCTTTTAAAGGAGGAGAAAATGAATGATTTGGGACAAGTTTCACCTAATTTGGAGTTGAAATGAGAAAGATATGGCCTTTGAAGAACAAAGACAATGCTTAATAGGGTCATGTTAGAGTTTGGTGCAATATAAGAATAGTGAAGAGAACACAAATATACTTGACTATTTAACATGGTCATGTTTGAAGCTATGTTAAATAGGAGTAAGATGACCAAAGAGATACATGATTGTTAACATGGTCATATGGAGGCTCATGTTCAAAGTAGTTAAAAGAAGAACTTTTGTTTGCTAGGAACACAACGACAAACATGACCATGTTAAGGGCCGTGTTGGTAGTGCCTCTACAAGAAACAAACAAAGATTTAAAATTTTTAAAAGATTTGATTAAAATGACTATGAATATAGTCGGGTTATGGTCATACTAGGTTGAATTTTAAAGATTTTCTATGAGTTATAAAAGGAAAGAGGACAACCCTAAAGGACTCTTTTTATCATAATTAGAATTAGAATTATACTCTATAGGCACATCTCTTAGATATATTAGGGGTTTTTTTAGACATTTTTATTATTGATTTCTTATTCTTTCAATTAGTTAGTACTTTAATTAGATAAACCCTAAGAAGACCATGTGATTATTTTATTCTTTCAATTCAATTTATGATTATTTATTTTATTATGATCTAGTTATGTGTTTTTAATTGTCATTGAATTAATATTTTTGAAGTGTTGATTAAAATCATTTGATTTCAGGTATAAAGATTAAGAAATCCTTATGTGAAGAGATAAAACATAATAGGAAAGAATTACGTGCGATTTTAGTGATAAGATTGCATCATTCTTCGGGATTAAAGTTTTTGACTAGGTAGAAACTCCAGTTAATTACTTAGGTTTAGAAATTAGCACTCTTGAAAAAGATGTTAACTAAATAAAACAATTCGTAGATCATTAATGCAATTTTAAAGTTTTAACTAGAAAGAGATTTTAATTAATTATCCTAGCATTATATGTTAATAATTCAAGAGAATCATTAATATAATTTATGAATTCTTCAAGTCTAATTAAATAGAGATGAAATTGATGGTTTTATTCTAATTACATGGGTATTTTTACTGGAGTTTCAGGATCTAGGTACCGCTTATAGATTTTGCATCCTTAATCTTTCTTTAGTTTTTTTGTATTCTATAATTTAGTTATTTCAATTTTGTTTAATTAGCTTTAGTTTAGATTTATTGTTTCTTAAATTTATTTTTGAATTGAATTGGTAGGTTAGATAATACAAAAAGGGTTAAAGTCTTAGTAAACAAATATAGTCTCTAAGGAATTGACACTCGTTACTAATATCTATTATTATATAAAATTGATAGGTGCACTCGCTTACACAAAGGGAGTTGCACTAATGCGGTCGCGTTAACCTTAGTTAACCAATTGAAGTTACTAACAATTTCCTATCCTTAACCTTATAAATTACATCAGTTACAAGAGAAGGGAATCCTAATGTTACCTAATAGGTGCAAGTACAAATATTTATAAAAGAGAGATATAAGAATGAAATTCTATATGATGCTTTACCTATGTGTACATCCCATCTATTACTCGACTACCCTTCATTATTTAATCAACGAGTGTTACATGATAGGTGTAGGAACACTGATGTATCATAAAAGGATTGTAAGAGGATTGTATTGTACTTGATGACAACCCAAGAAGTGCAGAAAGCTCAAACTTAACTTACTTGAACATAGATGACATTGGTCAAGGAGTGAGGTCAACTAAAAGAAGCTTCGAGATCTATTGAGCCGATGTATCTATTCATCATTAAAAAACTACTAGAGATTACCAACCTAGAGATAACACTCATTCAAGTGAGGAAGTTGTTGGAATAGTTTAGGGATCTATTTCCAAAAGAGCTACCAACTCGCCTACCACCTTTAAGGGGCCTTGAAAATTGCATTAATTTACAACCTAAAGTCACCTTACCAAATTAACTTGCCAATCACATGAACCTAAAGAAGGCTAAGGAGCTAAAAGGGCAAGTAGACAAGCTAATTGAGAAGGGATTTATTAAAGAAAGTACCAACCCTATGCCACATTACTTATGCCTAAGAAGGATGGCTCTTAGAGAATGTGTATAGATAGCTAAGCTATCAATTACCTTATGATCAAATATCGATGTGCCAATCCAACATTAGATGATAAGCATGATGAGTTACATGGAGCTAGGATCTTTTCAAAGATAAACCTAAAAAGCAGCAACCACCAAATCAAGATGAGATAAGGTGATGAGTGGAAGACTACCTTCAAGACATGACATATACCTTATGAGTAGATAGTCATGCCATTTAAATTGACCAATGCACCTAGTATTTCCATACATCTAATGAACCATGTATTGTCCAGTTTGATTGGAAGGTGTCTAATGATCTACTTTGATGATATATTAGTGTAAAATAGGGATTTGTCTGAGCATATTCAACATCTAAGAGAATTATTTGATGTATCTCTTCATAAACTTGAAGAAGTGTGTAGTATTCTTAGGTTTTGTTGTTAGTAGAGACGGAATAAGAATGGACATTGAGAAGGCTAAGGCATCAATCAACTGGCCTACCCCATAAAACATGGTTGAGGTTAGAAACTTTCCAAGGCTTACATCTTGTTAGAACCCAAACAAAAGATATTTTGATGGTAACAAAAGATATTTTGTGTGTTAATATTACTAATCAAATTACTAAGTGTGTAGTTTAAAGAGAATTATAATCTTAAAGGAAACATGAGCTAACCAGAAATAAAGGAAAAAGTGAAATAACTTTTTTAAAAGATGGATCTGCAAGCTTAGAACTAGAAGAAGAAACATCAATAAAGGATACAAATCAGAATTATGAACAAAAATTGATGAGCACAAACTAACTACATCATTCTATAAATAAGAAGAAAGGAAAAGTCTTAGCAAAATGGAAGAGATGATAAGAAACATAATACATAATCAAAAGCATAGAACAAATAAAAAACATGAAGGTAGGACTAAAGCATGAGACAAATATTATAAATGGAAAAGAGTATTTGACAAGTCAATACACAATACCGTGGAGATATATTTAAGTAATATATTTAATCAATTCAAGGGATACTTTATCACAAATATGAGAATTACCGAAGCAATAAAGTATTTGGAGAAGAGAACCCTCTATGAATACAACACAACAACAAAGGGAAAGAATCTCTTACATAGATAAATGTCAAAGGAGCAAATTTGAGGAGACAAAAAGACAAAGATCACAAAGAATACAAGCACAATAGCTATCACCAAAGATAAGAGAATTAAACCTTAAAGTTACAACTACTTAAAGCGATGAAGAGAAAACAAGAGGAAGAGAAAAAAAAGTCTTTTGGAAAGAAAAAGAATACAAATGCATAGGTTATGTGAATATTATAAGAGTTAAGCTACTACATGTTTTTGTGATTAGAGAGTTGAGAAAAAGATCGTAAGAAACTCAAGCTAAGAGTATAGTCTATTTTCTACTAAGTATTGAGTTAAGGTGTGAGAAAATCTATTGTAATTATTAAAAGGAGTTACTAATCTCTTTCAAAATTAAGATGACTATTTTTAGAGAACTTATGAAGGAGACTTTGTAAACTTGTGATTACTTCTAAAGGTAGGAAGTTGGGAGGTAAGGTAAAGTCATGGAAAGTGTTGACCTCCTTATGTAAGTTTCTTTCAAATAGTAGAACCATGGTGTAGAATACCGTGTCCCTAGTCATGGGCTAGACCAACGGAATGAAGCACAAGGTGAAGCCACTATATATTGATGCTTAATTTTCTTATTTGTACACTCTTCACTTATCTGCAACTTATTTATAGTTTGCATAATTTAATGAATGCTTAAGCTTAACTAATTTAATTAGAAGCATCAAATGTTAATTAATATTTGGTTAAAAGCTTAACATGATAGATATGAACCTAAGATAAAAGATTAGATTTGAAATAGTTAACTAGCTTTCGCATGCATACCTCTAATCTAAATTTGTTAATATTTTTTATACATCATAAGTAAGAAAAATAAGCTTAGTGTTGAGTAGTTAATCTTGAACATCAAGAAATAAGAATAGGTTAGGATATAGATTTCGATTAACAGTCAATTTGACACTCTATCCCCCTACTTGTACCCTTCTCCCTCCTCTTTTTCCTTCTTGATTGTTTATTGGGACTAACACATCCTTATAACGGTAATTTATTTGCAACTTTAGTACCATAGCAGCCTCATTGACCAAGTTGACTAAGAAGGGAGAGGAGTTTAGGTAAATTGATCAAGCTTAGAAAAACTTTGAGGAGATCAAGCAGAGACTTACCACCACTCCAGTATTAGCGTTGCTTAACTTTAAGAAGGTGTTCAACCTTAAGTATGATCATAGTTCTCAAAATCGCGAGTCAACCATACGATTTTGTAAGTTTATAATTTTATGACATTTTTCTTAATTAAATCAGATATAAAATCATTTAGGTGTAAAATTTTGGTAGAATTGTGAATTTTGATATATGATTCTATAAATTTATGATTTTACTTATTTTGTACAATTTTATATAATTTTATCGATTATGCATACTTACATGAACAATAGAATCGCGATTTTAATAACCATAAGTGTGATGTTTCTAAAGTAGGGATTAGAGTTATGCCCATGCAGGAGTGTATAGCTAGAAGCACAATGATGCCACCTTAAATTACCTTATTATGAAAAGGAGTTCTACTCCTTAGTACGTGCACTCATTGTGTGGTAACATTATCTCTAAGGTTTATAGAAGTTATCATGTCAACAAGCCAAGTAGGTCAAGTTTCTAGAAACCTTCTCATATATGATCAACAAGAAAGGAAATGATTAACACTATCACATACGCCCTATCTAAAAGGCATGTACTAATCACTCAACTATAAGCAAAAGTTTTGAGATTTGGTTTGGTATCCAAGCTGTGTGACCATAATAAGTACTTTAGGCCCATTGTAACCAAGTGTAGAGAAGGGGTATCCATTGATGGGTTATACCAAGCAAAAGGACATTGGTGTAAGAAAGGCTGACTATGCATTCTAAACAATTTGAAAAGAGAGCTACTAATTGGAGAAGGCCATGCTAGAGGGCTAATAAGTCATTTCAAGGAAAAATTAACTTATGAGAGGTTGAAAGAGCATTTCTACTAGTTAAGGATCAAGGTTGTCAAATTTACGATTATATCTAAAATCACTAAAAGGTCTGTAAAATCAAAATGTAGAAATATAAGTCTGTACGACTCATGTAAAACGGTTTTAAAAAATTATGGATATACTTATAGTAGTTATTTAAAACTTAAAATGCATAATGAAAATTTTAAAAAATGAAAAAATTAAGTTTTTTTTCTAAAAATTTTTTTGATATATAATCTAGCATGTATAGAAGAAGGATAAATAAAGTTGAAACTAAAATTTTTCCTATGTTTTTTAAGCTATAAATTAAAGAGAATCAAATATTTCTACTTATTTTAATTTATTGATGGTATAAAATAAAATATATAGTTTTTCATATAAACTTTGTTATTGGAGTTAAAACTTGAATAAAAGTTATAAACATAAAATAAGAGAATGGGAGAGAAAGAAAGAGGTAAAAAATTGGAATAAGATAGGACATGATAGGTGTTGTGATACCTCAATAGTTGATAGCTTGTAAAAGGCTAGTTATGTTTTTTTTTTCTTTAATTTTTTAGTCTATTCAACTTAGATCTATAAAATCAGTAAATTCAGTAAAAAACGTAAGTTTCTATCAAGTTCATATATAAACTTAGTTAAAAACGTAAGTTTCCAATCAAAAGAAGATTTTACACTCAAATTAAGTTGGAAGAGTCATCTAAAATCATAAAGTATCGTGATTTTGACAATTATATCAGGGATCATAAAGGACATGTATATGTACCGGCTATTGAAAGGCATGCTACATAGGTATTGGTTTAAATAACCAAGAGGAGATGGGTGAATTGGTTACGTTGTAAAAATTAGAACTTTTTTTGACAATTTAAAGTTACCGCTTTCATTGCTTAGATTAATTTGGCATGAAAACAATATTCAATAAACAAATGAGTATGTGAAGATAAAGAGAGAAAAGGGTGAGAAAATGTATGGAATTGTTTCATTATGTCCATTTAAATCATAACAGTTGAAAGATTACGAATGCCAACCACTCTGCTTTATCTTCCCAGGCGTACTCTTTAGCTAATAACATATAATAAGTAGTCCTCTCGCTAACACGTTTTCTAGCTCTCAAAAGCAGTACAACTAAGGAGACAAAAATTGAGAAAAGAAAGTAATACATCCTCTCTCAGTTTTATTCAAAAGAAATAAGTACGATAGAAAATAAAATAAATTGACTCGAGTGCTTTTGGTTTTTTGTTTACTTGAATGTCTTCCAGTAATCGTAGCACTCTCCCCCCTTTTTAACTTCGAAGCTTCTCGTTCTTTTTCTTTCTCATCTTTATATATATTATTTATCAGTTGCTCTAATTTAGAGAAATTATAGCCAATTCTTCAACGGTAAGGAGTCCAGGATTTTATCAAAGGACATGTTAGAAGATCTCAACAAAAAAAAAAAAAAAGACTTGTTTGGAGGACTCAGCTTCATTTTAAATTTGAAGTGAAAAACTCCAAGGCAATCCACGATATTCGAATAACAATAGCAAAACTTGAATTTGAAAAACCATATCAAACTCCCAAAAATTCTGGCGTGTATCATGTTAAACTTTATTCCAAATCCATTCAAAATTCATCCAAAAAATATTAGCAAAATTTAGTTTTAGTAAACTCCATTAAATTCTCTTGTCCAAGGAGGAAAAAAAAATTCCCTAATTAAATCCTCAAGAATATATACTAAAACTTCATCTCACAATATATATATATATCTTCCGTTTTGGGGGTTTTCTATGGTTATATCACATTACCATAATATTATAGTAAATCATACTTGATTTCAGTAAATCACATTACCATAATAAATCATGTCATAAATGATAAAATAAAAGTTATCTTGTTTTTACCAAATTTCAATAAATCATACCCATTAATAGTAAAAAAAAAAAACCTATTAACTACTTCCATTTTACTTGTCATAACATGATTTATTTAAATTAAGTGCGATTTAATGAACTTAAAATTTCCTTATAAATCTCCATTAAATCTTCCTATAAATCCTTGCCCTTTATCTTTGGTTTTAATTTGAAGATTCAAGTGCCGGGAAAAAAAAAAGAGGATTTCTCTACGCTCTGCTGAATGTACAATCAAACACTGGATACTCAGCGAATCAGCTGCTTGAGTGATTTTCACATCCCATGACTTAAAAATTATTGGCACGATTAGAACAAATATGCTGCTGATCGTGAAATTCCATGAAGTCTCCATGAGTATGAATCTTGTGAACAAAAGTTAAAAAGATGACGTTTCATTACTCATTTGAATGGCCACGTTGAGAATAAATTGCTACGTAAATAAAGCTTGTTACTTAATTTAAAAAAAAAAAAAAATTTCCACGGTTATGAAAGTATAACTAAGTATCATTTGCTTGCCACATG
Source organism: Lumnitzera littorea (assembly GCA_024138015.1). NCBI lineage: Eukaryota > Viridiplantae > Streptophyta > Magnoliopsida > Myrtales > Combretaceae > Lumnitzera > Lumnitzera littorea. Next base: position 66,378,792 of record JAMXBB010000012.1, on the reverse strand, counting down.
TTAGCTAAATTTGAATATTGAGATAAGCACATGATTAATCTCCACGTTTCTTTAAGAACTTAATATGGAGAGTTGCTTTATATACTTCCTAAACACATTACGTTGACATAAACTTGAATTTTTGGACGTCAATAAATTAAGAACAAAATTTGGCCACATACTTCACAAGCTTGTGAAACATACGTTGGCTGAAGTTGATAGAAGACTGATCCAGTTGTTATTCAAAGAACTTAATTTGGATAAAATTAATACTCATGGATGTAGATCCAAATTTAGTGGAACATATCAAATATATCATCTCACTACATTCGAGAAGTAGAGCTAGGTCTTCATATCAACAAATAATCCAACTGAATCAATCATTCTATAACTTTGTGATGTATATTGTTCTTCTCAAATGCATCTTTTGAATATCCTCTGAATTTAGTTTACTCTCTGGTTCTTAGACTTATCTTTTAAAATACTTTCTAAGTCTTATAACTTTCTTAACTTACAACTTGTTAAACATTTAAATTTGCCAAGTTTACAACTCATTCAACCAATACACTAAACAAACATATTACTATTAACTTAATACATGTTTTGTTATCATCAAAATCAAATTAGAAGAGTTAACCTATCACGCGCAAACAAGCTAAGGGAAAGAAGGAACCTTGTGGAGAGTACATGCCCTTACTGATCTTAGCTTAACCATGGACCAAACTTAGCATGAATTTTATCCACAAACTACCGAGAACTACTTAGAAACATGATTCATCATGATAGTCATGGATTTGTTTAGTAAAATGGTGCACTAACCTTTTTGCTTAGGAGATCATACGACTACATAGAGTTTCCCATAACATTATGTCAAACAAAAATTATCCGAAGTTTACAAGCTTGTTCTAAAAGATGCTATGGCAGAGGCTTTGGACATAATTGATGTTTAACACATCTTTTCATCTCCAAACTAGTGCCCAGACTGTAGTCATTAATTAGACCCCTCGTTTACTCCTCCATGCAACTATCAATGAGAATCTTATCAATTGGGAATTGTGCTTACTTATTGTCTGTCAAGCTCTATTTCAATTTTCTTTAATTTAACCTATACTTAACTCACTTAATACAGATTACTCGATATAAAATTAAAGAAAAATATTTTTCTCAAAAAACATGTTTAAAAAAATTTTAAAAAAGGAGTCAACAACTAGTTAAATTGATAAAAAGAGAAATTAGGATTTCTAGGTACGGAAACCCTAATTTAGCTACTAGTTTGCAAAAATTTAAAAAAAAATTATTTTTCAAAAAACTTAACTAGAGAAATGGGCTCAAAACCTAACCTATAAGACAAAAGTCATTATGTAAAAATTTAAGAAACTAACTAATAGGATTTTATTTTTTGGAATTTTTCTAAAAATATCAAAAAAGTGCAAAAATGTAAAAATACATAAGAATGAAAATTTTTATTATTTTTTATTACAAATTTTCCCTAAAAAATGAAAAGAAAAGAAAATATTTTACAAATTTTATGGTTACTCCTAAGATGCTTATATACTCGTTAATTAGGATCAAATCAACTATAGTTCTTATTTTTTATTGAACTTTAACAAGTTGATAAATTTTATTCTTTGAAAAGTAGCCATATTTACATTTTTAGTTAGTTTATTTTCATTAAGAAAAATCTTAATAAAGAAACCCTAATTTTTTTATTATCCAATTTTAAAAATCCTTAACTAAAAAAAAAATTCAGTTTTTTATTTAGAGAAAAAACATTTTATGTGTGATAAAATTTTTTAGAAAAATCCTAAAGTGTATAAATGCAATTTTTCATAAAATATGCAATTTATGTGGAAAAATATGCCTAAGATGCCAAAATCATAAAAAAGACATCTAATCTATAGAAAAGATGTCTAATTATGAAAAATATGTCTAAACCATAAAAAATATGCCTAACTATAAAAAAGACGTCTAAGTTATAAAAAATATGCTTAACTATGGACAAGATATCTAAGCTATAGAAATGATCTCTAACTGTGGAAAAGATACGATTTTTAAACCGTGGAAAAGATACGTAAACCATGAAAAAGATACTTAATTATGGAAAAGATACGATTTTTGAAAAAAAAAATGTAAGTGAAAATAACAATGCAAATCTAACGAACATGTGCAAAATTTTTTATAAAATATGTGATTTTATAAAGACGCTAAATTATGACACCAAACACTAATTAAAAAATAAACATGCAAAAGTACTATTCTAACCATGATAATTGTGTGAATAATCAATCTAAAAGAAAAACAAAACTAATGATTAAGTTAAAAAAACATGGGTCATGTTGTTGTTTTGCATTACATGGAACTAATGTTCATTAAGGTGCTGTCGATTGTGGAGCTGCTATGTGGAGTGTATTGTCGTAGAGTTACTATTCATCATGGAGTTATTGGCATGAATGTTGTGTGCATGAGTGTTATGTGCATGGAAATTGTGTTTACTGTAGCGTGATTATGTATGTGCAATGAGATGTGTGTGTGACGTAAGTGTGCAGTACAATGTATATGTGTGATTTGTATGCTAGTAAGAGAATATGTAATTGTGTGTATGGGTATATGCTACCAGGAGAGTGTATGTCAATCATGTGTGACTATGTGGGGCAAGGGAGTATGTGTCATTCGTATGTGATCATGTATTTTTCAGCCCAATGTGCTCTATTTATAGACCACAAACTCGAATCTTTTGGATCTTTTTGTTTTGAAAATTTAATCTTAACAAATTTAATATTTATAAGATACAATAATACCTAATTTGGATTTATTAATTTCATTCAAGATTTAATCCAATCTATTATCAAGTTTTTAGAAACCCTACATTTATTTGGGTTTTCTATCTTGGACCGAACTCAACCTAACTTAATTAACCATAGCCCATAACCCATTTAATAAATCCTAAATCTCTTTTAACCCTGTTAAAATATTCAAAATCGTAACAAGGTCCACATTCATAAGTTCAAATATGATTGGACTTTCTTAAATAGCATTTTTCTAATAAAGCCTAAAGACTCTAAATTCACTAAATCACATGTTTATATTTTATTGTAATCTCACTCGACCTTAAATGACTAACTAGCTTCACTAAGTCACTTTTGATACTTTATATTTTTTTTTTCAATTTTCTTTTATTTATTTATTTTTTGAGTTTTTTCCATTTTTATTTTTTTTTCTATTTTTTCAATTCAATTTTTTCATTTTTATTTTTTATTTTTTATAAACCTAGCTCAAAAGTAAAAAGAAATTGAAATCAAAATAAAGAGTAACAAAAATAGGGTATCTACATTGTCAAGTTCGCTTATAATAAGATTACACATATTTCAACTAGTGAGTCTCCATTTGAGGTTATATATGGACACAATCTAACCTTACCTATAGGTGTAACCTCTATCCTGACCTCAAAGGTAGAGAGCTCAAGTGGTATTAATTAAGCAAGGAAATTCAAAAGCTATACAAGTGGAATCATTCTCTAATTCTTAAGTTAGTTTTAGCTGAAAACATGTGTTGGGATATAGTATACTTGAGGAACTATTTGAGAAGCAATGATCTCATGATAGTTTGTGTTTGTGATTTTTAGGATAATGGCTAAAGTGAAGCATGCTATTAGGAAAGGTGGTTCAAGTAGTGCATCTCATCAGCCTCATAATGAGATATTATGCTTTACTATTCATGCTCACAAAAAGAGATATACAAAATTGAAGCAAAATGGTTTCAAGACTATAGCTTGCATTGGTTAGGATAACTTAGTATAGTTAGGGTATGATGAAGTTATGAGAAGACATCTGGAGTTTGGTAACTATGATAGATTGCTATCCATTAATGAACCAACTTACAAGGAATTGACACTAGAATTTCTCATTACATTCTAGTTAGATTTCTACCACATTACTTATGGTGTAAGCAATACCATACATATTAGAATGAATGGTAAGACTATTCATATGCCATTTTCACATTTGTCAATAGTCATGGGAATCTATCTTGAAGAGTTTGTACATACTTCTCAATATGAACAATTGTTAGTGGAATTGCCAGTTGGTGTTACTAATGCAAAGGTGTAGAGGAAATTGGCTTGTAAAGAATTCAGGATTATTCAAAGAGTTGTTTAAGATGGAATTGGTGAAGAGGACTAAGTTTATGTCCATTGATTCCATTTGAGCACTTAATCTGCCACCATTACCCTAAGCTCCCAAAGTTGTTTAGGAAGGAGATACTAAGAGAAGAAGTTCCTGTTGATGCTTCTAAGGCACCTAAAGATGTACTGTTTATATCTTCCTAAAGACCATGACTTTCCTTTCTAGAAAAACTAAAGAAGATGATGGGAAAGATTGTTAAGAGGCAAAAGAAGTTGTCTAGGGAGGTTAGGTACACTAAGACAACAATTGAGATGCTTCTTAAGGTTAAAAGCATTCAAATGCCACCAACAGCCGTTTCTAATTCCAACGATGATGATGATGATGTTGAGGAAGAGAGCGAGGATGAGTGATTTGATTTCTCTTTAGACTATTTTTCTATTCTCTTTGTGGACTATTGTATCTAAAAACTAATTTTTAGTTTTTAGCTCCCTAGTTATTAAGACTTTTTAATTTTGCTTCTTTTTACTTTTCATGTTTCTTTTGCAAAGATCCTGAATATGCTTGATGAGATAGGATTTCTTGGCAAAATACTTTTAAAGAATTCAGTATTAGTGCACTAATCTGAGGAAGTTCCAACTTCCTTTTCTTCTCTTTTAAATTTTGTTCTTTATTATATAGTTCATGCATTGAGGATAATATACAAATTAAGTATGTGGGGAAGAATTAAGAATCTAACTAGTTGATATATTTTAAGGAGCATCGATTCTCTTCTCTTATATGTATATAATGAGTATGAAATGTTGAGTATCCCACACTTATGTATTTTAGGCTTTTGTTTGATTAGTTGATTAGCTGTTTTGTGAGAATTTACATCCTATTATACTAAAGCAACTTTTATGAATTTTTTCTAAGATTACTCATAAGTTAGTGTGACCTTAGTATACCCTACTATATTTGAATGATGAAACCTTTATGACATAAAGTTCCCTATTATTTAAACTTAGATTGAGACTTAGAATTAAGATAGATATTGACAGGCTAAAGACTAGTTATTTGTATTTCTATGCTTGCTTTTGAGTATGGTTATCTCTTTTTGAATCTTTTTAAAATATTTTGGATTAGATGAACAAATGAGATTTGTCTTTTGAAAGTCTCTTTAAAAATTAAAGTAGTAAAGGATAATTGAAATGAATAAGAAGGGTTCAAAGTTGAGCCTATTGAAAAAACCAAAAAAAAACAAGAAAGAAAAGAAAGAAAGATGAATAATTAAATGTGATAAAATATTAAAGAGTTTAGCTATGGACCTTGTTGACTCAAATAATTAAGATGCAAGGTACCTCCTTAGTAAGGAATAACACTTATCAACTTGAGTGAAAAGGTTGGAATAGGCGGTTGAAAGCTTGCTATAAAGGTCAAGAGAAGCAGTACATGTAAAGGCTAAATTCATATAAAAGTGAAAAGAATGAAATTAGATGGAGCATGGATGGTTTAAGGTGGAGTTTTCATACCTAGTAGCCTAAGATCATCTAGTATAGGACTTACTAACTGATGAAACCTCTTTAGTTCAATAAAAATGAAAAGAGAAGTCCTCTAATGAAAATAATAATAAGGAGATGATCAGAAGATGAGTTGATATAATATGCATCCAATTTGAGTTTTTTTTTTTTTTTGAAAGAAAAAGAAAAGGAAGAGATCTTTATACTCATAGGTTATAGTGATGAAATACTTATAACTCTTTCTTACTTTGTTAATACCTGTTCTAATCTTCATTTTAATTTTTGTTGAAGTGATAAAATTAACTCTAGATTATATTGATTAATTATTGAAATCTAGTATCATTTTGAGCATGATAATATTTTAGTGTTCTAAGTGCATTATTTGATAAGATAAGTTAAGTAATTGTTTAAGAAGTTTCCGAGTTTTAGATGATGATTGAGGATGTAAATTTTTTAGCTATGTGATTTGGATTATTGTCCTTAAGATATTTTCATGGTTTTTATATATTTATTTTGCTTCATGACATGTAAAAGTCTAAGTGTAGGGAAAATTTGATAATGCTCATTATATATATATATATATATATATATATTACGATATTTTTGTTAAGATTTTGATAGTTATTTATTTTGATTCTTATGTATCCCAAGCTTATTTGTGAAATATTTTATTTGTAGGTTTTGTTAGAGAAACTAATGGTGTTTTAGTGATTTTTTAGAATATTTGATGAAGTTTTAGAGCTTTGATTAAGAATGTGTACGATGATAATGGCAAGTGTAACCACTTTATTTTTGCAACACCCCCCCCCCCCCCCCCCGCTTTTATTTTTTCAAAATAGATTATTGGATCCTAAATTAGAAAAAAAAAATACTAAAAAATAGGAAAAAGCACAAAAAATAAGAAATTTAGAAAAAATACAAAAAAATGGAAAAATTTAGAAAAATATGTAAGAAATTTGAAAATTAAAAAAAAAAAAGAAAAAATTAAAAATAGGGAATTTAGAAAATAATAAAATTTTTAAGTTGTTGAAATAAAATAGAATTTTAATTTAAATAAATTTAAATAAAAGGCCGTTAGGCTTAAGCTACCTAAGTTGACTTGATCCAATTGTACATATGAATAAGATACAAGCTAACGACCTAACAGTAAAACACTTGGATTAAGTGCATAGACTTAGCTGGAGGTTACGAGTTAGAAACTCACTAGAGACATGAGGGTAACTTTTTATCTTTTTTTTTCAAGTTCCGTGTATGGCTACGTATTAAGCCATCACGAGGCTACGTATGTAAACTTAACACATAGCATTTTGTAATTGGCCACGACAACATTTTTTCTTTTCCCCCATATTTTTTTCCCTTTTTCCTTGTCTTCCCTTAACCTTCTTTTTTAAAATACACAAGGATTAAGAGGGGGGGGGGGATTGGTTTTTCAAAACGAAACACATTAACACACGCAAGGGAGAAGAGGGGATTAAATTTTCAAAAATCAGACACACAAGCAAAAGGGAGACCCACTAAGCTAAGGACATCATCTCACTCTCTCTCCACTTTCTGACCCTCTCTCTCTCCAAATTGACACCTTCTCTCTCGACGTTCTCTCTCTCTCTCTCTCGGACCCTTTCACTCTCTAATTCCTTCAAACAATCCCCAAACATACAGACCCTCACTCTTTCTCTAGGACAAACTTCTCTCTCGATAGACCTCTCTTTCTCTCACCAATTCTCCCGCATTCAACATACCAACGGATAAGGTAAGATTCTCTCTCTCTCTCTCTCTCTGTGACCTTTCTTACTCTTGATCTCTCTCGACCTCCTCCCATTCACTACACCTGCATACACCACCCCCTCATGTACACCAACTCTACATTACCACAACTCTCGTAAGACCCCCTACGGCTAGCAAACACCATACTTCCTCCTTACCATTGACCCAGCGAAAACCAAACCCATGCACATAGAACCTCATCCTCTCTCATAGGCCCATTAACCTCTCTCCCTTCAATCAACCTACATATACATACAACATCTCTCTCTCAGCCGTGCAACCCATACATGCACACAACATCCTTCTCTCAACCATACAACCTACACACGCATACATCTCTCTCTCGTACAATCCAAACCCATACACACAGTAGACTAGACACACGCACATACACCTGTGACCACAATTCCTCCATCCATCGAACACGCACATACAAACACATGCCATGATCCCTCTTGGCCACCCCCATTCATACAAACATAACCACCTCTTGAAACACCATCCATTATTGCACCCCAAAGCTTCAACCACCAAAAAACACCACCAATGGCCAAGACACGACCAACATTAGACCTTTTGCCAATGAAAATCACACGAAAGTGCTTTTTCCCTATTGAAAATCAAGCCAACAGCACACCTATCGATGCGTCTGTCTCCTTGTATAAGTTGGGTCATATAACCTGAATCTGACCCGAACTACTCCAAGACCCACCGATTCGAGCTAGCAAATCTAACCCGATCGTTGACCATTTTATATCTATTAAAAAAAAAGGCAAAAGGAAGTAAAAAAAAAAAAGAACAAAAGAAAAGAAAGAAAAGGGTAAGAATTATTTTGTTTAGTATTATTTTTATTTTTGGCTCTTATTTTTGGCATTTCAATCAAAGAGCCAAAAATAAAAATAAAAAGTAAATAAATGAATAATAAAAAATAAAATAATGATAATAAAGTTACCATACCATTTAGAAAATGTATTTTTTCAAATAAATAAAAGTAATTTATCATTTTCCAAATTAGGACCCTATTTAGAATTTTCTAAATAAATTACGATTTAGGACCCTTTAGCCAATTTTTTTTTAAATAAATCAAAAAAATGGGAAAAAATGTAAACCTCGAGCCTGTTTTCAAAATTAAAATTAAATCAACCCACTATGTTTTTGGTAAATGAACTACGGAAATTTGATCTTAAATAACGAGTACGTAAGCACCCGTACATCAGTATGAGGCGACTTAAAATATTGAAGTTTTATTTTTTCCATTTTTAGATATTCATGTAAATTGATTAATTTAGTCGCATGTATCATAATTAGCTATTTTAGAAATTAAAAAAGGTATATTAGAAAAGAAAAGTTAACTTCGAAAAGTTAAAAAGTAATGCTTATTAAAGGTTTAATAAATTAGCCCCCGGACCTGATCTCTAGTTTTTTAAAAAACCATTTAATAAATTGGTTTTTAAATCGATAGATCAGTAGTTAAGTTACAACCAATCGACCCAATTGATTATAACTTAACTCTTTTTCCCAATTTTGGTCGGGTGGCATCTCTAATACCGTTTCAAGTTGAAAAAAATGGTTTTTTTTTTTAAACCCTAGTCAATGATTAATATTAAATGGGTAAGGTTTAGTGCTGATCGGTTTAAAGAAAACCTATTTTTTAAAAGAACTGGAAGGGTGAAAAAACAGGCTTGACAACTTGGTGGCTCCACTGAAGACGTCAAGAGGGCTAACTACGTAAAAACATTTCGAAATTAAAATCGGTTTTCAAATTACCCATCTTATTTAGTTATTAGTTTATTTATTTGTTTATTTGTATATTCATTTGTTTATCTATTGTTGGCTCCGTGTATATATTTGTTTTAATTAGCATATTTATTTTGTAAATAGCATACACTAGGGCATGAGGGTTCACTTATTGCATCAAAGATGCAGGGTAAATGCAATCAAACCCAGGCCGTCTTAGAACCTTAGGATAGGGAGCCATTGTGTAAGTTCAAGCATAGTGGGGTAGCTACCATTCAGGGCCAATTAGGTTACCCCACTTAAACTTCAATATGACCAAGGAACCATTTTGTAAGAAACGCGTGAGGTTACGGAGTTTAAAAACGTCTAGAACCCTCCTTTCTTGTATACATTCTTTTGGGCTTGACAAATGGCTATGAGGATGACACTATCACAAATTAGAAAAAGAAAAGAAAAACCTAAAGCTTCTATATTCTCTCGATTTTTGTTTATTTATCTGTACCATTATCTTACATATCACACGTATTGGGATATGGGGGGTCATTTATTGCATCGAAGATGCAGGGTAGACACGATTAAACCTAGGCCATCTTAAGATCTTAGGAGAAGGGCCATTGTATAGGCTTCGGGTGTTATGGTCTAACCACTACTCGGGGTTGATTAGGCCACCTCACTTAAGCTCGATATGACCAATGAAAGTGTTTTTTAAAAACAAGTAAGGTCATAAAACTTAAGGATCTTTTAGAATCCACCTTGATTGCATATACTTCTCTCCAAACTTGAGTTAATACACTACCCTTAAGAAATTACAACCCTACTGATCATTTAAGATTTTTTGCAAACAAGTTTTTGAAAATTACAGTAGGATTGCAACTTAAGGAGTAATATATTAACCTAAAATGACCCTAATATCTGCATATTTCCACTTTTTTTATTACATTGATGATTGATGATTGACTCTTGTCCATAAATGTGTAGACTTAGGCTGGTAGACAACCAAGTGAATGATCAGGTGAGTAATTGGCCACTTGACACCTCTAGGTTTCACGAGTAAGTGCTGAGAGATAAAATTGCCTAGTTAAAGAAAAAGCTCGAGTGTTTTGAAGCTCACAATCAAGCCTTAATGTCCCTTTTGGCACAATTCATTAGGGATACTTATGAGATGATAGAGGACCTTAAGGCTTATATACAAGACTTAATGTAAGGTCTTTCCCGTTCAGATCTAAAGAGCTTAGTATAAAGTTCTAAAATAAATGCTAGGTTCTCTATCTTTTTTTATTTTTTTTATTTTTGTATTCTGATCTTCCTTTTTCAAAATAATAAAGCTCTCTTTAGTTCCTCATTCATCATTCTTTAACATTCTCGTCTTTGTAAATAGTCTTTCAATAAACAATTATCTAATCACTATTCAATCTCATTTAAGGAAATATAAATAAAATCCATAAACTTGTCAATAGAAACCTAAAAAAATCACCATCCTTATTTGCAAATTATTTTTTAAAAATAAAACTTTACCTTTCTCTCTTTAAAAGAAAAAGAGAAAAAAATTGAAAAAACAAAAAAAATGAAAAGAAAAGTTGCCAACGACTATAAGTCCTTATAGGCCTAAGGAGCCAGTATAAAGGCCTCTAGCTCACTCAAGTAACCAACCCAAATAATTGGTTTTCAAACCATACAAGGTCCCTCGACCTATTAAGGAAGCCAAATATGAGCCACTTGGCCCATTTAAGCCCAATACGAGTCCTTTAGCCCATTTAACTCCAAATATGAGCTCCTTGGCACATTCAACAAACACGAGCCCTTTTGCCCACTCAATTAGCCGACCTAAACATATGGCTTTCAACCCACATTAGATCTATTAAATATACCAACATGAGCCCTTTATCACCATCTAATCCAAACACAAGCCACTTGGCTAATGCTAACCTTGGGCCCATTCAGGTAACCTACCCAAATACAAGCCGCTTAGCTAGGCATTCAACCTAAGCGCCAACCTTAGGCTCATCTAACCGGCCTACCCAAACATAAGCCACTAAGCCAGCTAGCCAATCCGAACATGAACCATGGCCCATTAAGGTAGCCGACTTGAGCACAATTCTCAACCCTTAAAAGTAACTAAGCCTAGCCAAAACCTCTTATCTATTTAGAAAGTCAAGCTTAATCATAAACCGAAACAAAACACAAAGTCAAATACTAGGGCATGATTCGAGCAACTAAGGGGCAAAACCTAATCATAGGCAAATAAAAAAAATAGACTCCTCCTTCAAAAATTGATAACTCACTTTTTGAAAAGTTTAGGATGAGAAGAGGCAAACTATATCCTATACACTAACCCTCGAAACACTTTAAGAGTTAAGCGATATAATGGTGAGGATATTTTGGACTCATTCCTTAAAAGAGGTTCACTTTGAATATGATACATAGCTTAAAGTGAAGTTAAGCATTCATTTCTTAATCCTAAACACAATCATTTGTTGTTCACCCCGTTGGACTTATTTAGAGAATTTCTAAATTTAAACCCTATTAAGAACCACCCCACAATAGGGCAATTAGGAGGTTAGGGTCATTGATTAGAAGATAAAGGTAAGATTGGTTTATGCTTGTTTAAGAAACATTAATTCAAGAGCAACTTTTATTTCTAATAAATTATTTTTCTTTGACATGAAGAAGAGCCAATTTCCTTTACAAGCACCTCAAGCCCATATATTAGAAATCCACGGATTCAGGGCTTTGAATCGTTTAAAAAGAAAAATAAAACTCAGTAATGGAAACAATCACTCTTGGGGCTAAAAAAAAAAATCTCCATATCCACTCTAACACTCAGAAGCCTCTCTTACCTATATTAAATCACATAAGGCCTCCCTACCTACAATTCTACCCTTACACATGTAAAAACTCTTCCGATCTTAAAAGATAATTTATCTTTAATAAAAATTGTTTTTGAAACTAAGGCAAGCATACTTCTAATTTTTCCCCAAGGTTCTTAATTTGTACACCTAGGATTAATAAAAGTATTTCTATCAAAATAAACCTTTTCATTAATCCTTTTTGAAACCCTTAAACCAAAAGCCTAAATTCATATGGGTAAACCGAAAAAGACCTAACAGATTAATCAAGGAGTATCACTTACAAAATGGACTATAATTTTTGGAACTAAAGTCGAGAGCGGGATCTAGACTGAGAGCTAGTAAGGAAGACCTCTTTAACTAAACTAATTGTAAGTTACCTTCTCCTTAAGAAAGGAACGTCTTAAGATCACAAAAGCCTTAATAGAAGCCCTAGGGTTAGGGGCATTAAGAAATTCCACATGATTACCAAGGATAGGGGTGGTTGTAAGATTATTCCTTAATAAGAATTTATATGTGTTGGTAAAACTTTCAAGAAAACAAAAAAAAAAGAAAAAGAAGAAAAAGAAAAAAAAAAGAAGAGAGAGAAAGTAAAGGCTTGTTACAAAATTTTTTCCAATCCTTGTCAACTCAAATAGCCAAGCTTTTAATCCATGTCATCCGTCTCCTTTCCAAGGTCATCATTCTTCCCTAATTGTGGTTTTTAAACATCCTTCAAACTCTTTTTTCAAATCAAAGGGCCTATCCCTACTCTTTTCCTTGATTTTTAAATAGTTTCTTAACAATTTCTCTATAAACACTTTTCCAAGTCAAAGAGTCTTTTGAAACTGGTTGCTTGCCATACTTTAGTTCTTCATTCCTTCAACTTTTTCCTCTTAAGGATCAAGCTAGCTCTTAGAGCGCTAACCTTTAAGATTCCAACTAACCTTTTGGGTATTGTCTCATCTTTCTAAGGTATTAGCTAGCTCTTAGAGTTCTTACCTCTCTTTTATTCTTTGTAAGGTTCCAACTAGCCTTTAGGGCATTGTCTTGTCTTTCTAAGGTGTTAGCTAGCTCTTAGAGCGCTGACCTCTCTCTTATTCTTTTGAGGGTTCCAGCCAGCCTTTAAGGTGCTGTCCCATTTTTCTCTTAGGGTTCAAGTCAGTTCTTAGAGTGCTAACCTCTCTTATTCTTTTTAGGGCTCCAACTAGCCTTTGGAGTGCTATCTCATCTTCCTAGGGTATCAGCTAACTCTTAGAGCACTACCCCCTTTTCTATTTTTTTTTTCTTTTTTTCTTTTTCTTTTTTTTTTGTTCTAGCTAGCCTTTAAGGTGTTATCCCATCTTTCAAGGGTTTTAACAAGCTCTTAAAGCACTGACTCCTCTTTTATTCCTCTTAAGGATTTAACCAACCTTTAGGGTGTTATCCTATCTTTCATTTTAAGGATCTCATTAACCTTTAGGGCATCATCTTATCTTTTTGAGCTGCTAGCCATCTTTCAACCCCTCTGTTATCAACTCCATATAAGGTCTTTAACGAGCCCGTTGGGCACTTTCTATCACTAATTCTTGAAGCGAGCCCAAGGGGCGCTTCTCTTTCACTTATCTCTTAATGAGCCCACAAGGCACTTCTCTTCATCAAATTCTCTTAACAAGCTCGTAAAGCGCTTCTATTCCTTTAGCAAGCCTATCAAGTGCTTTCTTTCACCAATTTTCTTAGTGAGCCTATGAGGTGCTTCTGTTCCTTTAGCAAGCCCGTTAAGCACTTTCTTTCACCAATTCTTTTAGTAAGCCTATTAGATGTTTCTCTTTTACCAATCTTATAGTAAGCTCATGGGGTGCTTCACTTCATCAAATTCTCTTAGCAAGCCCATGGGCACTTCTCTTCATCAGGTTTCAATTTAGGGTCTTAGTTAGCTCTAGGAGCGCTTTACCCACCTAGATTAGTCAACTCAAAGGAGCACTACTAGGTCTTTCAGATCAGTCAAATTCTAAGGTTGCTAGTCCTTGAGAGACACTCCTGCCTAGGTTAGTCAACTCAAAAGAACACTACCAGGTCTTCCAAATTGGTCAAATTTTAAGGTAGCTAGTCCCCAAGAGACGCTTCCTCCTAGGTTAGTCAGCTCAAAAGAGCACTACTAAGTTTTAGATCGATCAAATTTTAGGGTTGCTAGTCCCTGAGAAATGCTCCCACCTAGGATAATCAGCTCAAAGGAGCACTACTAGGTTTTCCAGATCGATCAAATTTTAAGGTAGCTAGTCTTTGAGAGATGCTCCCACTTAGGTTAGTCAACTCAAAGGAGTATTACCAGGTTTTATATCGATCAAATTTTAAGGTTGCTAGTCCTCGAAAGATGCTCCTGCCTAGGTTAGTCAACTCAAAGGAGTACTACCAAGTTACAGATCGATCAAATTTTAGGGTTGCTAGTCTCCAAAAGATACTCCTGCCTAGGATAGTCAACTTAAAGGAGCACTACCAGGTTTTTCCAAATCATTCAAATTTTAGGATAACTAGTCCCCGAGAGATGCTCCCACTTAGTATAGTCAGCTCAAAGGAGCACTACCAGGTTTTCTAAATCAATCAAATTCTAGGGTTGCTAGTCCCCGGGAGACGCTCCAGTCTAGGATAGTTAGCTCAAAGGAGCACGACCAAGTTTTCTAGATCAATCAAATTCTAGGGTTGTTAGTCCCCGGGAGATGCTCCCGTCTAGGATAGTTAGCTCAAAGGAGCACTACCAAGTTTTCTAGATCGATCAAATCCTAGGGTTGCTAGTCCCCAAGAGACACTCCCGCCTAGGTTAGTCAACTCAAAGGAGCACTACCAGGTTTCAAATCGATCAAATTTTAGGGTTGCTAGCCCCTAAGAGACACTCCCACTTAGGTTACTCAGCTCAAAGGAGAACGAATAGGTTTTAGATCGATTTTAAATTAAGGTTGCTAGTCCCTGAGAAACGCACCCACCTAGTTTAGTTAGCATAGTAAAGCACTATTAGGTTTTAATTTAAGGTCTTAGCCAACTCTAAGAATGCTCTACTCACCTTGGTTAGTTAGCTCATTAGGGCACAATTAAGTTTTCTCACCTCAATTTAGGGTCTTAGCCAGCTCTAGGAGTGCTTTACCCGTCTTAGTTAGTTAGCTCATTGAGGTACGACCAAGTTTCTCATTCTTTTAAGGTTTTAGCCAACTCTAGGAGCGCTATGCCCACCTTAGTTAGTTAGCTCATTGAGGCATAACCAAGTTTCCTCTCTCAATTTAGGGTCTTACCCAACTCTAGGAACGCTTTGCCCACCTTGGTTAGTCAACTCATTAGGGCACAACTAAGTTTTTCTCATTCTTCTTAGGGCTTTAGTTAGCTCAAGGAGCACATCTCTCTCTCGTACGATTTAAATCGGTACACACAGCAGACCAGACATATATACATACCTCGCGACCATGACTCCTCCATCCACCAAACACCCACACACAAATACACATTGTGATCCCTCTTGGCCACCCCCATTCACACAAACACAGCTACCTCTTGAAACACTATCTATCATCGCCTTAAAGCTCCAATAGCAGGCACATAGACATCCATATGTCAGTATGGGGTGACTTAAAATATGGAAGTTTTATTTTTTTTTTCATTTTTAGATATTCATGTAAATTGATCAATTTAGTCGCGTGTATCATAATTAGCTGTTTTAGAAATTAAAAATGGTATATTTGAAAAGCAAAGTTAACTTTAGAAAGTTAAAAAGTAGTGCCCATTTAGGGTTTAATAAATTAGCCCCTAAGACTTTATCTCTAGTTTTTTAAAAAACCGTTTTATAAATTGATTTTTTAATCAATAGACTGGTATCTAAGTTATAACCAATCCATCTAATTAGTTATAACTTAACTCTTTTTTACGATTTCAATCAGGTGGCAACTCCAGTACCATTTCAAGTTGAAAAGAATGGTTTTCTTTAAACCTTAGTCGAGGATTGGTATTAAACGGATATGGTTTAATACTAATCGATTTAAAGAAGGCCTATTTTTTAAAAGAATCTGAAGGGGAAAAAACCAGGCTCTACAGTAAGGAAGCAAGATTTTATTGAAATTGAAGGCTAGAGAAGATCACGATTGAATTCACACTCATTGTTCTTGCCCATAATCCTTACACCTATGGAATTTGTCAATTTTATGTGCAAAGGAGAAACACACTTGTGAATCATGATCTTAATCTTAGGGTATGATCATGTTGCTGTGTAAAGAATTTCTTATTTGGAAAAATCTTTGTGATACTAAGTCTTATACAACAATAAATAAAAGCCTAGGGCCAAGTAAAGAGAGGAGTAGTGTTAATGGTTAAGCCTTGGAAAAGGAGAAAGAGTAGAGTAAGGCTAAGGTTGTCTCTTTGCCTTGTTCCTTCAAATTTTCTTCAATGTTTTAGTTCAATTCTTCTTAGTAAATCATCATTGAACCCAAGTTTTTTATGTAACAATTGTGCTCATTTATTTAATTAATGATATTTACTATTGAGATTTAATTACACTATGCTTTATTATGTTGAATTAACATTCACCTAGGTTATTAATTTAGTGTTAGAGTTTTCCTTAGAGATTACAAAACCCTAATATGAATAAACTAGTGTAACTAGAAGGAATAGAAGTAGACTAAGCAATCAGCTATTTGGTTTCCCTAAATTAAGGTAGTCTAATAGTGGAATTTGTTGTTGGTGGATTTTAGGAGTTGGAAATGTCCTGCAAAGAAAAGAAAGTCACTTGGTACTAAGGTTAGTCTGGTGTGGCTACTCTAATGCCTAAGTTAGTAAGCAGAAATGAGGAAAGTAAAAGTTAGTTAAGAGTTATCAAATGTCTCTTACAGAGTTTCTTTCCTATATTTATAGGGGACTTATCGTGTCTAAAGTAGCAATTATCGAAATAACTATTAGGATACGTGAAAGTCTCTTGATTAGATACCTTCCTTGAAATGTAGGGAAAGCAGATAGTTATGTAATATAACTACGCTTGAGATAACTATTTACGTTATAAACTTAAATTCAAATTAGGAATGGATTTGTATTACTCAGCAAAATGCCAAAAATGTCAATTACTCAGCAAGGCATCGAGAATATAGATTACTCGACCTGTTGACAATCGAATGGATGGGTAAGTGAAGTTATATCAATGCTTGTCAAACCGAGTGGATGAAAATTGACTATCAACATTTGGCCTCCAACTCCCGTGTTCAAGAATTCAGTAAAGGAAGTAATATATAATGTGCTAAAGGTTGAGTGGGGAGCAGTTCTTTAAATGCCAAGCAAGGTGGGAGGCAAGATGGATTGCGTTCTAATCAAAAAGTCACAATTTTCAATTTCCTACCTATTCAAGAAAACAAAAAGTAGGAGGCATGACACCTGTCACCTTGATCATCATTACGTTATAGGCCTAAGAACTATTAAAGAGTTGTCAATCATCAAATTTTTATCTCGAAACACATGTCAACAATCTGTACCATTATCAAATTAGCGTATCATTACCATTAGAAATAAATTTGCAATTACGAAGGTGAGTTGTCCATATTTAAAGGACTATTCAAAATCAAAATACATTTCTCTAGTTGCATCTCCAAACTTTCGTTTGCTTTCTCATCTTCACTCTCAAATTCTCAAAGTTTTATGCTATCATTCTTTACAACCATTTGAGTATGGTTCATAACGTAGCCTACTGATTTGTCCTCTTTGATTCTAAAGTGACGAAGACTGAGGCGACTTCTTCCCCCCGCTCAAATAAGGAGTAAGACAGTATGTTCCTTAAGTAGCTTAACCAATAGCATTAAGGAATGGTGGAATGAACTCACTTGAATTAATGCTCTCACAATAGATAATTATCCTAAAGACAAAGAAGGGAGATCTTGGGAGAAATATCTATACAATAATATACCTTACTTCTACGACTCTTTAGATGGAATTGTCAATGCTGTCGACAGAGTCCTTATCATGAAATATAATTTGTACTGGCAAGACCTTCGCGAATCATGGAATCTTAGGAGGTCAAGAGAGGAGGAAAGGGTATGTTTCCCAAGGGAGCGCAAATTCCACATATACCTAAAATATTTAGATTTTAGGTTGCACCTCCCTTTCTCAGCATTTGTAAAGGGCTTCTTTAACTACTTTCAAGTCGCGTCAAGTGTTCTCACCAAACATATATCAGCTTCTAGTGGCTTTCAAGATAGTTTGTGAAGAAGTCGAAGTCAAGGCTACGCCTTAACTATTCCAGTATTTCTTCACAATTAGGAGGCAACCTGATGGGTGATACTTTGTCACTACGAAGCATAGGCATAAGTTCATGGATGGGTTGGAGTCTAAAATCTACAAGAAGCATGACAAATTCATGTCAATAGTATTCAACGAGGAGTTGGATTTCTAAACTTAATGGACTGAACCAATCTGCATAAAGGATATAGAACTAATGCCAAATGATGCCGCAACGACAAAGAAAATTTAAGAGAAGAAGAGGAACAGATTGTTCTTCTGGGGTGCTACGAGAATTATAAGGCGTTATGAAAGCAAGGAGCTAATCTTTTCTGAAAAAGAAGGTACGCTAATGAGTTACTACCATGCCGAGTATAACTACAAGAGGAAAGCCGTTCTCATGACTTAACGGGAGAATTGTTGCCTTCAAGTATTGTTCGGTTCGAAGAATGTAAGTTCATTCTTTTCCCTTGTGTTAATATTAATGTATTTGCTCATATTGCAAATATGGGTACTGGTGAGGTAAATCCTACTAAGCTGTTAGCCCAAGCCAAAGCTAAAAAATCAAAAGCTGATAAGTGGGCAACCATTGTAACCACTACTACTTGGCCTACTACTATGAAGAAAACGATAAAGGAGGACACATTAAAGTAAGTGAGAGTATAGAAAAAAACCTCTCGATCAGCCAAGAAGTAAAAGGAAGGTGAGAAGATAGTGCCGACCGAGGTCACTCATTCTAGGGAGCCTCTAGTCCAGAATATTCAACCTACTGTTGAATTGAGAAAGGGTAGTCAAGAGACCTAACCCCATAGTGAGGTCGAAGATACCACTACCGCCAAAGGGTCATCGTTGAGATTGGAGGTAGCACCGAGTGCCGATAAGAGACTAAGGAAGGAACTTGCTAACCAACCACCTACCAAAGGGACCACAAATTTGGATGAGAGGACGAAGGAGGCAATGCAATCTAAAGCTCTCGATATCAGCAATATTGAATTCATCGCCAACAAGGACGTTGACAAGTACTTCATCCCATATTGGAGCTACAACGTCTTAGATACCGACTCAGCCTTAGGAGACAGGACAAAATCTTAGACCTTAGTAGAATGAATTATTCTTCCAAAGGATAAGAAGATTGCTAAGAAAGACATCGACAGGGTTGGTAGTTGCAATAAGGTCCATATCGTAGCCAAGTTGTATGACGTTAGTATCCTTATCCACCTTTTAACTATTGAATTTATTTAGTTACTAATATTCCTTTTCTTTTCTAGATAAGCAACCACATTCTAACGGCTTTGGATGAGGCTAATAAAGAAACGAAGACAGTAATATCCATAGTAGTCTTTATGTATTCCGTTGAGTCACTTCTAGTACTCATCATACTAAATGAAATTGTTGTAGAAAATCAAGGATGCATATAATGCCTCCAAAGCCCAAATTGCTACTACCAAGAATGCAAGAATAAGGGCTGAAATTGAGGTGAGAAAGCTCCAGGAAGACTATCCTACAGAAAAATTGGCACATACCTTAACTTTTGATGAAGTCTTGAGCTTGAAGGCCAAGATTGAAGAGCAATATAAGGAGTCCAAAGGCCTAAAGGAGGAGCTACAAAAGAAGAAAGAAGGGTATTAGGGGTTAGGTCGAACTCTTTGTATGATGAGCAACAAGGAGGATAAGCTTAGAATGCAAATTAAAGAGTTGGAGCCTAATACCATGAATTTACAAAGCCATGTTGCCAAACTAGAGGAGACTATGAGGAGAGAACCTTCTATTGAAGAGGCACTCAATATAGTCACTCCTAGTCGATAGTACGAGAGACTTCTATAAAAGAAGTTGTTAAAAGGGGGCCAAGCGACAATAGAGAAGATCTTGAAGCTTCACCTTGATTACGATCTCTCCTACCTTAACTTTGCCAATATTGATGACAAAATTAGTAGTTGCGACAAGGATGATGACGATGAGGCAGGTGTTGAGATTGTTACTAAAGGTAATAATGAAGCTCATGTCAAGGATCTAGGGTAAGATAAAGAATGTCTATCAAAAGAAATCCCTTATGTATGGAAAGAGAAATCAACTGGCTCTAAAACCCCAAGCACTAAGACAGAGGTTTGCTTAGAAAAATCCCCAACCTCTGATCCAAAAATTACTTCTACTGACTCTAAGAGTAGGCTGTAGGATTTTCTTTGTATTCCTTATACATCGCACTCTAAGCATAGGCCAAATATTTGTAACAATACATTGTTGAATGAAAAGTATCTTTCACATAACTGTTTCCAGTATGTTTTATTTCACGAACTGCGTTTTCGTAGCACGTATGATATACATGTTTTATTTCACACATTCTTATTTGCTATCATGTTTTATTTCACACGGTAAATATTACTTGACATATTTTATTTCACATACCTAATTATTTCTCAACATATTTTATTTCACATGCCTAATTCGTGCGCCTTTATAGACATTGTCCATTAGCCATTTGAGATGTGGATTAGCCATATTACTCGACTGTAAACTTAATTTCTGTAGTTCGTTAACCATGATAGGCTAGAACTTATGTCAGTTCATTTACCGTACAATCTAGAACTCATTAACTCGACAATCATAGAAAGATTAAAAAAGATAATAAGACTTCAAATATAATTCTCATAAACAAATAGATTGTCGTCTTACAAACAAGTAGGCTGTTGCCTTACAAACAAATGGAGATGAACATTGTCCGAATAATCAATTGAAATATAATTTAAAATTCTCGGCATTATATGCTTGAGGGATGAGTGATCCATCTAACCTTTCTAGTCGATAGGTCACCTCACCAATGACTTCTTAGACCCTAACAAGATCCTCCCAATTCATGCCAAGCTTTCCTTGACTCACTCGTACACCAATTACTTCAATCTTTCGATAAACTAGATCTTTAGGTTGAAAAACCTTGTGCTTTACTTTTTTATTGTAATACCTTGCCGCTCTATGCTGGTATGTCGTAACCTTAGCTCTTGCAATATCTCTAATTTTGTCAATGGTGTTGAAATTTGCCATTAATCCAACTTGATTAACCATCACATTGAAGTCTTTCATCCATACATTAGGCAAATCCAACTCAATTGGTAAAACTGCATCTGTACCATATGCTAACCAGAAGGGAGTCTCCATATCGCAGTTCTATGGGTAGTTTGGTACCCCTATAAGACATTCAGCAGTTCATCAGCCCATCTCCCTCTAACTTGATGTACTTTCCTTCTTAAGCCGTGTAAAATGATCTTGTTCACGACTTCAACTTATCCATTCATCTAAGGGTATGCTACTAATGTATAGTTGAAGCGAATGCCATACTTTTCACAAAATGCTCAAAACTTCTCGTTATTGTCAAACTATGAGTCATTATCTATGATTATCGTGTAAGGAACTCCGAATCTTGATATTATGGAATTCAAAACAAACACTTCCACTTTCTACTTGATGATCTTCACCACTGGATAGGTTGCATAACTCAGTTACAAGCACTCGACTCGACTCCTCGTGCTTCTAACATTGTGAATAGTGCCAAACAGCTTCCTTCGCATCTTCTCTCATGGTCAGCTAATAATAGTCGAGTTATAGTGCTCGAACATATAGTATTTGCTCTTTTACATAGTTACTGCATACACCACCATGCAGTTAGGATAATACCTTCAAGGCATCTCTTGGAGGAAGGCATCGAAGATAGAGTTATGATATGCCGCATTTGTATAGCTAACCATCAATTAGCATTAAATTTCATGGCCTAGTAAACCAATCTTCGCGCTCCTTTCTTGTCATCAAGGAGAGTACTGTCTCTCAAATAATCTACTAGGGGATCCACCCAAGATTGTTCTTTAGGCAAGGAGTCAATTCACAGCTCTGTGAAAGAGTGGATAAACTTTTCTATAGAAGAAATTCGACAAAAAGTTTGTCACTTAAGTCAAGGAATATTCGATAGCAATATTCGTACTTCTCGAAAACTTATAGATGGAAAAATATTGAAATTCTTCTATAAGCGTTTGTACTATCAATAAGTACTTGCTCATCTCTTCTTTCCTTACCATATAAATTCTCGTGACCTGATTTACCACTAATTGTGAATTAGAGAACACTTAAAGTTTCTCGACGCCAATCTTTTTTTTCAATTCTAGTCCAGCAATCAAAGCTTCATATTATGCTTCATTGTTGTTGGTCAAGAATCTAAATTTTAAAGCATAGTCAACTTTAACATTGTAGGGGCCTTAAATGATAAATGCTATACCACTTCCTTCTTTCATCAAAAAATTGTCCACATAAAGGTACCAAATAGGTTTCTTGGTAACCTCTACACTATCTTCCTCATCAATGAACTCAGCAACAAAATCTATCAACACTTAAGCTTTCAATGCCGTTCTAGGTTTGTACTATACTCCATAAGCACTTAGGTCTAAGGCATATTTCATCATCCTTCCAAAGGAGTTATGATAAGGTTCAATCTAGAAATAACAGTGGATCTCGAATGGACAAGAATAAGTATTCAAAAGAAAATGGGTATAAAGAATAGGAAGGTTTTGATGGTGAATGTGAATGGATATAACTCACTAATACATAAACACAATCAAGGGGTTTGAGCTCAAAACAGAGTTCGATATAACTCATGAACACTAAATGTCACTTGGGATTTAAATGAGGGTTAGATATAACTCACTAACCTGTTCAAATGAAAGAGTTCACCACAATCCTAAGAATAAGATTGATAAGAATACAAAAGAGATTAAAGAGAGTAAAGGATACTTAATAATCCAGTAAACACAAGCTCTACTAGCTCAAGTACAGCCTTGCTCAAAAGAGGAAGTTTTACCCTCTGTATATTCTTCTATATATGTCTATATCTCTGTATATATGTTATAGTACAAATGTTGTTGTTTATAACAAGTCCTAAACCCAAGTGGCAAAATTGTAAATAACGTACAAAGCCTTAAACCCTAAAGAATCGAGCCCACAAATAAAATAAGGGAAAACATATAAAAGAATACAAAACTGTGTGTTTTATAAAAGTTGGCATGCAATCACTTGGCATGTCCTAGGAGTAGTAGTATCTGAATCAAATGGGGTCGACAATTTGATGTATAGGTTCAGGAAAGAGTCCTTGAATTCTCGTGTGGCTTAGCTGAGACACCAAAGAGGTTAGCCCACAATTGTTGAGCTTTAAATTCAGTCGACATGAGTCTCTTAGTGTCGTACTGAGTGGTTCTTTGATCTTGCATACTCGGCCTTGTGGTTTCTCAACACCTCAGCTGACAACAAAGTTGATGCCGAATGTTTATTTTCCTTCCCCTCGTCCTTCTAGCTATAGCTCAACCTCAGTAAGCATTAATAGGCCTCGGCTTGGATATGGTCGGAGGCTAATTCCCATCAATTTAGGCCATTGCAATGCTTGCTGCAATGGCTAATCAGTAAGCACTATAATCGGGTGAGCCTTAAAATATGGCTTCAACTTCCTTGCCGAAAGAGCCATTACTAAAACAAATTTCTCAATTTTCATGTACCCAAGCTCTGGCCCTTGCAAAACATAACTCACATAATAAACGGTTCAATACTCTTTCCCATCAATTTGGACTAATACAAAAGAAAGAGCTCAATAGCTAACTAATAGATATAAATATAAATTCTTTCTTGAGATGAGTGTCAAGAGTATTAGGGGTAATATAAGGAATTCTTTGAGATCGTTGAAAGCTCTTTTGCAATTGTTAGGCCGTTTGAATTATTTCGGATTCTTTAAGATTTTAAAGAATTCTGTGTACCTATATACACTTCTCAATACAAACCTTTTAAGGGCGGCTATTTGCCCGATGAATTCCTATACTTCCTTGACTGTACTAGAGGATTTCGTGTTTATTATTGCCTCAATCTTTCTTATGTTAGCCTTAATGCTATGCTAAGTGACCTCTTATCCTAAAAATTTTCCTAAGATTGCACCAAAAATGCGCTTTTGTAGGTTAAGTTTCATGTTGTATCTCCTTAGTATAGCAAATGTCTCCTCAAGATTGGTAAGATGTGGAATCTCCTTCACGCTCTTCATAATCATATCGTCGCATATACTTTGATGTTTCTATGAATCTAGGGTTTGAAAATCTTGGTAACAAGTCTCAATAGGTTGCATCGACATTTTTCAGCCTAAAGGGCATCACCATATAACAATATGTTCCAAAATTAGTAACAAATGATGTATGGACTTCATCCTCCTTATCTATCTTGATTTGGTTGTAACTAGAGAAAGCATCCATAAAAGAAAGTAACTCATGTCTAGCGGTTGAATCTACCATCTGATTGATTTTCAATAGTACGAAACAATCCTTAGGATAGGCCTTATTGAGATCCATGAAGTCTATGCACATTCGCCACTTACCATTAGACTTCTTAACTAGCACACAATTTGCTAGCAAGTCAGATACGACTCTTCCTGAATAAATCCTACCTTCAATAGCTTCTAGACTTCTTCTTCTATTGTTGCTTGTCTCTTTAGTGCAAATTGCCTTTTCTTTTATTGGAACACCTTCACACTCGGATCAAACTGGAGCTTATGTACCATAACTTCTTTTAAGATACCCGGCATGTCCGAAGGGGACCATGTAAACATGTCGGTGTTAGCTTGTAAGAAGTTTGTTAGCTTGTAAGAAGTTAATCAAACTTTACTGAATATCTATTGATAAGGGTCTCCCTATCCTCATTGTTTTCCTAGGGTCATCCCCCAAAGAAATTTTCTCAGTATCACTCTCGGCATTTTCTATGTCGACCAACTTGCCTTTCGAATAGGTTTCTACCTAAAATACCTCTTCTTGTCTTAAGGCCCTCATATATAAGGACCTTACTAGTTGCTAATCCCCTTTGCATATACCAACTCTCATAGGAGTAGGAAACTTGGCTTTAAGATGTGCAGTTAAAGGGATAATACCAAATAGATGCTAATACGGTCATCCCATGATCATGTTGTATAGGGACCAACATTTGACGACGAGGAAGTCCACTTTATCCTCTGTAATATGCTCATCATCGCTTATCTATATCGATAAAGAAATTACTTCGATTACTTAGACAGGTTAATTGTTGAAGGCATACGGATCATACTTATAAGATCTTAGCTATGCTTTGGTCTTAGGACTCATATAGTCGAAAGCATGATGAAAAATGACATCTACCAAACTTCCTATGTCAACAAGAATTTTCTTAAACTCGAAGTTGACAACTCTTGCACTGATAACGAGTACATCATCATGCGATCTCTAAATTTCCCTAAAGTCTTCTTTTGTGAAAGAGATTATGTTGTCAATCCTAACCTTCTTGCCTTAGATGTTGCAAATGTAATTCATGGCATTAGTTAGCCTCGAAGAGCTTGACTGGCCTATAGTAGGTCTACCAACAATGGTGTTAATCACTCTGTTAGGTGCTCTATTGGAATTTACATCCCTTGTATCTCTCCTAGCAATAGTTAGCTGAGTGTCATTCTCCTATTCCTCACGTCTCCTCTGAGACGGTCCCTCAATATTCTCACTATCATGCATTAAGAACTTTCGTAAATGCCTACGTTGAATTGCATCCTCAATCACATTCTTGAGTTGGATGCACTCATCTATGTTGTAACCTTTGTCGTAGTTGAAATTGCAATACTTATTAGAATTTCTCCTTTAAGGATTTCCTCTCATTCTTTCCAGCCACTGCAAAATGCTGCTCTACCTACGTATCTCCATCAATATGTTCGAAATTGGACAATTGATAAGCATGTAGGATGAAAATGTCGGAATCCTTGGTCTCTTTCTCTCGGCATTCAAACTTTGATCATCATCTATACCAAGTATGTCCTTTTCACGTTTCCTCTTATCATTTTTCTTATCTCCTCTATTATGAGTGGCTTCTCACCGGGCCTTTATGTTTTCCTCTTGAAAATGTATGGGGTGGCTTTAGCCTTGAACTCGATGAAAGTTCTCAACTTATTCTTTACAAGAGACTTGAAAATGTCTTCATGGGGCTTAACTCCATCGCTTACAGTATTAAGGGCCATACTTAGATCTAATTCTAGGATTTGAATCATCTCAGCTATAAACCTAGCCAAGTAGTCTCTAATTAAATTCATCTGACCTTTGTTTAATTATGTTAAGGATTGAGGAATCCTTAACAAAAAGCTTACTTGCAAGGAAGTGTTGAAGAAACACTTTTGCTAGTTCATCAAAACAAGAAATGGTGTTTAGTTTCAAGTGTTTGAACCATGTACTGGCTGCATTCCTTAAAGTTGAAGGAAAAGCTTGACAAGCCACTGCATCACTCAAACCATGCAACTTGGCCAACATATGGTGGTACTCTAAGTGGTTTTTGAGGTCTTTCATCTCATCATAAGTTTCAAATTATGGTAGCTTGATATACCGAGTTATCATTTCCTCCAAAATCTCGAGAACAAAGGGACTCTTCTTGATTTAGAATTACTTGCTCACTACAATAGGGGTGCTGGCATGCATAGTGCACCTACTATAGTTGCTTGCCTTTGTCATTCTTTTTTAATGCAGGAGCCAAAGGTCCGATCACAACCTCAGCTTGCTTTTTTAGCAAATCAGGTGAATAATTTGAATCATCGCTGTTCTCAACGTTGTGATCGCTATGCTCGTTATTTTAATTTGGATGAATACTATGATGAAGGAGGTTAAGGATCTGTTCATGTTTTTTGTTTAATTCCGATTTTTTCTTGGCATTGCTCATCAATATGCCAAGAAAAAATCGNTGATGTGTTAAGGTATTACTTCCTCCAAAATCTCAAGAACAAAGGGATTTTTCTTAATTTGGAATTGTTTACTCATTACAACAAGGGTGTTGACATGCGAGGGTCCCACATGATACACTTACTACGGTTGCTTGCCTTTGTCATTCTTTTTGAAAGCAAAAGCAGAGGGTCCCATTGCGACCTTAACTTGCTTTTTCAGCAACTCCGATGAATAAATTGAATCATTGCTATTTTCGGCATCGTGATCGCCATGCTCTTTGTTATAATTTGGATGAATAATATTATGAAGAAGGTTAAGAATCTATTCATGTTTTTTGTTTAACTTCAAGTTTTCATTGGCCAAATCGAGGCAAAATTACTCGAGTCTAGTCAGTTATTGCTCATCAGTATGCCAACTCCCCTCCTCAAGGTGTTGGGAGGAAGTGGCAATAGCTACACTCTTGGTCATCCTTGTTTTAGCTATATGGGTGTGTTTAGGGAAAAACAGATGGCGTTAAATATTGTTGGTGGATTTTGGGAGTTGGAAATGTCTTGTAAAGAAAAGAAAGTTGCTTAGTACCAAGGCTAATCTAATGCAACCACTCCGATTCCTAAGTCAGTGAGCAAGAATGAGGAAAGTAAAAGTGAGTAGTCAATAGTTATTAAATGTCTCTCAGAGTTTCTTCACCGTATTTATAAGGGACTTATCGTGTTTGAAGTATCGGTTATTGGAATAATTGTTAGGATATGTAAAAGTCTCTTGATTAGACACCTTCCCTAAAATGTAGGGAAAGTAGGCAGTTATATAATATAACAGTGCTTGTGATGACTATTTGCACCATGAACTTGAATTCAAATCAAGAATGAATTTGTGTTACTTGACGGAATGCTGAAAGTGTCAATTACTCGACGAAGTGCCAAGAATATAGATTACTTTGCCTATCAGTAGCTAAATGGACAAGTAAGTGAAGTTATATCAACACTTGTCAAATCAAGTGAACAAAAACTGACTATCAACAAAATTTAAGTACTTAATGCAATCTTGACATATTCTATTACAAAAGCAATTTAAGTATAGTACAATTAAGGTTAGGTATTCATTTGAGAAGCGATTCCAATTAACTTAAATTAGGAATTTCCTTGTTCCAATAAGTAATTAAGACCTAAGGTTTCAATGAGCTAAGTGATAAATAATGGATTTATTAAGGTTTCTGTTTTCTTCAATAATTTAGTTCATAATATTTTTATTTTATTTTATTTTATTATGTTTTGTTAATTTATGTTAATTAGGGTTTAATTATTAGTTAAGGTTTTTAATTAAATTGAGTTTATTTGCTAAGTTAGATAATTGGATAATGGAGAGAATTACTAATAGTTTAAGTATTTCATCTTAATCATATAGAGTTTTCTATGGGATTGACACTTAAACTCAGTCCATTATACTATATTATAATACAATAGGTATACTTACCTCTAATCAATAACTCGATATCGAGATCAAGGCCAATCATGAGAAGGTCAAGGCTATCATGCAAATGAAGGCTCCTATGATCATAAAAGAAGCGCAATAGTTGACTAGAAAAATCGCTACATTGAACCGTTTAGTCTCACATAGCGCAAACAAGTGCATCAAATTCCTTAAATTACTGAAGAACTTAACTGAGTTCAACTGGATGCTAAAATGCTAAGAAGCTTTTAATGAACTCAAGGTCTCCTTGGCTTGCTATCAGTCTTCTCAAAACTAATCCTTACTGAAGAGTTATTTTTGTACCCAACTGTTAGTATAAGAGCCCTATCCTCTGTTCTTGTACAAGCTAAAGGGAGAGTGCATTGGCTTGTACACTATGTCAATCATATACTATAGGGGCTAAAATAATGTTACAATAGAGTGGAAAAGCTTACCCTAATGGTGATAACTTCTACAAGACAACTGCAACCATATTTCTAAGCACATCAAGTTACCATCCCAATCTACTAGCCATTCTACAACATTCTACAGAAACCTAACTCCTCGGGTCTTATGATGAAATATACTGTTAAGTTAAGCGCATATGGAGTATAGCATAAGTTACGTCAGGCTTATAAAGCCTAAGTCCTCGTTGACTTGCTAATCGAGTATGCTGGGGATGATGCAGTGCCTTAAGACATTGGTCTATTGATATGGACTCTCCATATGGATAGATCCTTTACCCAAGGGAGGGGGGTTGAGCTAGCTTCACCCTATACAAATTTCACGAAGTTGAGATCAATTGTTCCCTAAAATTTAATTTCCTAGCAAGTGATAATGAGGCTGAATATGAAGCACTCATTGCCAGCCTCAAACTTAGCAAGGACATCAGTGCAAAGAAAATAGAGATCTTTTTAGATCTTATGCTCATTTTCCAAGAAGTAAATGGTACGCGTGAGGTGAAGGAAGAAACTATGGTCAAATACCTCTAAGTAGTCCAAGCCCTCGCCTTAAACTTCCTCTATTAGAGCATCTCCAAAATTCTTTAGGCAAACAACATTGAGGCAAATAAGCTTACCAGGTATGCTTCAGTAGGTATCCTTATATCCTACCAGAAGAATGAGAAAGCCTTTGTACAATATCTACCTAAATGTAGCTACAACGAGTAGCATCAAGAGATGCTCAAACTATAACCAAGCCTGACTAATCCATGTTGGATGGACAAGATTGTTGACTACTTGAAGAATGGCATGCTACCCTTAGTTTAAAAGTAGGTTCGAAAGCTACTTTACAACACAACCAACTATACCATGGTAGATGATGTCCTTTATCACTAAGGGATCAACTTGCTACTCCTCAAATGTTTATAACCTGAGGAAGGACGATAAGCCTTGGAGGAACTATACGTAGGCATATGCAATAATCATACACAAAGTTAGGCACTATATATTTGCACTTTCCAACTTAGATACTTTTGGCTAACCATGAAAGAGTATGCGAAGGAATTGGTGTGTAGATGTGCTAAATGTCGAAAACATAACCCCATCTAACATGCTTCTAGCAATGATCTACTCCCCCTCTCTAACCCCTTGCCCTTCACCCAATAGGGACTTGACATTTTAAGGCACTTTTATTATGGCTCAAGCTGTGAAAGGATTTGTTCTTTGAAACATACTAACCCACTTTTGGAGTCTCATATGTCCTTATTACAAACAATAGTGAATAGTTTAATAATGAGAAGTTTAAGGGGTTTTGTCAAAAGCATAACATCAAACTAAATTTTACATCAGTCGCCTCTCCCTAATCCAACAAGTAAGTTAAGGCTATAAACAAAACCATACCCAATAGCATAAAGAAGAGCATTAATCAAGTTGAAGGTGAATGGGCAGACGAGCTCCTGAACATCTTGTAGAAGTATAGGACCACTCATAAGATGATAACTGGAGAAACCCATTTTACCTAGCCTTTAGCACCGAAGTCATCCTACCAATAGTACCAGAGCTCCCTACCAATAGAGTCTAAACTACAACCAAAGTATTAACCATATCACCCTCCCTACCAACATTGTCACTATAAAGGAAGCTTGTAACCCTGCCATAGCCTAACTAGCTGATAAAGGCATATTTTACTCATATTCCATTATGCGAATTATGTTGACTAATTATTGATTTTGTCAAAATCATTAAGAAATGGTACTTAAGTATATTTATTTGGATATTTCAAGTTTTAGAGGATTCAGAGTGGAAATATGAGCAATTTAAAGGAGTTCTACACAATCGAAGGAAGTCTGAATCAACCTGCAGCACTTAGGAATAAAGGCAACCAACCTTAAGTTAGCTTATAATTGAACATAGCTTGCTTAAAATTCAACACTGGTAGCCTACATTCAATACCGCCGGCCTTCAATGAAAACAACCAACTTTTATTTCTAGCCTAAATCAGTCGAGAGCCATCCTTTATGTGCTTTATAAATAAGAGTGTGTTGATATTTTAGGGAACTTTGGCATCATCTTTTTACTTAGAGAGTTTTAGAAGAAGTTAGGAGATATTTTAAAGAATTATTCCGGTGATAGTTAGTAGATCAATGAGACGACTTTGCCATTGCTGTGGAGATCATCCTTACAGTTTTTGCCACTAAAGTTTCTTTTATCATAGTTATAGAATTGGTGATTTCTATCCTATTACTATTTATGCAATTATGTGATTTGTTCTTATTTCCAATCATGAACCCCTTTGCAAATTCTATTGTAATATGTGCTTTTATTTTAATTTCCATGGCTAGCTAGGTTTAAATTATGGGGAATTGATGAAAACTTAGGTAGTTAAGATGATAATTGTAGTTATGTTATAAGGTTAACAAATGTGCAGATAATTCAAGATTACAATTTCTATAATTTTAATTATAATTCTCTATTGTTTATAATTGTTAGAAGCACTATTGATATGGGAGTTGATATAGGGTTTGTTAGAAATTTTTTATTAAATTAATTAGCTAATGTGAAAGTGGCGTTAATTAGATTAGTTAGAAATTATCCAAGGATTAATGCAATATCTTTAGTTAATTATTCACTAAGACATTAGGGATAATTAATTTAAGGCATTAGTCGATTATAGTATTGGCAAATGTATGATTATAATTTAGAGTTTACTATTAATTGGAGATGCGAGAGTTAACCAATTAATGAGAGGTTTAAGTCCTTAATTTTTAAGGCATGATAATTTCACTTGAATGACCACACAACTATTAATCCATATAACATGATGGCAATTTGATTTGCACAACTAAGGTAAATTCTGTTTTCCCCACATTCTTGATTGATTGTTTCATTTTAGACATATTCTCGTAATTTTCTCTGTGACGGTTTTAGGGTAATTATTACATTAGTTAATTCACAATCCAAATTCAATTACCTAAATATTGATAAGAGCTATCATAGGTTTAGTAATTTCATAGTCCTCAAGGGATTGACAACTTAACTCACTCTTTATTACTTGATTCCAACCTAGTATACTTACTGGAGTATTCGCTATATTTTTATATATATTTTTTGAGCAGATCACTAGCTGCCTACTAATAAAGGGAAGCTTGTTACTACAATAAGAAAGAAAAGTACAAAGTCTTCCATCTCAAAGATCTAGTATGTAGGAAGCTCAAAGCTACAGGCTTTGAGGAAGGATAAGGGAAATTAGCCTAAAATGGGAAGACCCAATCAAAGTTAGAGAGGATGTCAAAAACAAAGCTTGTAAACTTGAAACTTTAGATGGCAAACTCATATTGTGAATAGGGAATGCCAATAATTTACGCATGTATTTTCAATACTCTGATTGTATATCTACTTTAGTTCCCATCATTTATGGTAACATAGTTAATGATGTCTCAAGTACAAAATTTCAATGAATAAAGATTACTTTCATAGGTTTAAGTTATGTCTTTCTTTGTATAATGCTAGATTCAACGTGTAACAAAAAAATCTAAGGATTATGAAATGAGTTAAACTACATCATCAAGTCAGTATGAAGGTTAGCTTTCTAACCTTGCCAAGCATCAAGCATCCTTGTCTTCATGAGGTATCCCTGATCTGAGGGTTAACCTCTCAACCCCTTAGGTAACCCTATAACCATAAGGAACTCTTGCTATGAAGGCCAGCTTCCCTAATCATGTCGAACATCCTCGTCCTCATGAGGTACCCCCAATATGAGGGTTAACTTCTTGATCCCAAGGATAACCTTGTTACTACAAGGAATTCCCACTATAAAGGTCAACTTCCTAACATTGTTAGGCATCCTTGTCCTCACAAGGTACCCCTAATTTGAAGGTTGACCTCTCAACCCTTTAAGTAACCCTATTACCATAAGAAACCCCCATGATGAAGGTTGGCTTCTTAACCTCATCAAGCATCCTTATTGTCATCATCACATAACCTCGATCTAAGGGTTGACTTCATAACCCCTTAAGTAACCTTGTTACGAAAGGGAACTCCTGCTACGAAGGTTAGCTTCCTAATCTTATCAAGCATCCTCATCCTCACAAGGTATCCTCGATTTGAGGGTCAACTCCTCTACCCCTTGTGTAACCTTGTTACTATGGGAAACTTCCTCCATGAGGTCTGTCTCCCAACCTCGGTGACTACTTGCCCTCAAAAAGCACCCTTACGTATCCAACCTAAGGATCGAAACCTTGGTACCACCAATACACTTGTTAACCTTACTTAGACACACGAAAAGAAAAAAAAAAGCAATGAAAACAATCAAAAGCTTACAAAAGCTTGCAAAAGGTTCAAACATTTCATTTAACAAAAGTATCCATTACAAATTATAAGAATGCTACAATAGTTTGGTTTACAAACATTTATGAATATTATATCGTCAACCTTATAACAATTAATAAAAAATACATTATACAATATAAGTTTACCCAATGACTTCCAATTAGCCAATGCTCAAGCTTTGATCCCTTTATGTATTCATAGATAGCCTTGTAAATAGCTAATCAGTGTCTCTAACAGTTCCCAACTGCTCATACAAGTTAGAGATATGTACTATCACCACAAGCTCAATAAGTAGCCATTAGGATGAGAGAACAAGTCCCCACCAACAACGAATAAAGCTTGTAGACTAGGGTACACTAGTTTCTGACAAACCTTGTATAGTTACCCATTAATCCCAAACTCCCCAAGCCTGCTAAAGGGGAGACAATCCGGTAAACTCCCCTAACAGGATTCACCAAAGCTCCCCATGAACCAATGATCACCCTATTATCTCATCAACTAAGTTCTTTGATAAGCTATTTAAGCAAATTGATTAATAGGGAACATAAAACATGACATAGGAACCCCATTGCTTGGGCAACTGATGGCAATATGGCACCATTCCTAGGGAGCCTAGTCTAAAACACAATATTAAAACCCCCTTTAAAGAAACAAAAATAACTACACCTAAAGCAATAAGGAGGGGAAGCCCATAAATGCAATAGCCATTGCCTTCTAACAATATAGGTTGACACCTAATGAAGTAAAAGACCTAATATAATAGCGACGCTTGCCTAGTAAACCACATTGAAGCATTACGAGCTACTCCCTTTACATATAACCATGTGATTCTTTGTAAAAACAAGCATTTATTGTAGAAGTAAATGTGTATTAAAGGTAAGTTAAATATGTATTAAACACATACAAAACAATATGGCACCTAACACTGACCAATCGACAATGTAATAAACGCACAATAAGCATACACTTAGTGAAGAAAAACACAACTATGCGATGAATTAATCAAAGGACACATATGCCTACTTAAATAAATTTAAAGCACATAATAGTAGGCTCCCATTAAGCTTAGAAGGCAATTATAAAGTTAGACATCGACATTCTGACCTATTTAAATTAACACTAATCAACTCGATGGACCTAATCTTTAAGGGAGAAAGGGGGTTCCGTTGGAGTGACCTTGGCTAGTAGAGGCAGGATTTCATCCACTTACTCAGAATGATCTTCTTGCTCATCCTCAGTCTTTTCACCCTCATCTCCTAAGTTTGATTCTTGCACATCGGTCTTCCCTAGGGTAGCATTAGTGGTCAATGGAGGCAAGTCTAGGAAGTCAAGAAACTTAAGGTTTAAATCAAGGTAATGAGTTAGAATCTCCCTCCAAATCCACCACCCCACCTCCATCATGATCTTCCTTTGCTCATTGTTCCACTGCTCGCTAGCCATAATCTTCTTATAAATCTTATCCTCAACAGCTGGGGTGACGATGTCCCTACTCTCTAAGGCTATAATATGGGATTGCCAATCTACGACCTTTGCTTCCAATTACCTAACCTTATCCCCCAAAGACACCAACTAGTTGAAGTGCTTCTCTCTTCTCCATATTGGAGGTCTCTAATCCTATTCATGGTCTCTCAACCTCCTTGATAAGTTCGACAAACCTCCCTTTTTCCTTCTCCAAATCGACTTTGCTCACCTCAAGTGAGGCAATTAGGTCAATAACATTGCTCTTCTTTGAGTATACTATACGCTTGGCCTCCTCCAGTTTGCCCTATACCTAGGCCAATTCATTAATAAATATATTAAATAATATTGTTTTGAGCTCAAAATCTTTCTATAGAATCCCTATTATATCTAGTTTAATGCTATGTAGCCTAATTTTGATTTCATACATGTATAGTATTTATTGTATTTTTTACCCTAAAAATGGCTAAAATTGGAATTTTCTAAAATAAATTGATTCTTATAAAAATAATTGATGAAATTGACATCTAATGAATTTTGGACACTTGTAATAATATCAGGACATGTTGGAAATTATTTTGCAGAGAAATGATATTATTTACTTAATTAATCGCAATTTAAGGACAAAAAACGTAACTTTATATATGTAGGCAATAACTCTAATTGCATGGAACAAGTTGTTGATTGAATTCCATATATTTTTTTGAGTTTATAGAAATTTTCAAGGATTTATTTGATAATCCTAGCTATTTGTTATGAATTTTCCTAGTTAAATGTCTTAATTTATTAATCGGGACGTATTTTCAATAACACTAGGCTAAAATATTTAATTATTTGATTAAATCATAATTTTGTGTATTCTAGTTAGATATGGTCACATAGTGTACACATGCTAGGGATGGAAAATACATGTTTTATCATATTTTACTTGAAAATCTTGTAAAAATAAACTTCATTTGGATAATATGAAAATAATATGATGATGCTTGTTATATAGGTCTATATATATATTATAATTAAAAATATCCTTTAAAAGTTATTTTTTGAAATAGATAACGAATTATGTATCATCGAGTTTATATAAACCTAACAATATTAATTTTGCTAAAATTTGTATAATTTTAGATAATAAAATATGTATTTTTATAATATTATGGAAACTATCATCCTACGATGATTTTTCCATAATTGAAACGTAATTTGACCATTTAAATATAAATTTTGATATAATTGAAATGATATATTATATGTAATAATATAATTATGTATATCCATGAATATTAACCAATTTAATATAACTTATATAATAAAACTATAATAGTTAAATACATGTATAAATATATGTATTTCATAATATATGTAGCTTTATTAAAACAACTATCTAAATAGTGCTTCAGCTAAGTTATAAAATGATACATAGAGTTAGATAAAACACTAATGTTTTCGTAAACCTTGTGAAAACTAAATCTAAGTTTTGGTATAAATAAGATTTCCAAGCAAAAAGAATGTTGACAGTATAGACCTACCAAAGTAAACACTTGTACAAGTAATTTGGGATTCTAGCTCTTCCGTTGGTTGGGATACTATATTAAAGCATCTGGAAGCTTAAGAGTGTATTGTTTCTGGTTATAACTTAGTTGTCTATATGCATGCTATGCGTGTGACTGATAATCTATTTTGTAATAGGAGTTGAACTCCTTGGCGCATTGTTTTACTTAATTGCATATTATTGGTTGGTTTGAACTTGTTTTTTCATCCTTAAATGAAATAACTGAAATTTGACCACTAACTTAACTAGTCATGTATAATAACCCATTACGGGAATGATTTGGTATGTCAAATCAAATACCGACCCCTTCGATGAGTATAGTAGAAATGATCATTTCCCTACCCTTGGTTGAACTAAGTAATAAAAGAGGAGGTTATGATAAGATTGGGGGTCATAATTCAAAGTTAGCCTAGGGAGTAGGGTATTCTCTATTGCACAAGCCTTGGTTTAATTTGAACTGAGTTGCATTAAAACTCCTCAATCCGGGTTATAGTAGATGCAATTTCTCTAACCTCGTAATGGTTTGGATAACATTGTATGATGTATCATATGATTAATTGACTGCATTGTATTTAATGGAATTAATA
Source organism: Lumnitzera littorea (assembly GCA_024138015.1). Classification (NCBI taxonomy): domain Eukaryota; kingdom Viridiplantae; phylum Streptophyta; class Magnoliopsida; order Myrtales; family Combretaceae; genus Lumnitzera; species Lumnitzera littorea. The sequence continues at coordinate 66,342,119 of JAMXBB010000012.1, read as the reverse complement.
ACTTTATATGTGTTTGTATTGTATTCTTCAGTTTTTGTCTCACTTACTAAGCTAGTTGTGCTCACGTTCTTATAGATTCTATTGCAAGTACTAACCAGAAGCAAAGATGTAGCTTTACAACCAATCACAGGTTAGTTCACAAGGGGTTAGGAGTAAGGAAAAATATGAAGACTACGAAAACCTAACCACTTTTGGTGTCATGTTTTGTAAAAACTAACTAGTTACCCTTAGGTAGTTACTAGTTTTCTAATGAAGTCTTTGTATATATGTGTCAAAACTTGTAAACTTTTAAAACTTTCTTAGCACAATGTAACTTTTGATGTAAATATAGCCATACAAACATGAGATAACTACTTAAAAAATGTACTATAGGCTTTTCTTGTGATTATTATAAAGGAAGTACCACATGTTTTTCTTATAATGAGTATCTCACTAGACACTTCAAAATAGTTCAATCATGCTCATCTTATGTAGGCTACATCTACCATAGTGGCTGTAAGGTTAGCTTTTATCTTAGATTAATTTACACGATAAAATTGTTATGATTCCTTTCATTCAAGGCTTAACAGTTCTAGATTGGTATCAAAGCATAGTTTCTAAGAATCAAGCTCTGAAGTGTCGTAATTAAAATCAATTAGACATTTTAGGTACATTGAGAGTTGGAGATCAATCGAGTTGCAAAAGATTTAAACTTGTAGGTATATATATAAGTTATGTGTATGAGAATCTAATAAGTAAATTAATTATGAGTATTATAAAGAATAAAACTAATTTAAGGATTTAAATTATTTTAGATTCTTAGAAATGGACTTATCTATGCTTAAATGCATTTTAATTAAGAAGGTGATGAGTCTCCTATAGATTATTGGGTTCGAACGCAAAATTTGTTGTTCGATATGGTTAATTGGCAATTAATTCATACTATTGACTAATTTATATTTACTTGTAAGCATAGTTATCCTATAGTTTGAAAGATGATTGGCAAATGATGGTGTATGAGTTAAGACCAATATATAATGAGTATACTATCATTACAACTTTTGAGAAAAGACACTTACAGTGAAAAGGAATTTTATCCATGATGATATTAGTTTTATATTTCCTAACTATTATAGAATGAGGTAAAAACTATCCTCTTGATTTTGACCATGTAACTATAGGTATTCATCATATTTTTAGGAACTATCCCTTTGTTATGACTAACTAGTTTCCTAGATTCCCAGTTATAGAAAATAATGAAATAAAAATGCCTTTGCAATCTCAAAAACCTAAACCCCCTAATGAGCTACAAGAAAACCTACATCAAAATATAACAATAAATCTAGGAGTGAATGAGGAAGAGGATCTTAAAGAGAGTCTCAAAGAGGAATAACCTATGTTAGAAGGTGCTATAAGAAGTAATGAAGTTGAACCTGAAGTGATAGTTGTTGATGAAAATATGTATGATGAGGATGAGGTTCATGAAGTTATCATGAAACTTGAAACCCTAGAACTTGTACTATTAAGTTCATATTCTAAGGAAGTGGAAGAAGAAGAAGAAATTAAGGAAGAGGGATAAGAGGATGGAGTTCTTAGCAAGGAAGCAATAACCTCTAAGGGTGTAGATAGTTGGAGGAGCTAGTAGATAACTAGTTATATGGTCTGACTTGTGATGATCCTAATCTTTTGACAATAGCTGTGATATGTGACCTAACTATTTGGATATATTTAGGTCATATTTTATCTTTTGACATAAGGTTAACTTTTGGTGTAAATTTTATAAATTCTAGCTGTAATTTGGTTTTCCATTATGTACTAGATGTAAATAGACATATTTATATAAGAAGTTGTAAGTAGAATTGATGTATCTAGGAATCAATTATGTAACCTTTTGATTTTGTAAAATTAGGTTTGTAATCTTCTTGGGCATAAATGAAGTTTTATTGAAAATGTACATGTATTTTGCATGTAGAGATATGAGAAGAAAGTGTAATTTTATTAGTATCTATATTGTATATATTTCATGTGAAGGAATTACAGGAGATGAATTACAGATGATATACATATTATTATTATCATTATACAAGTAGGGATATAATGTTACAGGTAAATATGGGAGTTTATGTTATGTTAGGAGATTGCTGGCTAATTTATATTTATGTTGTATAAGCAAAAGACTTTTGATCTATGTGGATTTTCATATAGTATAACTTTATACTTACTGTTAGATTGTATATGTGAGTACAGGGTAAATAGTTTGTTATTGTGATTATAGTCATGGCTGAGAATGTGAATAGAGATCTAGATGAGCAATGCGAGAATGTTCACACACCCCTAATCCTCCTGTACAACAGGAATTACCTAGGAATAATGTACTACTGCTACTATTACCTCCACTAAATATGATGGATCCAACCCAATTTGGATAGATGCTTACAAATATGAATACCATGATTCAACAACAAGGAGCTTTGGTCCAACATCTTATAACCAATGGACATTGCAAATAAAAGGTCATTGGAGGTCGAACTAAGAGGGAATCAACCCTAAGAAGCTAATAAGCTTCCTGAATTCATGAAAGATAATTTGTATTTCGAAAGTGAGATGGGAAAACTCACCTTAGAGGATGACTAGTTGGCATAAATTGAACGAAGTTTTGAGGCCTTGAGAATTCCTAGTGATCAAAAAGTTTCTTATGATACTTTCTTGTTAAAAATGGGTGCACAAGTTTAGTAGGATTCAAAGGTGAGATTAATCGTAAGACCAATTATGTGGTAAGTATTTAGAGAAGAATTTAGGAAGGAATACTTTCCTATGAGTGTATTAAATCAAATGACTAGGAAGTCAATGGAGATGAAGAAAGGTACATGAATATATATCAATACAAAAATGAGTTTAATAGGTTATTACAGTATACACCTAAGTTAAATCGAGATAACCAAGTGTTGAAGAAGGATTTGTTCCTTAATAGATTGGACTCGACGACGAGTTGTAAGTTAATGGATTATGGGTTGACTAATTACCATAAGATTGTAGATAAAGCTCAACAACTGAAGAATAATCGATTAGCTATACGAAAGCAAAAGAGTGAGAAGTTAAGGGCATCCACTCGATTCTGACCTACTTTTAAGAGGTCATCTTCAAGTGCTGGTAGTAGTTCAAGTCAAAAAGGGAAGAAGCTACTAGTGATGTCTAGTAAACTTTTACAAACTAAAGCAAGGTATACTTTCTATGATCAAGAAAGGAATGTAAAATGTTGGAAATGTGGATCATAGCACTTTCTGCATCAATGTGCACAATTATAGGGTTAGTGTTATTTATGTGGAGTTCTAAATCATGTATCAAGAGGATGCTTGAAGATGAAAACCATGAAATGTTATAGGTATGGAAATTCAGGCCATTTCTCGAGGTATAGGGTATAGGTAGGACTACAAACTAAGAAATCTAGTGGAGTGGAAACTACTATAGTTCCTGCACAAGTCTTCGCAATAAAAATTACAAAAGATGATACTAAGGAATATGATCAATGGATGGAGGAGTATTTCCATGATGGCTCTAATGATGATATGGAGATTAATGAAAATGAGCAAGGATTAGTGACAGGTATGTAATCTAATAACTCTTCTTATGTGTAAGTTGAATGTGAAGCATTTGCTTTCATAGTTGAATAGTAGGAATCAAGAAAATAAGTAATTTTAGCTATCACACTAAATAAGTGATAGGTAACTATGGTAATAGTATTTATTTCAAGTAATGTAAGTATAAATGGGCAAACTATGTATGCATTGTTTAATATTAGAGCCTCACATTCATTTGTTAGCCATAAGTTCATATTGAATAATGAAATCAATAACATAGAAACTAAGGCCACCTATAAAGTGAGAACCCCTACCAGAGAATAAGTGCTAATGTGAAAAGTAGTAGATAATGGACAACTCCAAATTCAAGGAAAAGAATTTCTAATAAGATTAATAGTGTTACCCTTAAAAGGCTATGAAGTTATTGTGGATATAGATTGGTTGTCCAAACATACAGCCCAAGTGAATTGCTGAAATAAGAGCATAATCTTAGCTGAAGGTAAGGTGGTATTTCAAGGAACAACCAGAGAACAAGGAATGAGACTATCAGTAGTAGAAGTGAAGAAATGGATGACATTATAGAAGATTAGTGGTTTGTTGGATATTCATAGTAGAAGGAAAGAAAGAAACTCCAAGTGTGCCTGAAATACCGGTAGTATGTGATTTCTCATATGTCTTTTCAAATGAATTACTGGGTTTAGCCCCACATTGAGAGTTGGACTTTACCATAGAATTGATTACAGGAGCTAAACCCACATCAAAAGTGCCATATAGAATGCCACCAATGGAGCTTCAAGAGTTAAAGAAGAAACTGCAAGAACTGTTAGACAAAGGATTTGTTCGACCTAATGTATCTACATTAGGAGCACCAGTGTTATTTTTTAAGAAAAAGGATGAAATTATAAGATTGTGTATTGATTGTAGAGAAATAAATAATGTAACTGTTAAGGATAAGTATCCATTCTTGTGAATTAATGGTCTATTTGATTAGTTTCATGGAGTTACCATATTCTTATGAACTGATTTAAGATTTAGATATCATTAGGTACACATTAAGCTTAAGGATGTATTGAAGATAGCTTTTCAAACAAGATATGGACATTTTGAATTATTAGTGATGCCATTTAGACTGACTAATGTTCCTCCAATATTTATGGATTTGGTGTATCAAATTTATCAACCATATCTAGATAAATTTGTTACTGTACTTATTAATGATATTCTAATTTATTCAAAGACTAAAGAGGAGCATACAGAACATTTGCGATTGGCATTACAAAAGCTGAGAGATAACAAGCTATATGCTAAGTAAAGTAAATGTGATTTCTTATTGGATAAAATTTCATTTTTAGGGTACATAGTGTCAGGTGAAGGAATATCAATTAATCTTGAGAAAGTTAAAGCTGTAGCTTAATGGAAGTAGCTAACTACAGTTTTAGAAGTGAGAAGTTTCCTTAGAGTGGCAAGCTACTATAGACGATTTATAAAGGACTTTTCTAAGATAGTAAGATCATTAACTTGATTGACATAGAAGGATGTTAAATTCAAATGGAGTAATGAATGTGAACATAGTTTTTAGGAGTTAAAGGACCATCTAATCTTAGCCCCAACACTTACTCTACCATATCTAAATAAACCATATTATATATACAGTGATGCTTCTCGAAATGGACTAGGCTACATGGTAATGCAAGATGGTAAAGTAGTGGCATATGCATCAAGGCAACTAAGACCTGATGAAAGAAACTATCTAATGCATGATCTTGAATTAGTAATTGCATTTTTTGCTCTAAAAATTTAGAGACATTATTTATATGGACAACATTGTAAAATTTATATGAATCAGAAGAGTTTGAAATATTTCTTTAAAAGAGTTAAACTTAAGGGAAAGGTGATGGTTAAAATTGATTAAGTGTTATGATCTAACTATTAGCTATCATCTTGGCAAAGCTAATGTAGTAGCGATTACATTAAGCTACAAGAATTATGGGCAAATAGCTTCGCTACTCACCATTCAGGTTAAGTTAATTCAAAAGTTAGAGAAGTTAGAGATTGGATTTAGGTGGCATGAGGCAGAGCTATAGTTAATGAACTTGGTGGTGCAACCAACATTGATATAATGGATTAAATTTCAACAAGATGAAGATACGAGTTTGAAGGAAATTAAGGAGAGGTTGAAAATGGGAGATGCTAAGGATTTCCAATTTAATGAGAAGGGAATATTAAGATATAAGAATAGGATTTGTATACCTTAGGATGCTAAGTTAAAGAGGGAAATTATGGAAGAAGCTCATACTACTAGTTATACTTTACATCCTGGTGGGAATATATGAAAAGGTAATAGCACAATATGTGTTAAGATGTACTATATGCCAATAAGTGAAAGCTGAACACCAAAGACAATAGGTTGTTGCAATCGTTCAAAATACCTCGGTGAAAGTGAGATCATATTAATGTGGACTTTATAGCTCCAAGAACTAAAGTAGGTTATGATTTAATTTGGGTTATTGTGGATAGGTTGACGAAAAGTGCTCACTTCTTGCCTTGTCATACTAGAGATTCAATGGAAAAGTTAGCTCAATTATATGTGTGAGAGATTGTCAGATTACATGGTGTACTTATGTGTATCGTCTCAAATAGAGATAGTCATTTTATATCTAAATTCTGGGAAAGTCTACACCAATCATTGGAAACTAAGTTATAATTTAGTATGATTTATCCTCAAATGGATGGTTAGTTATAAAGAGTGATTTAGATATTAAAAGATATGTTGAGGGTTTATATCTTAGACTTCGATGGTTATTGGGACCAATATCTGCCATTAGTAGAGTTCACTTATAATGATGGGTATCAAGCAACTATACAAATGGCTCCATCTAAAGTGTTATATGGAAAAAAGTATAGATTGTCACTGTATTAGGAAAGTGATGAACACACAATGATAGGTCCTAACATGATCTACCAGATGAATGAAAAAGTGAAGATAATATAGCAAAGAATGAAAGTCGCTCAAGATCATTATGAGAATTGGGTTAATTTGAGGTGAAAGCCTATAGAATTTACAGTAGGAGACTACATGTATGGGAAAATAAGCCCTTTCAAGGGATATAAAAGATTTGGTACCATAAGGAAGTTAAGTCCTTGATTTATGGGACCATTCAAAGTACTGGAGAGAATTGGTAATGTGGCATATCAAATTGCTTTACCTTCAAGTTTAGTAGGGTATCATGATGTTTTTCATGTGTCAATGTTAAGAAAATTTGTCAAGGACCCACAGTAGATAGTTAAACTAAAACCAATAGATCTATAGAAAGATTATACAGTAGGGGAGAAACCAATCAATATATTAGAAAATCATATTCAAAAGTTGAGGAATCATGAATTGGAATATGTAAAAGTTCAATGTGTGATGGTCCGAGAGCAAACATAACTTAGGAGCTAAAGATAGCAATAAAGAATCGTTACTCGAAACTCTTCAAATAGACAAGTGAGAAATAGGTTTTTTATTAGAAAATAAGTAGTTAATATTTGTTTAATGGTTGAATTGAAAGTTTTGAGGACAAAACTTTCTTGAAGGGGGTTGGAAATGTAAGCCGGTAAAGTCTTATTTAGGACAACTGTACTTAAATGTAAGGCTTCCAAGAAAACTTATCTAGTTGAGTCCAAATTTTATGATGAGATCAGAAAGGTTAGTAGAAGTGACCCGATAAAGTTATATTTCAAAAAATAATTTCATAAAACCCCAATTTTGGCCCTAAAAATGTAATTGTTCAATATAGGATAAAATTAGTCGAAACCCATAAATCCAAGATCCGAAATATAACAAGGCCTTAAAGATAAATTATTTAAGCCATAAAAGTAAAAATATTGGATAAAATAATGTATGAAATAAATATATACACTTACAAATATACTCAGCATATATAATAAATATAACTGTATATTTACCCAAAAACCTAAAAAATGTATAAAATAAGCAATAAATTCAAAAAGTTAAGAAAAAAATGTCTTAAAAATTAAAAACATGGTTAGAACATATTTAAATGAATAAAAATAGTCATTATATACATCATTTATATAGGATATATAAACATAGATTAACAAAACCCCTAAATATTAATATATTATATCTAAAATATGAAAAATTCCACTAAAATACTAATTAAATTAATCAGACTGCCTAAGGAAAATCTTAAAACACCCATAGTAGCCTCAAAACATTTAGCTTGTTGAATCAAAAGCTAAAGTGAGGATCAATAGACACCTCGTGCTTAGAAATTAGGGGAAAAAGTAAAAGAGAAAAAAGAGAACTCCATGATCCAAGATTTGTAACCAACCTAAACAACTACATAAGGTAGACAATGTTCAATTTAGTCATTTTAGCAACTTAAGGACTCAAGAAAAACTTCAAATAAATTATAGAAAAATAGAAAAAAGAAAGCACCCTACTGCCTTAGGCTAGTACCCAACCCAAAACATGACATGTTGTGAAAGCCCACCTCGCCCCTAGCAATACACCCATTTCCCTTACCATCTAACATAACCCCACCAACCAACGATAGGCAAAGCTTTAATGAACATCAAGTTCAATTTTCTACTCTATTTTTTATTTATTTTCTAAAAGTAGTAAATTGATTACGAAAATTCTGGAAAAAAATATTCCTAGGTTATTTCTAGGATACTTTCGTGTTGTAATTTTATTTTTGTAAAATTATGATTATTTCACATACTTCTTTAAGAAATGGTATTATTCATTCAAGTTTTTAATTCAATAATAAATATATTAAATGTTATTGTTTTAAGCTCAAAATTTTTCTATAAGGTCCCTATCACATCTAGTTTAATGCTATGTAGCCCAATTTAGATTTCATATATGTTTAGTACTTATTGTATTTTTTTACTTTACAAATGGGTAAAACTGAAATTTTCTAAAATAAATTTATTCTTATAAAAATAATTGATGAAATTGACATCTAATGAATTCTAGACACTTCCAATAATATCAAGACAAGTTGGAAATTATTTTGTATGAAAATGATATTATTTGCTTAATTTATTGTAATTTAAGGGAAAAAAACATAATTTTACATGTTTAGGCAATAAATCTAATTGCATGAAACAATGTTGGTTAAATTCCATTTTTTTTTTTTTTTAGTTTACAGTGATTTTCAAGGATTTATTTAATAATCTTAACTATTTATTAAGAATTTCCCTAGTTAAGTTAAATGGCTTAATTTACTAATTGGGACATGTTATTAGTAGCATTAAGCTAAAATATGTTAATTATTTAATTAAATAATAATTATGTATATTATAGTTAAACATGGCTACATAGTGTTTTTCCTTATATTTTGTGACCTTATATTGCCCAAACTAGATTATACACGTACTAGGGATAGAAAACACATATTTTATCATATTTTACTTTAAAATCTTATAAAAATATACTTTATTTAGATAATATGAAAATAATATGATGATGCTTGTTATATAAGTTTATATGTATATTATAATTAAAAATATCCTTTAGAAGTTATCTTCTAAAATAAAACCAGTATTACGTATTGTCAAGTCTATATAAACCCAATTATACTAATTTTGCTAAAATTTAGATAATTTTAGATAATAAAATAGGTATTCTTATAATATTATGAAAACTATCATCTTATGATGACTTTTCCATAATCAAAATGTAATTTGACCAGTTAAATGTACGTTTTGAAACAATCGAAACCATATTTTATAAATAATAGTATAATTACGTATATCCATGAATATTAACTAATTTAATATAACTTATATAATAAAACTATAATAATTAAATACATGTATAAATATATTTATATTTCACAATATATGTAACTTCATTAAAATAATTATAGAAATAATACTTCAGCTAAGTTATACAATGATATGTAGAGTTAAATACATAAATCTTAGGAAAACTAAATCTGAGTTTTAGTATATATAAGATTTCCAAGTAAACAAAACGTTGATGGTACAAACCTACCGAAGTGAACATTTATACAAATAATTTGGGATTATGACTTTACCGTTGGTTAGTATATTATATTAAAGTATTTAGAAGCTTAAAAGTGTATTGTTTGTCGTTGTAACTTAGTTATCTATGTACATACTATTTATGTAAATGATAATCTATTCTGTGAAGAGAGTTGAACTCCTTAGTGTGCTATTTTGCTTGATTGCATATTGTTGGTTGGTTTGAACTTGTTTTATCACCCTTAAATGGAATAATTGAAATCTAACCGCTAACTTAATTGGTCATGTATAACAATGCATTAGGGGAATGATTTGGTATGTTAAACCAAATACCAACCCCTTCATTCAGAATAGTAGAAATTGTCTTTTTCCCACCCCTAATCGAACTAAGTGATAAGAGAATAGGTCTTAGTATGACAAGGGATGTAGTTCAAAGGCAATCTAGGGAGGAGGGTAATTTCCATTACACAAGCCCGGATTTAATCTGATTTGAGTCACGTTGAAGTCTCTATATATATGTGTTAGAACTTGTGAACTTTTAAAACTTTTCTTGATGCTATGTAACTTTGGATGTAAATATAGCCATGTAAATGTGGGATAAGTACTAAAAGTATGTACTATGGGTTTTTCTTGTGCTTATTATAAAGGAAGTACCACAGGTTCTGCTTATAATAGCTACCTTATTAGACGCTTTAAGCTAATTGAGTCATGCTCACCTTTTGTAGGCTATATCAACTATCGCAAATATGAGGTCATCTTCTATCATAGATTAGTTTATATAGTGAAATTGTTACGACTCCTCTTGTTTGGGGTGTAACAAGTGTTCAATACGTTAAACACAAGAACTATTTGTGCCTCAGCCTAAGAAAGAAAATTAGACCATCAGAGTTGATAACACAAAATTAAAGTTTTATCTTGTGATTTAACCAAACTTACCTCACACATCTTGCTCTATGCAAGCCTTATTAGGTTACCCCTAGTGGACCCAATAAACACAATATCCAATGCATTGATTCTAATAAGGATTTCAACAAGATCTCCTTATCGACCTTCCCATCTCCTAAGCTCTTATTAATGCAACTAACCCATAACTTATGATGGAAGATTTCCTCCTCCCTACCCCATGGGCTTATAAAGGCCATCTTGTCGACTACGACAATAACTAGCACCTTAGTTTGTTATTGAGGAGCAATAACAACCTTAATGTGAGGCACTTCTTCTTGGACAACAACCCCTTAATCGATGGAGGCACTTGCTCTTCCTTAAACCAACACCAACAACAACTTCGCTTTAGATAATATCAACCCCTACTACAACAACACCCCTATGAATAATTTCCTTGAGTTCTCCACATGAGGTCTTTTCAAAGGATCCCCTAACCTCCTCACTGTCACAACTTCTCTCATCTAGGCTATTCTCCACCGTAAGCTATAAGAAGAACACGAAAATGCAACTTAACCCCTCTACAACTTGCTTATTAACACCCTAAGCCTTCTTTTTCTCTCCTTTGCTAGCCTTAGAGGCATCCTTTCGAGTAGCATCGCTTTCCTCCTTCTCCATCCCAATGCGTCTCCAGGGTTGGACACACGGAGAAGCACCACAACGAAGTAAACCAAAAACAAATAGGGAAAAAATTAGTAAAGTCCAGGCAACTACCAAATGGATATGATGCACCACTCAATCCTACTCAGCCTATAATCCGCTAGATATAACATACCAGTCTAAATAAATAAGAGTTGAATGATAATGAGAACGCTAAGGATGCTCAACGTGAATAACTATGTATTGATTAGTTGATTGTCTACATACAAGAAAGTAAGGGTTTATATACTCATCCACTAAGGTTACTTTACGTATATGAAAAGATAAAAGGGGTATCTTACAATTAGGTTACATAAAACATACTAAAAGGGGTAAAAGAGCAGAGAATATTTAGTATGGAAAAGAAAGAATCATTTTAGAATATTGTGTTAAAAGACACGTGTCACTTGGTGGTTGGATGGGAGAAATGTGATACAAGGTAGGTAGAAGTAGAATAACATTTGCAGTTAGGAGCCAACTTGATTTGGATCAAGTCAGGAGCCAACCAGTCTAGTAAAGAAGTCAGCTAAATTGGAGTCAGACGCCTGTAGTCAGTAGGGAAGCTCGGATCAGCCATTCTTGGGCTGTCTTTTGGAATGTGTCACAACCCGAGGGGGCTAGTCATAACAGTTACTGTATACCGTACAAAAGATTGTAGATTGGATTCCTTTACAATCGAATAACCTTTTATGCAATACACAAGGCTACAGTTACAACTAATAACCAAGAGTTGTGCAAATGTAAGCAATATCATTTCATGATAATGGTAATAAGTTAAGAAAATATAAAACACAATCTATTTATAGAGGAATTTACAAATAAAAAGTCTGTAATACTTCTTAACTCAAATTAATATCATTTTATTACATAATCAAATCCATAATCTAAATAAACTATCACGAGTACACTCTGATCACGTCTTGCTCCCACATCAACCCCCCGATGTACAACTAACCTTGAACATGTGGCGACCCGACTCAACAAACAACTCGACCTGCAAAAGAAGACTATAAGGGTATACACTAACTAGCTTAGTGATTTAATCCTCTTAACCATACAACAATTAAGTTATACATCAATTAAGTTCAATCAAATAAATACATGTCAATTAGTATGCCAAACAAATACATACAGGTGACCAAGTACTGCATGCAACTCAAATTTAACACCTTCTAAAATCAAGGTTGGAGATACTTTGACAAGGTTAGATCCAGGTATCATACTAGAACTTATCTCATAACAAAACTTTGCATTCCGTATTTAAAATGTAATAGTATATCCATTCTCAGTTTTATCAAAAATGAGTTCTATATATGATTGTGAATAGGTTCACCTAGCCCTCACTCACCCCTAAACGGAGGCCTCTGGACTCAACTCTTAACTAGGCGGTTGGCGCCTTCAACTCCTAATAATCCTGCGGGCCAAGGTAAAGTCATACCGCACATATGCACCGTGTGAAATCTATAACAATAAAATAATCAATCCACATATGGCCTCTCACTACCTCCATGTAATATGACCACTAAAATTAGTTATGCAATATATGATTATGCGTGTTTCAAGTTAACTTTTTCTAGTCGAGTAAAATTAGGTCTTACTATTTAGTGATCAACAAGGTCGTAAACAATCAATTCCTAGTGAATCTACTATGCAACAATCAATACGTTATCGTATTTTAAAATAAATTCACCATTAATAAACAATTATCATACACAAGCATAACCCAGCCCCATACAACATTTAATTATTAATCATAATTTATATTCACTAATTACAAACACAAGCAAGTATGGGATCATTAAGAAAAACTCATTCAGCCGTAATCAACTCGGGGGTCATAATAATCCAATAGTAACTCAAGGTCAAGGTCAAGGTCAAGGTCAAGATCACCTAAAAATAAGGAATATAGAAAATTGTAAATTTAGAAATTTAGAGCTAAACTAGTATCGTAATTTATAATATTTACTTTACTTAGTTATGTGAAATTATCAATTCGAGCTTTTATCGAATTGCGTATAATTTTTTCGTTTTAGCTCAGATTGCTATGAACTTATAGTCTATTTTGATCGTTTTAGAGCGTATTTTCTCGTAGTGAAGTCTGTTTTGCATGTTATGACTTACAGTTTGAACTGTGATACAAAAATATCATAAAATTTATTATTTTAATTTAAAAAGTTATAAAATATTAATTTCATCTTTTTCTTAATATATGTATGATTTAATAATTATTTAAATCATATAAGTGATAATTTTATTATTTTAAGTTTATTTTACCCTAATTACTTATTTCTATCTTTTTTTTTTAGATTTTAAACTTATAATTTTTTTTTTCTAATTTATTATGTTCTAGTATTTTACAATATACATATATATATAATACTTATTACTATATTTGATTAATTAATTTAATTTTTTTTTCTAATTTTCGATAATTATATATATATATATCTATACATATTTATTAACTTATTTTATGTATGAACTTATTTTGAATTTAATTATATACTATATGTTATACGTATAAGTATAATATGGATGTATTTATATTTTATATACACATACCTACTTTTATACATGTACACATATACATATAGATAATATAAAATACTATGTTTATATATATACATACATACCTTCACGTCAACTATACATACCTATTATACATAAAAAAAATACTTACTTGAATACATAAATATAAAAATACCTAATACATGTATATATATAATATACCAAATACTAATTATTCATACATATATAATACATACATATATACATAGATATATTTTCGTGTACACGCATATATATATATAT